>CM053572.1:108644452-108682997 GCA_028646485.1 Cryptoprocta ferox | reverse complement strand
CTTACAACATTTTCCTCATAGAGTCCCTCTTAGGATTTCTTGTAGGGCTGGTTTGGTGGTGATGAATTCTCTCAATTTTTGTTTATTTGGGAACACCTTTATCTCTCCTTCTATTTTGAATGACAGGCTCGCTGGATAAAGGATTCTTGGCTGCATATTTTTCCTGTTCATCACATTGAAGATTTCCTGCCATTCCTTTCTGGCCAGCCAAGTTTCAGTAGATAGGTCTATAACCACTCTGATAGGTTTCCCTTTGTATTTTAAGGTCCTTTTATCCCTAGCTGCCTTCAGAATTCTCTCTTTATCTTTATATTTTGCCAGTTTCACTATGATATGTCATGCAGAAAGTCAATTTAAGTTATGTCTTAAGGGGGTTCTTTGCACCTCTTGGATTTCAATGTCTATTTCTTTCCTCATATTCGGGAAGTCCTCAGCTATAATTTGATCCAGCACCCCTTCAGGGCCTTTTTCTCTTTCTTCATCTTCAGGAATTCCTATGATACAGATATTGTTCCGTTTGATTGTATCACTCAGGTCTCGAATTCTCTTTTCTTACTCCTGTATCAATTTCTCTCTTTTTCTCAGCTTCCTCTTTTGCTATAACTGTGTCTTCTAATTCACCTATTCTCCTGTCTGCCTTTTCAATCCATGCAGTGGCCGCCTCCATTTTATTATACACCTCATTTATAGCCCTTTTTAACTCGTCATAGCAATTTTCAAGGTCCCTAGTCTGTGTATCAATAGCTTCTCTGATGTTTTTTTCAAGCCCAGCGATTAATTTGATGACAATTGTTCTAAATTCTTGTTCAGTTATGTTGTTTATCTGCTTTGAGCAGTTCTGTGGCTCTGACTTCTTCCTGGAGTTTCTTTAGCAGAGAATTCTTTCATTTCATCATTTTGGCTAGCTTTCTGTCTCTTGTCAGTTTTAAAAGCTCGTTATGCACTGTGTACCTTTTAGTATTGCTCTATTAAAGGAGGCTCATTGACTGTCCAGGGCCTGTCATTTCAGAAAGTGTTGTTTTAATGGTGTCTCTCAGTTTCTCTTGTTGTGCCGTTGATTATTTTACTTCCCTAGTCAGTGATATTTGGGACTCTCCACCATGTGTAGTTTGGCTTGTTTCTTGAGGTAGCCCTGAAAGGGAAAACAGACTAAGACACAGGGAACAGATGCATGCAAACGCACAGACAAATCAAACAAACAAGCAAACCAAAAGGGGAAAGGAAGTAAAGAAAAAGAAAGGATAGGAAAGAAAAGAAAAGAAAAGAAAAGAGGAAAAGAAAGTAAAAAACCAAGGGGGGACATAGACAGCAAAAGACTATGGGCAGTCTAAAAGCATATAACCAACCTACAGGAGTGATAAGAATGAGATACGGGAAATATATCTGGATGGCAGGAGAAAAGAAGGAGAAGCAAAGAAAAAAGTGAAAAAAAAGAAAAAAAGGCAACTTTCCTGTGCGGATGGACGTGGTTTGGCGTAGGTAGGTGGGTCTCAGGGGCTGCTCTCCGATGCCCCGCCTTGGTGGTTGCGGGGAGAAGAATGGCAGCGCTTCAAGCTCTGCTCGAACCAAGCGTTGCAAGCCGCTCTTCTGAGTCCAATCTCCCTGTGCCGCGGGCGAGCCAAATTGTATTTTCTGAGCTCCGCCTTGCTTCCAAATCCTAGTCCATGCAGTTCAATACCTCCACCGGAGATGGGATGCGCTCCTGCTTCCTTCCAGCTGGGATCGGGCCGGCGGCAGGGGCCGTCTTTCCCGGTGCCGCCTGGAATGGGCGCCGTTGCCGGGATCACACAGGGAGGGGGGCATTTTTCCTGGTGCTGCCTGGAATGGGCGCCGCTTACGCCCAGCCCAAGGAAGAATTCACCAGCTAGATGGGACGGATTTGTCTCTTGCACCTATCGGTTATATAGGGGGTGACAATATCTCTCTTTGTCCTGGAGCGAGTTTTTTATCTCTTCTTTAGAGACAGTTCTATGAGCGTTTTCAGTCTCTCTTTCTCTTCCCCTTGTCTCTCCTGGGTACAGCGTGCTCTCCCCGTGTTGGATTGGGGCTCCCACCACCTGCACCTCTGGGCCCCGGCCCGTCCTCCAATTTCCCAGTTCACAATCACTCACTCAGGCATCTTTGAGGTTGTCTTCTTTCTGGAGTCTGTTTCTTCTCTTCCCCTGCTTGCAGATCAGAGTATTGTCTCTTCAGTCCTTCTCAGTTCAATAGATGCGGGCGGGTGAAGATTACAGAGCTCCCTACTTCTCTGCCATCTTACCCATCACCCCCCAAAAAGTAGATTTTTTAAGGATTGATAATGTTATTTGCAATTCACTTAAAGATTTACAGACTCCCTAAATCAAAACTTGGAGATTAAAGAGGATTAGAGATCCTGCTGAAGTAAGATTAAATAAAAGTAATACATCATTCTATGTATAACCAATATAACCATCCTGTGAACCGGTGCATTCTCATGGACATGTAAAGTAAACTGCAGATGAAAATCATAGATGTACATTTACAATTTATAGCAGTCACATTAAAAGTTAAAAAGAAACAGGTGACATTTATTTTAATAACATTTCACTTAACCCAATATGCTTAAAATAGTATTTTAACATGTAATACAACTAACAATTTCCATGAATTCTTTACTTTTTCTTTTTTCATTACCCAGTTTGAAGTTTTCATCACCCAGTGTATATTTTTCACTTATAGTTCATCTCAATTTGAACAAGCCACATCTCAGGTTTTCAAGAGCTACGTGTGGCTGGAAGCTGTGAAAGTAGTGTAGCCACTAACATTCTCGATGCCTAAAACTCCAGAATTGGAATAAGGAGATTTGCTTTCTGAGATTTCTTTCCTCTGTTGCTTCATCTTCATCCCAGTACCTATTTTATCCAGCCCTGAAGATTCTGTTTCTTTGAAATCCTGATACCCAAGCTCTTCTGTATATTTCAGTAAGAATCAACAGAATGAATCTCTTTGTGAAGACAACAAAAAAGTTCTGTTCACAAAACTTCCTACTGAATGGAGTTAGTAATCAGAATCCCAAAGGCTCTCGCTATCACTTATTGTGCCCGGCCACAGTTGGTAGATGAGCCCTTACACTGCACTTCCCCTCTGGACCACAACATTGAAAGAACCAGCCTTGAGTGGGGCTCGTGGTGTTTCCTGCTGAGACCTACTGTGTGCCCCGCTCTCATGCCATCTTTCTGGTTGCATATGGAGTGTAGCTGTCCTCTTCATTTTGCACTCAGGCTTGGCTGTAATTCCACTATTTCAATGTAGTGGTTTTCCACATACCACTGGAGTGCTGCTCAGGACGTAGTCGTCAAGGGGCCCACACTTGGTGTCTTCCCTTCATTGGTAAAAAGATTCAATGATTTGTACGTTTAATCTTGAGTTACATTTTTTTAATGTTTATTTGTTTTTGAGAGAGAGAGAGCATGAGTGGGGGAGGTGCAGAGAGAGAGGAAGACACAGAATCCGAAGTAGTCTCCAGGCTCTGAGCTGTCAGCACAGGGCCTGACATGGGGCTCGAACCACGGACCATAAGAGCATGACCTGTGCTGAAATCGGATGCTTCACCAGCTGAGCCACACAGGCACACCTACATTTTAATGAATAAAAGCTTACCCTTTAATTTCTACTATTGTGGACTGTTTTTATTTTCACGCTGATGATCTTGTAGCCAGGTTTATGACAACAGTTCCTAATTGTACGATAGTAAATCTAAAAAAGTCAGGTATTTAAATCTAAAAAAAAGGCAATTATTGTTGCCAAAATAATTTTGTGCACAATTATTCAAGCTTAGGAAGTTCTCAATAAATAATTGATTTTGTCAATATATCCTAAGAACATCAAGAAAGTGCTGGAAATAATCCATATTAAATTAAAGTAGATCTTAGCCTCTGAAATTAGATGAACTTCAACCAAGACACCAGTTTCCAAATTTATTAAGCTGTGTGCTTTAGAGAATTTCTCTTAACTCTCTAAATCTCAATTTTCTCATCTGTAACATGGTGATAATAATAGTCTTTAACTTATAGCTTTGAGGGCAAATCAGATAATGCATTTAATATGTTTGACACTGTGCCTGGCAATAAAAGTATATGAGTATTGACTATCATTATAATTGTCTTTATAGTTTTTTAATTACAGAGCCACCCAAAGTGGATTTCCAAGCTAAGGTAAATCCTTCATGCATTCATGGATTCACTTAATATTCACTAAAGAGCATCCATATGCTGAGTGCTATGCTAAGCAATGAAGGTACAAAAGGGAACAAAATGGACACTGTTCTTGACATCTTAGACTAAGACTGGTCTTAGTCTATTAGAGGATACAGACAAATACCTAAATGACCCTAGCAAAGTGTTTTTTAGAGGAGGAACTTCCTCTCTGCTTTCAGGAGATTCTGTTCTGGGATTTCCTTTTCTCTTCAGGGCCATCATGGGTACTCATTTTATCTTGGGTTTTCCCTTTGCGGAGATTTCCACTCTGTGCCCCATAGGCTACCCGTCTACCTCTTCCTATGTGGAATGGATCATGACATCACTTGGATTCTACACCACTTTACTGCCTCTCGCTAGTTATATTCTTTTCTTAACCTAGAAGACACTGCTCAGTCTCATCTGTCTGCAACTTACACCAAAAGACTATTTCTCTTGAGCAACTTTGGCTCTGGTTGTTCTGTGTCCTGACTTGAGTGTGAGGTGATTCTGTTCTGGCAGGGAATTTCTGGAAAGCAGCCACTTAAAACCAGTCTGATCAGACATAGAAAGGAAAATCTCACAGGCAGTTTATTGTCATGGTGGAGGGAGTCACCAGAATTTATGATTTAAGGGGACTTTCCACTCTTCCAAGAGTACTTACAGTGGAAACTCTCCAGAACACAGAAATTCAAACCTCTTAATTTTCAAAAGACTGTGATTTGGGGGTGGGGAAGGGAGAGGATATGAGTGTGACAGCTTTTACACATCTTATGCCTATTGTGTCAAAAATGTTCTGTATAGTGATCAAGTGCCTTTAGTATTCTGGACCTTAAAGTGACAGAAATTTATTTTGTAAAGGTAGATACAATAACATGATATTTGTTCTTCCTTTTTTATTCTTTCATTTTAGAATAAGTATTCATCATTAAGCTATATATAAAAGTACTGCCAAAAGCTTTTTAGGACTGAGAGTGAGAATGAGTATGGATAATCTAGTGAAATATGCATTGTGTATATGATGAATGGTAGTGAGTTCTAGAAGAATGGAAATAGAATGTAAAAGATCAGAAATTTTCAACCTCCCTTCATCATGCAACTAATCTCATATCATTCGGGACTATGGTCCTTCAGCTTTTTAGAATCATTGCTTATTTAGTTTCCTTGGCTTAGAAAACTTCATTATTCTTCTCCTATCTGCAACTATTTTCTTCTTCAGATGTGGGTCAAAAGCATCCTCTCCAAAGAGTCTTTCTCGTTTTATTACTTGGGGCTAATAAGTTCAAGGGTATTTGTAACATACAAATATTGCTTTGCTTGTATGTGTATGTGAGTGTAGTTCATTGAGAGCGGAGAGTATGCCCTAGTTCTTCTACAAATCACACGTCTACAGCACAGAGAACACCCTATAACATTTCGTTGAATGCATATGCAAACCTGTATCTTATTCTTAAATATGCTGGACATTTGCTTTGTGAAGCAGGAAATACTAATTCACTTCTCCATAATCCTGTCTTTTTATCCATGAAATATCTGCCAATTGCCTTCCAAATAAAACTTAATGATGATTTGAACAATATGTTACCTTTTTGGATATGTGTAAAAGTGAGGGTTGGGGAGGGAAATTACACTAAGACTCTGCATTGTATCTATTATTTTGAAATAGAGGTTTAGCTGTAGGGGAAAGCAATTAAATTTTAGAGTCCAGATAGTTATACTAGTATACAATGGTATATTAGTATACTCTAGAAATAATTCATTAACTAGTTTTTTCTTAGGACTCTTAGAAATGAGTGGACCTTCCATAGAGCTCAATGTACTAAAGTGAGTAACTTGTTCACATCCACATATGTGTAGACATATATGCCTTGCTACCTAGTGGTATATGCCTTGCCACTTAGTAAGTGCAGCAGAGTTGAGATTAGTTTATGAAACTGATTAGGGTCGGATATTTTTTCCTAGACATAGCTAACTTAGGATTTTTTCTCCTGCACAAATTTTGACTTTGTGCTATTGTGCTATGTCCAATCTCAGCTCACTAACTCAGCTCTATTGCACTAAGTAGTTGGTAAGAGGGAGGTGTCTATAGTCATGCATATATGTGTTTAAATCTTGACTCACTCTCAATGTGTTCTAGGGTATTCTGAACTTCCACTTCCTTTTTATGAATTAAGCATAACAAATGATACAAACTTCATAGGTTACTTGTGAGGATTATAATATGCTAAGCACAGAGCATGGAAAATATAAAATACTCAATGAAAGACAGCTATGACTACTACTACTACACCACAGCTGCTATTATGATGAATATTCTTACTGCTGCAGAGAAAGATGATCTTCCTAGGTTGGAAAGCTGTTGGAGGTCATCTAACTCAACTCTTCTGTTTTCTACTCCATCAGATATTGAAGTTTCTTCTACACTATCCTTAATACATGACTATCCAATATAATCTTCTCGTCAAATTTGACTTGAAACCTCCCCTAACTGGGAATTGTTTAATTCCTATGAAAATTCATTTTATCTTTGGATAGTTCTGATTAAAAGAACATGTTTCAATGTATGTGCATATGTGTCTTTGTGTTCAGCATATTCACTGTATGTGCCTTTTGTGGACATCATCCATTGGGTTCAGTTCATCTGAATGCGGATGTCGTGGACCAATTATAGTCCTCTTTCTGTGTGACAGTTCTTCACTCATGGAAAGGTTGCAATCATTTTGGCTTCCAGATCCAGAAAATAAATTTTTGACATTTTCAAATTTGAAGATGTTTCCATTCTGATCACTACCCCTAGATATGCTCCAGTGTTTCAGTGTCATAAAGAGTATGGTACTGGATCTTGACAGATAGTTTAGGATGATTTTTGCAGACAAATGTTTCTTTAGCTATTTTGGAAGTTTCTTCCATTGTTGATTCATATTAGGTTCACAGTACACTAATAAACTCAAATCTTCCACTTTCAAATCTTCAGAGATATTTTGTTGTCTTTCCTAACTTAATGCTAAGAAGTTGGATCAAAGAGCAAAATTAATGCACATTCTTATCCAAACCATTTTAAAGATACTGAGTAGGACAAGACTGAGGGTAAAGTCTTACAAAATATCATTCTTCATGATAAAAAAACAACTGTAAGTAAACATGCTTCTGGTATGGTCTTGCTCTCAAATTTATTAAATGATTTCTAAACACCACATATCGATGCCTCTTTACTACTAAAAAAATCATCAGAAATGATTGTCAAATGTATTACAAGAATTCTGTTATGCTAAGTCTATAGAAGTCTCCTTCTCTGACTGGATAGTGACTTGGTACAAAATGAGATTTACCTCTGTCCATTTGTTTGCCTCTGCTGACTCCTGGCAGTCATAGTTCCTTTTCTATGCTCAGAAAATATAATTTTAAAACCCGGTTCAAAATTTCTTTCAATATTGATTATGGGGTTACATATATATGACTCAAGAAATGTATCATTTTTTTTTGAAACTTGAAACGTTTTAATAAAATCTCAGGAAATATATGCACCCTATATTCTCTCCATAACTAAAATAGTTCAGTAGTATTCTCAGTACCATTAGTATGCAAAATCATCTAAATTTCTTTTGTTTTCCTGTCTTCCAATAAATATAATTTTGCCCTTCTCATTAAAAGGTTTTTTTCCATAGAGAAAAACAGAAAGATAGAAGGATATGTACTTACAACTGCTTACATTAATTACTACTTTGTTTGGTCCTAGCTTTGGCTGTGAAGTTAATGTGATTATATTTTTCATTTCTCACCTTTCATCCTGGCTACTCCTGTAGATATAACTTATGTTTCACCAGAATTGTAAATTTCTAACCCATTCTAGAAAAAAGAGATCACTATCTTTGAAATTCTTTCATAATTATTAAAATGAGAGAGAGAAAACAAACGTTTAGAAAATGACCACTGGCCATTTTGAATGAAATATAGGACCTAGACAGTAATTTACATGTGAATTTGTTTTAGAAAATCTGATTGGGTTAAGTATAGGACAGAAAAAATGAACATCTTCAACTGCATTTAACAGATATCTCTTTTCATCTTGATTCACTTCCTCAATCATCAGATATTTACTGGACAGTTATTATAACTCATACACTGTGTTAGGGACATAAACATACTGAAATGTGGTCCTTGACTGCGGATTATTCACAGTTTAATAGAGAAAAAATCAATAAAGAGCAGCAGAGGTGTATTATATTGTTCTAGGTGCTATGATGAAGTTAAGCATAAGGAATTACAGAACATAGAAGAATCACTGAATCCAGTTAGCAATTGGGAATAGGTTAGAAATCCTTCTTAGAGAATATGACATTCCAGATAAGATTCAAAAGACAAATAGAGAATAGCCAAACATAGGTAGACGGGGTAGGAGGTACTGCATAACAAGATTAGGAAGAAAAGAGGTTGGAGAAGGAAAGGATTTCTAGGAATAAGAAACTACATGTTAGAATGCATCAAGACATAATGCTCTGAGCATGGGAACTCTAAGCCCTTGGATATAACTGGAGAGTAAGGTGTTTGTGTGACATGTGTAAGGTGGGTGTGGAGGGGAGCTGCAGCAAAAGATAGGTCTAGAATAATGAAGGAATTCCTTGTAATAATAATGAAAGAACTCCTCTACATTGTTTCATCTTTATAAAATTTTAAGAAAGGTAATGACGTGATCAGATTGGTATTTTAGAAACAACAAATTTGCACTACATTACTCAGGATGCACGGAACATGTCTGTGAAACTTGAAGATGCTAACCTGTTCTACCCACACAGGTTCAATTTCTATGACTCAATTTGTATGTGATACAAAAGTATTCATAATGGCTGCCAAATCCTAATGTCAAAAGACTTTCTAAGCAGCAGATGGAAACTCTAAAAGCTCAGCAGAATATTATGTAATCTATGTGTGCCCTATAGTCAGTTTTGAAGATTTATCTTTTGTTCTATTCAATTGGACACAGTTAACTGACCTACTGTGTAGAATCACATAAATTCCCAAACCGCATGGGTGATCACATCAGGTGATGCAAAAAACCACTTGGAAAAACATATCTACAAGCTGATGTTTGAAAATGTGTGCAAGAATATTTAGCCTTTTCTACAAATATAAGAGGAAAAACTGTTTTCTCTAATGAACACATAATGTATTTTTCAGACAAGCAAATTATTTTTATTAAACCAAAGTAAGTAGATAGCTATAGTTCCCTTATCTGAAGGTTATTCATCTGGCATACTTGCTGCTCTGGAACACAGCTAAGAACTCACAAGATAAGGAGAAAAATGTCTTGTGAGAAGTCAAATAAATATCCTAAGTCTCCACATCAAAGCTTGTGTAACTTCCTAAAAATGTTTTCACATCTCTGTTCATCAAATCCTGTGAACTTGTATTTTACCAAAAATCTAAATAAGTTTGGTGGTCATGGTTTTCTAATCAGTAGCCGATGGATGGCACTTAACAGTGAATGAGCATATTTGTGGCAGGGCGATGTTTGTATGTGTGCTTTAGAGTTTGATTAAGTTGCATTTTGGACGCATAGATTAAATACTACTTGCTGGTAGGTGAGAAGCAAAAACTAGAGACAAGAAAAGAATCCTGAAACCACACCAAAAACATCTTTCAAATGGCAATAATCTGTGGCCATTTATAGCAGTATTGTATCTGTCCAAAACAGACATCTAATTCATTATTTTGACTTTTTTCCAAGAAAATATGGAAAGGTTCATTTTTATAAGGGGTTTTCATACCAAATGACCAAAATATATTAAAAATATTTTAAGAATTTCCTTCAATTATCTTTAAATCACTCACACTGAATTCCTACGACCAGATACTGAATGGATAAATGAATTTCTGCAGTTTTTATTTAAATAATAATAATTTACATTATACATGCTCAACATATTTCTAATCAACACATCTATTAACAGTAATTTATTGTTGGATTTTTCAAAGTATTTTCTATAATAAAAATCAATAGTTCTAATAAATGGCAGGGAGCCCAGAGCTAAATGACACAATACTGTTTTTTAAGTATTTATTATGTGCTTTCTGCTTTGTGCTATACATATGTGGTTTCATTTAATATTTATAATAAATATAAGAGGCATATATATTCATCTTATTTTAAAGATTTGGAAACTGAGGCTTCAGAGGTTGGCCCAAAGTGGCAAAGCTAGTAAAATAACTGTCTCATTTCCAAACCCAGGTTTGCGTTACTAAGTACTATGTGGATTTCACTGCACTGTTGTGTATCTTCAAGGCTTCTGAATTCCAGTGATTGGCAGGCTTACAGATGACACACTGAAGCCTTTTAGGGGATATGTATCAGGTTGCAATTGGCTGCTTCTCCCCAGCATCCAGTTATCTACTCAAGTGCCAAGCTGCTCTATCTTTTATCTTTTTAACACTTGCCATTGTCTGAGTGTCTGCAATTTGCTGCCTGGCACTGGTTGGAATAAGAAACAGTTGTTGCTATTGTTGCCACCAACCTTATTGTAAATCACTTTCATTGTGGTCACTGCTGCCACCACTACTTCTCAGCTCTGTAGATTACCATACCAATTGATCGCTATTCTCTATTCTTGAAACTCTACGGTGTAATGTGTAGCTGTTGCACGCAAGTTGTGAATGTCACCACCTAATGCAAAGTTCTACATTATTCCATAAGAGTAAAGACCAGAGTTCACTAAATATAATTACTTTTTAACCATTTTGGAACTATATTTGTAATTACTGGATATATTAGAACCATGTCAACCATCAGGACTCTTATTAGGTTGTTTACATGTCAGAATAATTCTGGAAATCAGAGAATTTCTGAAGATTGAGGCTAGCCAGCAAGCTATTTGTGTGTGTGTGTGGGGGGGAGGGGGGTAAATAAAAGGCATAGCAAAAGAAGAATGAGGAAATTCAGGGATTTAAGATTACTCAGGTCTTAATTAATTAAATTAATTAGATCCCAGGAAACTATTTACCACCTCTATTTATGTGGTTCATTTAAACACAGTTTAATTGCCAGTAGTGTAAAGCAACGTTGTGATTATAAAATAATATATAAATTAAGATGGACAGTTTATCAACAAAGTCTCAAACTACTAATGGATGTATGGAGTGGATGGTGAGTAGCATTTGAAAATGTGAAAGAGTAAATAAAGAGACTAAAAAGAAAAATTCTTTTGAGGTAGGATTCAGTCCAGATTGTGTTCTGCTCCTAAGGAACAAGACACTCTATAAATCACTCTTAATAAATAGGGTCAAGAATACATTGTCATACCTCAGCATTCTGGGGGCAGACATAGGCAAGGCTAAGGGCTATAGCAACAGAGTTCAAGTTCAAGCATAGGCATTTGCCGACTTAGACAAGAGTCCTTTCCATTGGATGTCTTGTTTTTGACACAATTCAAGGATCAGATTAATAGGAACCTATAATATTCTTTGATAAAGGAGAACACAAGAAACAAGTAGTGTTAAATGTGAAAGATAACAGGAACAGGAAACATAGAGACATTTTTCTCATCCATAGTTAGCTCAGATTTTCAAGATCACTTTAGTGATGAAATGTTTAAAATTAACACCAAAGACCACACTGTGGTCACATTGCCATATCATTTTAGTTTATACACTGATAGTCTATATTTATTTATTTTTTTAACAAACTATTTTTTTTATTTTTTTATGTCTTTATTTTATTTTGAGAGAGAGAGAGAGTGAGCAGGGGAGGGGCAGAGAGAGAGGGAGACACAAAATCTGAAGCAGGCTCCAGGTTCTGTACTGTCAGCACAGAGCCCTATGCGGGGCTCAATCCCACGGACCGTGAGATCATGACCTGAGCCGAAGTTGGCTGCTCAACCAACTGAGCCACCCAGGCGCCCCACACTGATAGTCTTTAGAGGAGACTTCCTTATGCATGTTCCTGACCATTGTATTCTTTTACTTTAGCATTTGTTTGGTACCTTCACTCACAATCACACTTTTCCTGAGGATCTTTACTAAGCATTCTGGGACACAGTGATTTCTATTTTCCACAGAGATCTTATAATCTTCACTATTTGCTTTAGTTCTTGACTATATATTATCTTAAAATATGTGGTATCTTCAGAAATTCAATATGATGCAAAGTAGGACAGTTTTTGATGGAGTAATTAGAAGCAAAGAGACTATTTTAAAACATATATGCCTAGTGCCTGATGAAGAGTTGGAAGAAGGGAGAAAAAGAGTACTTCTATGAATTCTTGATATCCATAAAATGTATAATTCAAAGCATGCCAGCCAGTTCTTTCAGAACTAACTTCTAGAATGTTTTCCATAGCAAAGTCAAGTCTTCAAAAAATTCTTTTGCTTTGTATTTTCTCTAACGTTTGGAACCGTCTGCAGTGTGATCTAATGGTTTAGGTTTTCCCCCAAGTTACTTTATATGTATAATGTATCTTCATGCAAGATCTAGACCTTGTCATCTATTGCTATAATAGGAGAGCGTTTTTCAACATGTGTTTGATTGAAATATTGTCCAACTAGACATTCTTTGACTAAAGCCTCTAAGTGAAATGACTTTGGGAAATGCTGCTTAGCCTAAGCTCTTGTGTTTGTTTGTTTGTTTGTTTGTTTGTTTCTAAGTTTATTTTATTTTGAAAGAGAGAGAGCGCGTGAGTAGGGTAGAGGCACAGGGAGAGGGAGGGAGAGAATCCCAAGCAGGATCTGCGCTGACAGGCACCCCAACCTAAGCTCTTATTGATCAGCATTTAAAAATATTTGATATTTGGGGCACCTGGGTGGTTCAGTCGGTTAACCATCTGACTCTTCTTGATTTCGGCCCAAGTCATGATCTGACCATTCATGAGATCCAGCCCCATGTCGCTGAAAGTGCAGAGCCTGCTTGGGATTCTCTCTCTCTCTCTCTCTCTCCCCCTCTAACCCTCTCCCATTCTGTGTCTCTAAATAAATAAACTTAAAAAAATTGACATTCTCTAATATGCTAATATACATAATTTAAAACTATACCAAGCTCTCTTTAATTAGAGAGCAACTTTCAATGATAATTCACAATTATAAAGGAATTTTTGATATGGTGAACTGTTTGTCATTCTTAATGTCTGTAACACACATCACAGAGAACAATGTATTTTTAAGAGAAGACTTAAGTGTCATCACAGCTTTAAATATAACCCAAAGAGATAGCCTGTTATCACCACTGTAACCATTTCCCTCTTTCTATCTTTCTATTTCTTTCTTCAATCACTTTGGGAAAGCAAATCCCAATGGTAGCATGCCATTACAACAGAAGATGATAACAAAAAGGCTCAAGTAGAGAATGCTCAACTTTAACCTGATTTTGCTCTAATCATTTTGCACTCTTTTGCCTACATGTTGCTAAAATAACTCATTAATTCATGAAAAAGGAACCCATCATACTAGTTAAAACTACAAATTAAAAAAAAAATGAGTGAGTTCAATGTAAGTAGCTTGATTTAGTAAGTCTCAGACTATATTAAGTCCCCTTCTCTGCTCTGCCTACATAAAATATATTTCAATGAAAAGACATTGCAACTTCCATAACACATCAAACACAAATTGACAGCCTGGGCATATTTTAATTTTGTCTTTGCTCTCAACTGATTTATATGAATGCTGTTCTGTCAGGTGCGGTGGATATGGGTATCCCATCCTGAGAGTGACTATGTAATTTGAAATTTCCAGATTACATACTGAGAAATATGAAATAAAAGGAAAAAATGTTTTAAAAGTTTAATTTTTAATAAATTGAAGGTTTAACAAATTAATTTTAAAGTTTAATTTTTAGTAAAGTAAAGGCTTAATGAATTAAAGGAATTAATTTCCAACCTGTTCAAATCTTGATGTCTAGTTCTTGGTACAATTTTTAGTTTGACATATATTTACCTCTTATGTCATCTACTTTTACTGTATTTTGGAACATTATGATAATGCTTCCCAGTGGCTAATATTTCTTCAACTTCAAGTACAGGGTAATGTGATCCAGGGCAATTTGTTTCAATGAATGTAGGGAAGAATTTTCAAAATTATAGATATGACAGTGCCTGAATGAATGGAATGAGGAGACAGAGTATCTTAGAAAAATACTTTCTGGGTCTTTATTATCTTAAATATATAAAACAGGTTTTCTAGACATTCTAATTGTGGTAAGATATATGAATATAAAATAGTATCTTAGGTTTACCTTTAATTTTCAAAGTTTAAGAATAAAAATTTTCTAACTCTTAAAAACATGATATTTAGTTTCATCACGCCTCTTCAAAATTTAAGTCACAACTGTATTGGCTAACCATACAGTTTTAGCTGGATTTAGAGTGAAGGCTACATTGTTAAGAAATGCTGACTGTTCTAAGTCACTGCTCCTTAGAACCACTGACATGAGTGGTGCTCTGAAAGGGTCCATGTGTCTTCCATTCTCAACACTTTCTTTCCAGTTGAGTAAATAGGATTGACTGTATCTTTTGCTCACATCTACATCAACCCTGCCCAGAGGAATATCTTATGTTACACATCTTAGAAAATATATAAGTATATAAAATAATAATAAATCATTAGTATATTCGACTTCAGTGTAGCTCTATTGTTTTTAAATTATCAGCTATGATATAACTTACTCTCATTCAATAAAATAGACACAACTACCAAATTTGAAGTCCAGATTAAGAAAAACAACTAATTTGCCACAGTTTTACTTCGTTGGTATTTTAAAAGCCAGATGATCTAAGAATACACACATTTACTTATCTCACAAAGACGTAATCACACTGTCATCCATTTTTGAACCACGAAAGATGGATAGTATAACATGTGCTTAAAATGGATTCATTAATTATCAAAATAGATAAGTGTTTCATCAGGTATATACAGCAGATAACATTTATCTTTTCTCATAGAAGAAAAAAAGATTAAAGTAATTCTTGGACTCATATGGAGGAAGAAAAAAAAGCCTGCTTTTTTGAGTCTTTCATAGTGTGACACTAAAAAACATACCTTGCCAGACATGGTAGAGTCACACAAACATAGATACAGATAAGTTATTTTATATTCAAATGGGCAGCTGATTGCTGAGTAAAGCCATTCATTCCACCATAAATATTACACAGCATTTATTTTGTTTCTTTATAAACATGGAGCCACAATAAAAATAAACAATAAACATTAGAAATTTTAGTTTTTTTCTGACATGTCTCTCAGAAATTGCAGAGGATTCTCCCCAATATAATGCAACAGGCTGTTTTAACAATGGTAAGCTGTAACATGTAACCACTCTCAATGGTGACCATTGTAATTAATGTAGGGTATTGGACTTACAGGGGATGACTCATCAACTTATACCTATTGATTCTTTCTATAATTTAAGTATGATAGATTAAAATAAACAATTTTTACATTTCTCTGAAAATTTTAAAGTCCTTATTAAAATACTTTTCTTCTGTTACATTTTTTTCTCATTTAAAAATTTACTTTTTCCTCATAAGGTTTTTAAAACTTAAAAATTCTATCCACTTAAGTATATTTAAATGCATATGAAAGGAGAAAAGGAATATTCTTTAACTGTTGTCAATTTTAGTCAGAAATAATTTTGAGTAATATGAGCCAAAAGGCAAAATGGAAGTGAAAACTATTTTCCCCTGGAAAATAGCCTGACATTATTTAACAGAATGTATAATCATGATGTATTTTATAAGACCACTGATGAAGTAGATTTCACAAATTCATTTATCTGTTTTCTCATGAGTTTCTCTTAGATTGCTCAATTGTTGATATATTAATGCCTCTTGATTATGCTTGTTCCATATTTCACATTGTTGAGTTAAGGAGCACTTAGGTCACATGACCAAATATAGCTCTACCCCTTTTCAAGTTCCTGTACTTTGGGACTGAGAATATCCTGCAATGTTTTCTAACAAGTTAAAAACACATTTTATGCACAAGAATTGCATGTTCCTATTTATACACTTTTGAATTGGCTTATCTTTTGTTATATACTGTAAAATATGATATTCAGTTTATTTCTGCCATTTGCTAACTGTAAATGATCTCATACACAAACATCCTATAGGAATTTGCTCTATGAAAGCTTAAAAAACATAATTTCTGTAGCCTCTTAGTTTTTAAATAACTGATAGATGCAACATTTGTGTGTTTGTGGCATTCAGCTTAACCACATTATCTCACCGTCAGATTTACACTTATAAAATTATATGCAATCAAGTAAGTTCTTTTAAACCTAGTATATATTGTGATATTGATCATGCCAAATGCTTTGAATTGTAACACCATTGGCTGGATAACATAGTCCTCTCCATGTTGCAATTCACTGAATAATGTATTACTGCTTAGGGTAGAGACACATGAAATAATTCAGTTGTTAGTAAACTACTTAAATGCACTTTGCCAACCTGAGTGAAACAAATGTGTGGGGATATTAAAAGGAAAATACCAGAAATGAAAGCAGTCAGATTTGTGTGTTCTTTAATTTTAACTGCACTCTACTAGCGGAATTCAAGTTTGCCCTTTTGAATCATTATCAATTCATTTGAGGACTCAAATAAACATTGATAAAGGGCTCCAGGAAAGCACAAATGGCAAGAACGCTCAGAACAGGAATACAGATACAGGCCACTGGTTTGGGAAGACAAAGCTTTTCTCACTAAGGGTGTGCTGAAGGTTTGTGTTTCTACTGATTCTTATAAATGTTTTAATCCATAAAAAACTTAAAATTAATTCAATAAAGAAAGGAGAAAGTTAAATAAGTTAATCCCTCATTATTTTGCTAAAGCTGAGGTAAATTTCTAAAAATATTATTTAAAGTTATTGGACTTTAAGTGCCAATGTTACTGGGAACTAGTAAAACAATTTTTCAAAAATTTAAGAATTTCTGAAACATTCTATGAATAGCCAGATATATTTTGGCTAATGGTAACCGTGTTCCCAGAATTGAAATTACTCACGGGTTACCTACCCAATAGTATTGTTTATGTTTGACTAAGTTTAACTGAAACTACTCAAACGCTAATTTTGTGAAAAATATTTGTTAAAATAAACTGTCTAAAATAGAAAATGTTACAATAAAACATAAATTGAAAAGAAGAAAAATAAATTCCTGGAAATAACCTTTCTAAAAACACTGAAACTTTAAAATTTTCTTTTTATAACATCAAGTCATACTAAATATTTCTGTTCGTGTGTACATAACCAAACATTTCAGTCCTAACTGAAGGGTTAACGTGCATGAGGTTGTAAAAATTTATGACATGTGGAAAGTTATTTTATTCATCAAAATGCATATTTTCTTACAGCAAGTATATTCCTTCTCTCTAAAATCAGTGTAAATAACGAGCGAGTACAAAATTCACGAATTATGTTAGATTTATCTTGCAGCAGATTGAGTGACAGCCATTTTCCTGCACATATCCTCCAGCCTCACTCCAGATTAGAACGGGCACCTTCCCCTATGCAAATGAACATCTAATTAGAGACACCTCCCAGTCAATAAGCCACTTTCTTATCACCAGTTATATTACCTGACAAGCCCTTTCTCTCCAGTCCTGGCCCACCAAGAATCTTCATTCATTTTCTCTTCTTCTTCTCTGCAAAGTGAACTGATCCCGCATAATCCCTGGAATAATGTAGTTTCTCTTGTGGAAAAGCAGCTTCCCTCTCCCCCTTTTACATCAAGCTAATGGAGCCAGTAGGTATCCTATTGATCTTTTCTCTATATGGTTTCCACAAGGATTTGACAGACTTCCTCACAGGTTAAACATCCAGGCTTTCTGAAGTGGCTATAAAGCTTTGTTTTTGATTTTTCTAACTTTTTTTTTGAAACCCTTGCTCATCTGTAATCTTTAAAAGCTCAGTTGATGCCATGCAGAGCAAAGCCTTATTTCTTTGCAGAACTAATCTAGACACTGTCTAGTGTTGAGTACAGTTGTCTGATTCAAATCTTCTGTTACAAAGCAGATGACATCTAGCTAGATGTCATGAGAAGAGCCTAACAATGACAATTCACTTATCCCTTAGAAAGAATCAATTCTCCCACAATGCATCTGTCAGAGAACTCTCACTCAGTAAAAGCAATTTTTCTAGCTGTCTGACACTGTAATTGCTCTTAAATTTTCAATGAACGTTTTACAAGGACTCCCCTGAACCATGATGAAAAACTTAACTTTTTTCTAAAAATGAGAGGCTGACAGGATGAAAGAGGTCTTTCTCTTTAAAGCCTTGCTTGCTTGAGTAGGAATTCTTTCATATCATCAACAAGCTGTTGAATAGAGGATAGATTACTTTCCATTTATTTCATCAATCAGATTAAAGGCTCTCCTTCACAATGCCCTTTAAACAAGAGCTGTTTATGATGTCCTCCCAGGTTTGACTTTAATGTAGTATTAAATCACTATGGACAGTGGAGTCAGTAAAGAATATAAATATGATGAATATCTGACAACATTTAGGTATTGCATATATTTTTGTCATTATCTTCATTCTTGTCATAAAAGAGAGGTAAACAGAAATGAAAAAAGCACTTATAGATTTGCTATTTTTTTGTCTGGAAAAAATTCAACACCATTTCCTTTTATGGATCAGTAAGCAGAAACGCCAAGCATAGTAGTGATTTTTTTTTCTTTCAGACGAGTAATTTAGAAGAAAAAAAATAATTTAAAAAAATTAGAAATTTCTTCATTTCTGTTCTTTTCTAACTATGCATTTACAAGTTGTAAAGACAGAACTCTGAGTCTACTCCTTCTTTGTGCCTTCAGACTTAAAGAGTATAGGTGATATAGATAATCCTCTATTTTAAGATTTTTCCAAAGTAAAACAGGTCCAAAGGACTGTTTATGATTTTATCAGCAATATGACAGCCATTTCAGAGAGATGTGTGTGTCACATATGTTAAAATCATCATTTTTACTATGTATATGTGTGTGGATGTGTGTATTTGGTGAGTAAATGACAAAAAATATATGTATCAAAATTCCTTAATTCAGATATATGAAGTACCTGTGCTCCAACCTTCTGTTTTAGGTAGACAATGATACTGAAGCTGTATTAAGAGGAAAATACATTTTAAATTTCAGTTTCTAGTATGACTTATCCAAGATGAGAAAGAAATTATGTCATTATTGCAGAAGTTTAAAAATGTCAAATTGTGGGGAGGAGTTTTACAGCCGTCTCATCCTGTCTTCTGCTGTATACATGGAGACCCTGAATGACTGCTCTGGTATTTTCTCATCCTTGATTGGGAAATCTTTAGTAACTGGAATTTTACTATATCCCTTGGCAGTTTATATATTTTCTCACAATTCTATGTGTCAGAAAATATTTTTCTGATACTGAGTCCCAATCTTTATCCTATGATATATTATCCATTGTTCTGTAGGCCATTGTTTTTATATAAACCAAATTTTACAATATATAATACTTGAAAAAATAAATATTCAAGTATTTAGATGGTTACTTTTTGAAGACAGTTCTCTTGTCCTCCCCACCTTTCGTTTTGAAGCTAATCACTGTCATTTCCTTCAACAGTTTTTTATGTATTCATTGCAACAATTTAATAGGAACAAATCACCCAGGCATTTTTTCTCCATAATCTCATTGAATCCTCAATCAGTATATCTATGATAGACACGTCTTTTATTCAGAGAAAGAAAATGAGGCATGAAAAGATTAAATAAATTGACCAAGTCATGTAGTTAGTTACTAGAGTCAAAATTTAAGCCTGCATTTGTCAGGCTTCAAAGGCCACCATCTTTACGTATTTTCACGCTGTCACTTAGCCTTCTTATGACACTATCCTTTTTTATTTACCTTCTGATTTTACATTTCTCTAAACATGGCAACCATAAAAGTGGTAGCAAGAAAATAGTTAAGGGGCACCTGGGTAGCTCAGTCGGTTAAGCTTCTGACTTCAGCTCAGGTCATGATCTCACAGTTCTTGGGTTTGAGCTCTACATCAGGATCTGTGCTGGCAGCTCAGAACTTGGAGCCTGCTTCAAATTCCGTGTCTCCCTTTCTCTCTGCCCCTCCACCACTCACACTCTGTTTCTACCTCTCAAAAATGAATAAAAACATTAAAAAAAGAGAAAAGGTGGTGGTGCTGTGCTTCAGACAAGAATTATAAGGACAATGGCAGCTGTGGGTATAAAGATGATTGGAAAGATACACTTTCTCTGTGTCTTCCTTCTCTTTCTCTCTCCTTCCTTTCTTCTCTCTTTCCTCTCTTTTTCACACACATACTCACATGCATCTTTGTTAGTTTTCTCTTCCCGTCATAAGCTTGCCATGTGTTATAGTATCCAACCAAGTCTTTGATAAAATGTTTGCAGTAGGTAGGGTTGAAAACTGTGCTCTTCAACATTCCACTGAGAGACTTTCTACTGGTTAGTAGAAATCCATTAATTGACAATATTTCTGTCAGTTACCAATTTCCCTGGATAAATCTAGTTGTCAACTTTACTCTTCTCAGTGCATCAACAAGAATCTCACTAAAGTTTCTATCAAATGCCTGTATTTCATAAACTTTGTGTTTGGCATTATCTTATTAGGACTGTCCCAGAAATTGTGGCTGATTTGGTGTGATTTGTTTTAGAGATCATAAAAAGAAAATAATCCCTTTGTTTCTCATTTTTAAAATCTTTCTTTTTAAAGTTTATTTATTTTGAGGGGGAGAGGTGCAGAGAAAGAGGGAGAATCTCAAGCAGGATCCATGCTCTCAGTGCAGAGCTCATGCAGGGCTCGAACTCAGGAAACCACAAGATCATGACCTGAGCTGAAATCAAGAGTCCAACACTTAACCAACTGAGCCACCCAGGCACCCCCTTTAATTTTTCAAATCTTATTCAAGTCATAACTACTCTTTGTTAACCATGTGACTTGTACTGTCTGCATTTGCTTTTGTGAAAAATCTGAGTTCCTCTCAGAGATCTCATGATCTCTTCATGGGGGGCTGGAGATGGGACAGTAATTTTCAGCTATGGAGTAAGAATTTTCTTCTTGAAAATCTTAATTTCTGTAGGTATCTTTCTGTTTGGTATCTCATTTCATAGACTTATATGTTCATTTCTTTGTTCAAACCCTGGGTTTGGGCCAGGCTGGGTAGACCATTTAGGGAAAAGAATCTCATTTGATTTCATTTTTCTTCCCTTTATCTGTTCTATTTTCATTTGGTTCCAATTTCACTAAGAACGCTGAGAATTTCAGGGGAGAAATCCCCTTTTTCTCTACCAATACATACCAAGTTATATACATTTACTTGTCTGACTCTCATTCTTCCACTTTCTGCTCTAGCCACCATTTCTCTTCACCCTTGAGGTATTTGTTTGACTGATTATTCTCTTTCTTATGTCTGTAAACTCCCATTCTACTTTCCATTGCTCTTAGCAAATAAACTGGATTAAGTCTCTACCATTAAAAAGATATAAAACCTATGCAATAAAAAGTCCACTTCATCTAATTATTCTTATTACCCTCCTTTCCCCATTATAGTCAAGATTCTTGAAATAGCAGACCAACATCAACATCATTACTTCCCTTCCCTCTCTTTCAGTCCTCAATCTACTGGAGTCCAGCTTTAGATCTAGTCCACTAAAATTCCTATTTCTATCATCATATTTTCTTTTATCATAGTTATTTTTTCTTTGGTATTTGATACTATAACTAAATATGTTGAATTCTGAGTTACTAAATGTTCTGGTTACTTCTTAGAAAGTTCATCTTTTTCAGGGGCACCTGGGTGACTCAGTCTGTTGGGCGTTTGGGCGTCTGACTTTGGCTCAGGGTGATGATCTCGCAGTTCACAAGTTCGGGCCCCACATTGGGCTCTGTGCTGACAGCTCAGAGCCTGGAGCCTGCTTCAGATTCTCTCTCTCTCTCTCTCTCTCTCTCGATCTCTCCCCCTACTCCACTCTCATGATCTCTCTCTCTCTCTCTCTTTCTCTCTCTGTCTCAGAAATAAACATTAAAAAATTTTTAGAAAGAGAAAGTCCATCCTTTTTTTTGGAACTTGAAATATGAGTTTTCCTTTAGGTTCCATTTTTAGCTCTCTACTTTTTTCTCACTATATCTTCTTTCTAGATGATCTCATTCAAATCCAAGCTTTGTCTATTGACTATGAACTCTTCATCTTCATCTCAGGCTTCTCTTTGAACTCTAAATCCAAATTTCACTGGTTTTCTACTGCTTGAATGAACAAAGCTCATCCTTGTTTTTCTATTTGTCTTCTTATTTCCTACCTGCTCTGGGTTTGAATGTAGAAGAGAATTATGACTGATACTTAATGAGCACAGCATGAAATTCTCTTTAAATTGAACCAAGGGCTTACATTCATGGTCCATAGCATCAGTAGAAATAACCAAATGAAATTCATCTGATTTCTCCCATAATACTATACCTACCAACCTACCCAAATCTGCCACATTTTCTTTCTATCCTATTACAATAATTAGGTGTAATGACTTGTGTCAACTCCTATCCAAAGCAATCACCTTCATCATGTTTCTAGATGTCATCAACTCTAGACTTCTCAATTGCTTAGTGCTGGCATATATATAATATATATATATAATATATATATAATAGTGTGTGTGTGTATATATATATATATATTATTGTTTTGCATCATCAATTTCTATCTATCCACACTGGATCATATCCATCAGCATATCCCCCTTCTTCAGTATCTCTGACCTTAGAAAGTGTTGCCTTGGCTTTACATCCTTTCTCAATAATATCTTCAATTTTTTGTTCTTTTTGAAAGTTAATCCTGAGAAGATCTTTCTACAGTAACTCTATCTTTTCATTTTGAAATGTTTTCTCAACCCACTCCACCTGCACTATACTCTGAAACCACTCTTGTCAAAAGTTATCAACTACCACCAATCTAGAATTCATTGCTCTGTTTTCAGCTTTTCCTTTAATCTTTTGCGAGCCTTCGACAAAGTTAATCATTTCCTACTCTGATCACAATAGTTTAAATTACAAATCATTTCTTCCTCTACCTTTGTGCACATGCTCTACTTTAAAAAATGTTTTTCATTAAAATTCATCCTTTATAACGTGATTTTTAAATTTATTATATTTATTGTTTTATTGTCTCTCTTCCCCACTAGGAAATAATTTCCATAATCATAGAAATTTTTATCCATTTTAATATCCACTGATATAACTCAAGCACCTAAAACACTGACTATCACACAATGAATACTTGATAAATATTTGAATACATGAAAGAACTCCTTTGTGAACACCTGTTTCTCTTGGCTTTTAGTATATTCTATTGGTTTTGCTTCCACCTTACTGGCCATACATTTTAGTCACATTTAAATTTTGCAGTGCCCAATGACTGAAATCTTAGCTTTTCCTCTTCTTTAACCACAATTTTTCTTTAAATGATCTTACCTACACTCATGGATTTGAGCATCTTTATTCCATGGGCCCCCTGATTTATAGATACAGTTCTGAACATTTTCCTGAACTTTACTCTCATACACCAGACTACCTACTTGATATCTCCACTTGAGTATCTACAAAGGACCTTAACTGTAACATGTGCAAAATAGAACTCTTCATTTCTATCCCAAACTTACACTTCTTCCATGGTTGTATTTATTTATTTATTTTTTATTTAAATTTTTAAACATTTTAATTTATTATTGAGAGACAGAGAGAGACGGAGCATGAGCACGGGAGGGGCAGAGAGAGGGGGAGACACGGAATCTGAAGGAGGCTCCAGGCTCTGAGCTGTCAGCACAGAGCCAGACACAGGGCTCGAACTCACAAACCCTGAGATCATGACCTGGGGTGATGTCGAACGCTTAACTGACTGAGCCACCCAGGCGCCCCTCCATGGTTGTCTTTATTGCATATTTCTTCCCCCAATTGCTTGAGCCCCAAACTTAAATTCTTGGGAATCATTCTTGATTCCTCTTTTTCTTGATCCCCCATTACAACTTTATGCCTTTTTACCTTGTGCAGTCAACATCACACTTCCTGGGTTTCCTTTTCCCTCCTGCTACATGTTTTCCTTCCACGGTGATGTTTTAAAAGCAAAGATCATGGCGCAGTATGTCATTTAACACACTTCAATGTTTTCCTATTGCATTAAAAAGAAATTGCAAACTCCTTTCCCTGGCCTGACCCGATTAGCCTCTGCATCCACATTTTATAGGACAGTCCCTTTAACTTATTGCTCTCGAACTATACCTGTTATCTTTCTGTTCCTCAAACATGTGAAACTTCTGTCTACTTTAAGGCTTTTAAATTAGGTATTTCGTCTTTCTAAATTACTCTACCCTCATAATCACAGGACTTGCTCTGTGCCGTCAGACCACAAGTGTTACCCCCTCAGAATGTTATTTAGACGAGTACTAACTGGCTACTTTCCATGATATCAATGTATTTTATTTTATTACTGTAAGACATATGGTTAAAATTTTAGTTCAGTGTTTGTTTTTCATAACTAGAATTTACGTTTTATAAAATCATAAATCTTGTCATCCTTGTTCACCGCTGTATCTCAGAACTCAAAATTAGTGATACACAGCAAGTACTTAATAAATGAAAGACTTCTGTTGACAACTTTGTTCTGTTAAGAGCATTTTTTTTTTTTCCCTTTCGGTGAGTTCCGAATGGTATTGCCATAGTTTGGACTGTATTTCACATGTGTGAATCTGATACAATCTAATAGATCATAAAGTTTCCGTGTTTTTTTCTTTTTAGTCTTGTATTGTCCTTGTGCTTTCATTTGTATAATCTATAGATTGTTGTAAATAGATCATTGATTCTTTGTGTGTGTGTGTACATGTTTACAATCTGCTATAAAGTCTATATAATAATTTTTCTGTTGAGATATTATATTTCTTTGGCCCTAGGATTTTCATTTGGTTCTTTTTTACAGCTTCCATATTTGCCCAAAATTTCCCCATTATATCCATTTTCTTCTATAGATTCTTTAATATTTTCATCTTAGTAATTATGAAATCTTGTCTTCTTACCTCAACATGTTGGTTCTATATTGTCTGCTAATTTCAACATCTTTTTCATCTTTGGCTCTGTTTCTATGTCCATCCCTCATCTTACTCCACTCTGGTCTATGGGTTGAAATTTTGTATTTCTTTACTATGTTTCACAGGTTTTTAAAAAGATATTTGAAAAATAGAAGGGACATCTGGGTGACTTAGTCAGTTAGGCATCCAACTTTGGCTCATGTCATGATCTCATGGCTCCTGAGTTCGATCCCTGTGTTGGGTTCTGTGCTGACAGCTCAGAGCCTGATGCCTGCTTTGTATTCTGTGTCTCCCTCTCTCTCTGCCCCTCCCTTGCTCACACTCTGTCTCTCTCTCTTTCAAACATAAGTAAACATTAAGAAAATAAAAATAATAAAAAATAATAAAAATGGTGAATAAGCCCACACTTACATGGTTAAATAATCTATGACAAAAGAGGCAAATATATACAATGGGTAAAAGATAGTCTCATCAACAATGGTTTCGGGGAAAAATGGATAGTCACATGCAAAAGAATGAAACCGGACCAGTTTACATACACAATAAAAAAGTAAAAAGGTGGGCGCCTGGGTGGCTCATTCGGTTAAAGCGTCTGACTTTGGCTGGCATCATGATCTCACGGATTATGAGTTCGAGCCCTGCATCAGGCTCTGCGCTGACAGCTGAGAGCCTGGAGTCTGCTTTGGATTCTATGTCTTATTCTCTCTCTGTCCCTCCCTGCTCACACTCTGTCTCTCTGTCAAAAATAAATAAATATTAAAAAATTTTTAAGTTAAAAGAGATTAAAGACCTAAATATGAGGCCTGAAACCATAAAACTCCTAGAAGAAAACATACGCAGTGATCTCTTGAATTGTGGTCTTAGCAAAGTTTTTCTAGATATGTCTTCTAAAGCAAGAGAAACAAAAACAAAAGTAAACTATTAGGACTATATCAAAATAAAAAGCTTTGCACAGTGAAGGAAATCAACAAAATGAAGAAGTCAATCTACCAAATTAGAGAAGATTTTTGCAAGTGATACATGCAATAAAGGGTTAATAAATATATAAAGAACTTATACAACACAACACCAAAAAACCACAAACAATGCTATTAAAACATGGTCAGAGGACCCAAGTAGACTTTTTTTTCCTAAAGAACATATACAAAAGACCTACAGACATATTAAAATGTTCATCACTAATTTTCAGGGAAATGCACATTAAAATCACAATGAGACATCACTTATTTATACCTGTCAGAGTTGCTAGAATCAAAAAGATAAGAATAAAAAAGTATTGTGAAGAATGTGGAGAAAAAGGAACTCTAGTACACTCTTGGTGGGAATGTAAATTAGTATACCCACTATGGAAAACAGTATGAAGGTGTCTCGAAAGATTAAAAATAGAAATATCATGTGATCTAGTAATTCTACTCTGGGTATATACCCAAAGGAAATTAAACCACAAATTTAAAAAGGTATATGTACCCTTATGTTGATTACATCATTATACATAATAACCAAGACATGGAAGCAATGCAAGTGTCCATTGATAGTTGAATGGATAAAGAAGACATGGTATAGATATACAATAGAATATTACTCAGCCCTGAAAAAGAATGAGCTTTTTGATATTTGCAGCAACATGGATGGACGTAGAGGGTATTAAGCTAAGTGGGATAAACCAGACACGGAAAGACAAATACCATATTATTTCATTTATATGTAGAATCTAGAACAAAACAAATGAACAATAAAACAAGCAAAACAGTAGAAACAGACCCATAAATAAATACAGAGAAAAAACTGGTGGTTGCCAGAGGGGATGCAGGGTGGATGGGCAAAATGGGTCAAGGGGAGTAGGAGGTATAGGCTTCTAGTTATGGAATGAATAAGTCATAAGGATAAAAGGCGCAGCATAGGAAATTTAAAAAAGTGAATTTTGTTCTGGTAGGCCGTTAAGTTACTGGCAGATTACCTTAATATTGTGAAGGCTTGCTTTAGTCTTCATTAGAAAAGGTCTGTTCCAATTGTGTACTCATTCTTAGGCCAGAGTCCTTACTCTTGGGATTTGGTCTTTATTCCTTAATCATATTTCTTCTAGAGTTCAATGTAAAGCCAGTTCATTAAGATCCTCTAATTTAGTGAAACTTTAAATCAACTCTCAGCAACAGGTAAGTTTTGAAGTCTATTTTCAGCTCCCGTCTTCAAGCCATTGTTTTTTTTTTTTCTGGTGTTTGGAGTCTGGTGAATGGAGCATAAACCATTCAGATATCACCTTTGGATTTGGACAGAGATTTTTTTTTTTTTAATCCTTTTCTTTTCTGGACTTATACAACCTTTATCCAGTCATTTCTGGGTAGTCTAAATTCTACCTCTGATTCCTCATACTCTTTCTACATGCAAATATGAACTAGTCAGTGTTCTTAAGGGAATAAAAATGTAGAATTGTGCATCTCACCTAGATGGTTTCCTCCTTTTAAGGGTTGTATTACCCCCAGTTTCTGTTTACTGCTGATTGATTTCAAGTGCCTTCATAGAGTTATTTTAAAAAACATAATTTGTCCAAAATTTAGGATGATTACCCGTGTGATGGTTACTACAATAAAAACTCTATTTACATTATTCTTTTGTTGATATATTAAATTTGTGATTTTGATAACCATGATTTATTATCAGGAATCATTTTAGTTCATTATTTTTATATTATTAATCACAATACCTGATTTACAAGTCTGAAATTTCCAATGTTCTATAAAGCTAACATTTTTAGTTAGCTTATTTGGTGACTCAGTTATTTTATGTTATTTATCTAATGTAATTACTGTGAATATATATTCATGCTGAAGACATATTAATGCTTTTAATTATAATATCCTGCTTCACACCCTGCAGGGGGTTTTATGAAGTATACTATACTTAGATTAGATTATATGCCTAAAATATAGAAAATCCCAAATTTCCAAACATATCTGGCTTCAAATAATCCAGATAAATGATTACCAAACTACATCATATTTGAGCAAGAAAAATAAATGTCCTGGTTTTGATCTAGATTAGAGACATGGTTAAAAGTGTCTTTGGTAGGCAGCACTTTGAATTTTGTCTAAAAATCAGCAAGTAATTGAACTGGAAATGGGCAGTGGGGAGCTGATAAAAAGGTAATGTAAACATACCTATCCATTAGAATAGGCTTTGTTAATAGATGATAGTTGTGAACTACCCATTTAAGTCAAGCCATTTGTCCATGCTTTATTTTTTTGATAATGTGACTGAGGTTTGCAAAGACTAGGCATGTGAAACTAAGTCTAGTCAAACTAGTTGACCTCTTCAGTCTTAAGTCATTAATTTGCCACTCCAATAAGCTACTGTCTCACCACTACTGCCTGTGATTATATTTTTAAGAGTATTATTTTCTTTTTTCTTAGGCAAGTTCTAATCTACTTGAACAATCTCAGTCTGTTGAAATTTTTTTAATCATTTTTTCGAGTGTTCTCTAGAATAGACATTTACAATTTTGAACATTCATAACAAATATTTACAGATCATAGATGAATCTTGTAGATGGCTGTTTATTTTTTATGGGGTAAGTATCTTTCTGAGATGTGCTTTTGAAATTACAGATGTGTTTTTCTCTTTTTAAATTTCCAAAGAAGATTCTCAGTGCATTTATGTTAGGGTACTTTCAAAAGTCAACTAGGAACATTCTAGAAATGAAAAATGTTTAAGTCCAAATCCCCTTATATTACTGTTTAAAAAAAAAACCCAAAACTGCAGACCAAGCAATTAGAATGTTGCAGTCCTTAAAATATGAGGCCATATTTCTACAGCTAATTGATTTTACATCTGGCATGTTAAAAGAATTTATGAAACTTGAATAGTGTCTTTGTTTATACCCTGAAGGCTCAAAATGAATTCTCTATATCATCATCCTTAAGGAGAAATAATCTGCTTTAAAAATGTAATGTGATTTCAAATGTAAATCTAATTATTTTTTTTAAATCCTAATAAGAATTATTTCATTTAAATGTATGTAATTATTTCTTTTAAATGTTTAGGACATCTTTCATGCATAGAAAAATAACAATAATTTACTTTAAGTTGTGATAAGAAAAAGGACCCCTGGGAATTATCCAAGGGAAAATGGCATTTAAGTACATTAAAAAGTATAAAAGAAAACAAGGATTTACATTTGCAATTAATAAAATGACTTCCCTTTGTGACAGGAGGAAGAGGCTAACATTTTAAGGATAAGATACATACTAAGTAATAATAGCTAATTTATTGAGCCCTTTTGAGACAGGTGTGGCTCTCAACACTTAACAATGCATTTACTATTTTAATCTTCACGACCAGCCAATGAAGTAGTTTGATTATTATCCTTACTTCACAGATGAAAAAGAAAAGAAACCTAAAGCACAAAGAGGTTAAGTACTTGCTGAGTCACATGGGGAGATGTGGTAGAACTGGGACTCACACCCAGGCAGTCTGGCTCCAGAGCACATGCACTTAAACTTTATGATATATGGCCTCTTCCAGTATTGAATGCTTACTCTGCCAGAACAGTTTTAAGGGATTTACATGCATTATATCTTCTAAATTCAATAGAAAAGAGGTAAAGCACGGGATCACTGATCTATCCTGCATCAATACATTAGTTAGCTGCCTATGTCCAGCAAGACTGCCACACTGGCTTCTACCACAGAGTGATTAGGAGAAAAGTAAGATATTTATAGAAGAAGAAGTTTCTGGCACTCTATTCTCAGGACTTTTTCCTTAACATGTTTCATGGGTATTTTTAGCCAAAACATATGCAATATTTCCAGGTGCCTCTCCACTTAAAACTACCTTGAGCTTTGCCATAGAAATCATGCCATCTCAATTTGAGGAAAAAAAATGTCTTTGACTCAAATAAACAGATGTATACAAACTTTCTTATTTTTTTGGCATTTCTTTATAATTTGTTCAAAGATGAGTTTGAATGATTGACCCGGTATTCATTGGATTGTGATGCAAATTCTTTGAACAAAAAATAGAACATCCTTGATCCACTAACCTTTTTTCCTCCATCTTTTTATTTGGTTTGAATGTTCACTGGAACTGTACATAAAGATAACTTACAAGTATTGAATGATACATGCATGAGGGTTTTTATGAAGTTTTATACATATAAACTACATTGACAACATTTTTGGTCTTCTGTTTGTGATATTTCATAGATATAAGAAATATATAATAGTTCAATGAAGTTCAATAATCTTCTCATTCTGAATAGTTCTTTATTCTTACTTCAATTTATAAAATTTATTTTTAGCCTAAGGTGACAATTCAATAAAAGAGTTTCCTTTGTATAAATATCCTTTGAATAAAATCAATCAATTAAGTTTTCAAATAGAGTTAAAAAAATTTTTTAATATTTATTTTTGAGAGAGAGAGACAGAGTGTGAGTAGAGCAGAGGCAGAGAGAGAGGGAGACACAGAACCTGAAGCAGGCTCCAGGCTGAGTTGTCAGCACAGAGCCGATACACGGCTCAAACTCACGAACCGCAAGATCATGACCTGAAGTTGTACTCTTAACCAACTGAGCCACACAGGCTCTCCTCAAATAAAGTTTTAAAAATGGCATTTTGGGAGCAGCCAATCAGGATATAGCTATCATCATTTTAGAAATAAGGAAACTTTGGATAATGACAAAATTTGAATTTTCAGCTATGTTTTCTCAAATTGGCTGAATTCTGTATTAGCTCTCAAAAACTAACGCAGCCACATGGTGGGGAGAAAGAGTGGGAGTATGTCCAAATGCTGTCACCAAAATCAGTGGCTTTTTAAGCTTCTAAACTCAGTTTAGGTAAAGTTGACGGAGATGATGATATAGAGATTATGAAGGCTGATAACTTCAATTTTATATTTTCAACGTCATTGAATCACATATCATAAAGGTATGACTTTTAAACTTTAGTTTGAATACTACATTAATTAGAAAAAATGGTTACTAACAACTAGTCTCTAAAAATTTCAGTGCTGTAATAGATACCTGTGTTTGATTTCCGCTCACACAAACTTACAATGAGGTCAGCAAGTGCTTTCCTCCATGTGGTGATTCAGAGATCTAGGCTCCTCCCAATGCATAGCTTTGTCATGACTCAGGATCTGCATATGACAAGGAGAAGAAAAAGAACATGAGAAGTCTTACCTATTTCTCAAAGAAACTTCAGCTCATTGGAAAAAAAGTAGCTGCGTTTCCACATCTATATGAAAAGGACGCTGGGAAATAAGGTGTCTGTCTGGCCAGCCACTACCTAGCAACTTTAAAACATAAAGGAGAACAAGTATTTTGAAGACAGCTATCTGTGACTGTCATTGATATTCACTGAAATGTATAATCTACTCTTTATTTCTTAAATCAATTAAATATTAATAATAGTCATTCACTGTTCACTTTTCTTTGTTGGTCCCTTCTGTCCCCTCTGTTGGTCCCAACCACTACCCTGGGCACTAGAGATACAAAGAGGAACAAAACACGAATCTTACAGTATATTAGGGAAAAAAAGAAACTGTTTTTAATGTTTATTTATTTTTGAGAGAGAGAGAGAGTATGTGTGTGAGCAGGGGAGGTGCAGAGAGGGAAGGAGACACAGAATCAGAAGCAGACTCCAGGTTCTGAGCTATCAGCACAGAACCTGATGCAGGGCTCCAACCCACGAACCATGAGATCATGACCTGAGCTGAAGTTGAATGCTTAACTAACTGAGCCACCCAGCCCCCCTAAAAGAAACTTTTAATGGTGTGATTATAACCCAGTGTGATTACTATGATAGATGTAAACCATGAGAGATATAAGCCAGAAGGGGTAACTGTCTCAAGCTGAGAATGATTTGAGAAGTATATTAATTCAGACTCACTCAGGAAAAGTAATATCATTCTAAGATAGCATCATGGTAATAATGAAGACAAAAATGATGGTGGTCTAAGCAAAGTTAATGACAAATTGAAGGCTGACAACAGATTAAAAAGATACAAGGAGAAATATTTGTTTAAACAACACATGTGTGATTCAGGACAAGGCAGAGGAATTGGTTTGGCTGTGGGGTGGGTAGGTGTTGCCATTCACCAAGTTCAAGCCATAGGAGGAGAAACATACTGGGAAAAGAGTGGAGAGGAAAATACAATCTGGGCATGAACTTAATTTTCTCTTCATCACCTGTATGGAGAAACACAATAGACAGTTAAATATCAGGATATGGAAGTAAGAGTTAAGGGCTGATTCTATGGATAAAAGTTATTGCTATATGTGTCAGAATTCTCCAAAGAACAATTGGTGAATAGCACATGTGTGTGTGTGTGTGTGTGTGTGTGTGTGTGTGTGAGGTATTTTTAAAAAACAATTGGGTCAAATAATTATGGGGGCTAGCAAGTCCAAAATCTGTAGGGTAATTTTGTAGGCTGCCAATTCTGGCAAGAGATGAGGTGTAGCCTTAAGGATAAATTTAACTTCAAGAAACCTCATTTTTTGCTCTTAAGGCTTTTCAAATGATTAGATGAGCCCCACCACATTATAGAGAGTAATATGCTTTACCTAAAGTTGACTGATTTTAGATGTAAACCACATCTAAAAAATACCTCCACAGCAACACCTAGTTTAGTATTTGATAAAATAATTAGGTGCTATAGCCTAGCCAAGTTGACACATAAAACTAATCATCACCCTAGTGAGTGAGAGATGAAATCATCAAGAAGAGAAAAGAATAAGTAAATATCAAAGTGGTAAAAAGCTTGGGCTTTGGAACAAATAGGGACCAGGGTTCATATTTCATTTTTACTATATTATGTGTGGCTTACTTCTGTTAAGCTCCAATTTCAACATCTATAAAGTAATGATAATATTCTACATTTCTTGAGTTATTATGAAGATGAAATAAAATATGTAAAGGATTTGTCACAGAGCCTGGCATGTACTAAGGGTTCAATTAACTAGCTAGAAAATGGGCTTTTTAAAAAATGTTTATTGATGTATTTTGAGAGAGAGAGGGAGCTCGTGCATATGCACATTAGCAGGAGAAAGGGTGGAGAGAGAGAGAGAGAGAGAGAGAGAGAGAGAGAGAGAGAGAATCCCAAGCAGGCTCCATGCTGTCAGTGCAGAGCCCAATATGGGACTCAGTTTCAAGAACCATGAGATCTATCATGACCTGAGCCTAGATGAAGAGTCGGACACTTAACTGACTGAGGCACTGACTGAAGTTGGTAGCTCAGTCGGTTGAGCATCCAACTTCAGCTCAGATCATGATATCGCGGTTCACAAGTTCCAGCCCTGCATCAAGCTCTGGGCTGTCAGCTCAGAGCTTGGAGCCTGCTTCAGATTCTATGTCTTCCTCTCTCTCTGCCCTCCCCATGCTCATGCTCTATCTTTCTCTGTCTCTCTCTCTCTCAAAAATTAACATTAAAACATTTTTAATGTGAAGTTTATAAATATATTTGGATGAGGAAAAGGCAGAATAAAGAAAAAATGAAAGACAGCTAAGAAATAACTGATCAAATAAAGGTTGGGGGTGAAGTGTGGAAGGAAGAAACTGAGACTCAAAATATAACAAAAGATTAACCTTAAATAAAATGATGGAGAAGTTGAATATTTTCATATATGCTGGCCTTGATTTTCTCAGTGAAGGGTGAAAGGTTATATCCTGAGAGATATTGATGGTTTAAAGAAAGGTGATGTTTCTGTGAGGAATAGAAGAGAGAGTGTAATAAATATAGATTTAAAAAGTGGTAAAAATAAAATGCTAAGGTTTAGTGTATATCTGCATGGCTAGGTAATTGTAAATTTCTTCAGGGCAGAATATTTCTTGTTTCCTGTTTGCTATTTGGCACACCATAAGTAATTGGCAAAAATCTTATTTGGAATACTGTTTTCTCTCCCTGCAGGCAGCTGGGGTATGAAAATGGAAAGGCAAATGGAGCAATTGATCCAACTTTGAGGCTTTGTCTGATGGGTGCAGTTGGAAAATATAAGGAACACAATATTGAACATACTGGTGCTTATCTTTGAAGGACTATAGTGTAGGATTGATAAGAAAAAAACACTATAAGGGTAGCAATGGACAGAGAAAAAGGCATTCTGAGAGTAAAAGTGTTGGAGGAAAGATGGGGGCAGTGGTTAGAAACTGGTGTTGGAACAGAAGATTTCAGAAGGAAACAAGTGAAGGAATTCAATAAATAATGCTATTTCAAAAGTAGGTTTGAAAGGAAGACAGGACACTGGTGTCCAGAAAGTCACAAAACTTGAGCTCAAGACCAGCCAGAAGAAGGAGCAGTAGAGGGCAGAAAGGAATGCTCCCCATTGATAGCTATACAGGAAGAAGAGTGGAATCAGTAGTGTGTAGGATGACTCTAAACCCTTGGCACCAGGATGAAGGGAAATTGCTCAATTGGTCTTGCATTCATCTGTACTGTTGTTTGCACAGTCATGCCAAAGTCGACAGTCATGCAGTCATGCCAAAGCCGACAAATTAAAACAATGGATAGAAGACCATATTATCTAAAGATAATTTTGGATAAAGTCAGAAGGGAAACTCACTAATGAGAATACCTGGCAGTTCTTTCTCCTTCCACAAAGTCCAGTTGGCTAACAAGTGTTCCCTGAATTTACTAAGTTAACTGCTTCTGTGTTATGGAGCCAACCCCCGAACAGTTTCCTCCTACACCTTGACTGCCCTTTTGATCAATAGTTCTCACACAATAGTAGATTCTTACAATGAAGAAAAAGATTGGTGAGCTTGTTTCCACTGCTATATGAATGAGGGTAAATGGCTTGGAGTAATATAAAGGAGTACATGATGAAACAAAAGAGGAGATTTGACCAAAGGAGAAAATAAAAGATGAAATGCCATAGTGAGAATTAAGATCCTGACTCTGGGAAAGAGGAAAGTCCTAAGACAAGCTAAGCATTAGTTAAACAAGGAGACAATGGGTATAGTCCGAGAGGAGGTTAGCAATCAAGAGCATATTTTTTTAAAAATTAAATCTGGGCTCAGAGGGCAAGACGGAAAGAGAGGGCAGCAATGGAAGAGTCAGGAGAGGAGACTGAGGAGAATGGGAATGAGGGTAGTGTTTTATAGTCATGTCTTCATTGGAGTGCCTGGGTGGCTCAGTCAGTTAAGTGTCTGACTTCTGCTCTGGTCGTGATCTCATGGTCTGTGAGTTTGAGCCCCACATTGGGCTCTAGGCTGACAGCTCAGAGCTTGGAGCCTGCTTCAGATTTTGTGTTTCTCTCTCTCTGCCTCTCCCCCGCTCACATTCTGTCTCTCTCTGTCTCAAAAATAAACATATATATATAGTCATATCGTCATTTCAATAATATCATAAAGCTACGTAACTTTATTCTAACTGCTTTCAACAAGAAGATTATGTGTCAAGTTAATGATTTGTAAAGAAAATACAAAAAGTCTACCTGATTGTACCTCTAGGTACAATTTCCCTTTCATTAACAGATATACTGCTTACATGAATGAATACTAATGAAGAATGATATGGGATACACACACACACACACACACACACACACACACACACGATATTCTTTTCACACATTTACATCATCATGAAATGTATAATACTTAAATCCATTTAGAATATTATGGAATGAATTTCCATTTGTTAAGTAGTGCCCTGGTGACCTGAAAAACAATATAGGCTATAATTATAGGCTATAAATTACAATTAGGAAGTAGCTAGAAGGAAGTAGCTAGTATGTTTTCAACAAAATATTCATTAAGAAAAATAAAAAAAGAAAGCTACATAATTTTGAAAAACTTGACAATCAGTGCCAATCAAACATATATCAACTTGTTATCTTACTGATAATAATTAAAAATTTGTTTCTCATAGAAAAGATGAATATTCCTTAAATTGATCACTTTTGTCATTTATAAATTATCTGTTACCTATTACCTATCTATCTAATCTATACTCATTCTTTAATAATTTTATCATTTTTACATACCTGTCATTCACCTTACCAAAGCAACTATAAATCTGTGTAAAATCTAACAGAATTCCTGGGGATGAACTCACAGAAATATGAATAGAAATAGAATTGAAATAGACATGAAGCATAAGGGAATAGTTAATTTCATACTGAGTAAACAAGGTACATTTAATCAGATATTTTGTCTCTGGAAATAACTAGCTAATTTGTAGAAAGTCATATAGGATATTCATGTTGTTATTAGAAAGTTAAAAATATTTCCTAAATATTTTTCCTAAAATGTTTCTTAAAGTCTCTTACCTTCTGTTAATAGCTATCATCGTATCCATATGCATTTTCCTCACTATTTCATAGAGCAAAGAACTAGATCTACCAATTTGCCTATTAAAATTAAACATTCCTGGGGCGCCTGGGTGGCTCAGTTGGTTAAGCATCCGACTTCGGCTCAGGTCATGATCTCACAGTCGGTGGGTTTGAGCCCCGCGTTGGGCTCTGTGCTGACAGCTCAGAGTCTGGAGCCTGCTTCAGATAATGGGTCTCCCTCTCTCTCTGTCTCTCCCCTGCTCACTTTCTGTCTTTGTCTCTCAAAATAAAATAAAAAAATAAAAAATAATTAAAAATTAAACAAAATTAAACATTCTTTTGTTTTATTTTCCAACTGAGTATTTTAAGCCTAAACAAATGTCTCTATACTTTACCTTTTCCTCAGGAAAGGTTGTGTACATCAGTGCATCCCCTTTTATAATGTTATGGGTATCCATGGATATCCTGTCTCCATCTTTGCCCTCTCCACGATTTAGAGTCCTAATATGATAAGCCTATTCTTTTTATGTTTATCCATTGGTCATATTATTTGCTCTTCTTTGGGATGTGTCCATTTATTCCAGGTGCAGATGTTTCATGGAAAGATAATGTTTTGGCTCTTGTTTCTATAGACTCTCCTGATGCTGCCAGGAGCTGGAGAACTGATCTTTCAACCAGACAGCCTGGCATCTTTGGGATGTAACTGATTACTTGATCTCTACTGAGTTAGAAGGCAGTTTAGCTCCTAGTCCTCTAAATACATACTTTGACTTTTGCCAACCTAGATCTTATTTTCTGATTTCTTGTTATTCACAGAGCTTTCTGAGGAATGAATGGAGTAAAGAAAATTTCACCTTCAAAGAGAGACCTTCGAGGTGAGGAAGATGCAAAAGACCTGGAAGTCCTAGCCACACAATCAGACAACAAAAAGAAATACAAGGCATCCAAATTGGGATACCTCAAGAAACAAGCCAAAGAATACATGGTGGAGAGTCCCAAATATCACTGAGTAGAGAAATAAAATAATCAAAGGCATAACAAGAGAAACTGAGAGACACCATTAAAAGAACCCTTCCTGAAACAACAGGCCCTGGACAGTCAAGGAGCCTCCTTCAATAGAGCAACAGTGACAGGTGCACAGTGCATAATGAGCTTTAAAAACTGACAAGAGACAGAAAGTTAGCCATAATGACAAATGAAAGAACTCTCCACTAAAGAAATTCCAGGAAGAAATCACAGCCACAGAACTGCTCAAAACAGATTTAAGCAACATAACTGAATAAGAATTTAGAACAATTGTCATAAAATTAATCGCTGGGCTTGAAAAAAGCATCAGAGAAGCTATTGATACACAGACTAGGGACCTTGAAAATAGCTGTGACGAGTTTAAAAAGGCTAAAAATGAGATGCATAATAAAATGGAGGGGGCCACTGCACGGATTGAAGAGGCAGAGAGGAGAATAGGTGAATTAGAAGACACAGTTATAGCAAAAGAGGAAGCTGAGAAAAAGATAGAAATTGATACAGGAGCATGAAAGGAGAATTCGAGACCTGAGTGATAAAATCAAATGGAACAATATCTGTATCATAGGAATTCCTGAAGATGAAGAAAGAGAAAAAGGCCCTGAAGGGGTGCTGGATCAAATTATAGCTGAGAACTTCCCTAATTTGGGGAAAGAAATAGACATTGAAATCCAAGAGGTGCAAAGAACCCCCTTAAGACATAACTTAAATTGACTTTTTGCATGACATATCACAGTGAAACTGGCAAAATATAAAGATAAAGAGAGAATTCTGAAGGCAGCTAGGGATAAAAGGACCCTAAAATACAAAGGGAAACCTATCAGAGTGGTTACAGACCTATCTACTGAAACTTGGCAGGCCAGAAAGGAATGGCAGGAAATCTTCAATGTGATGAACAGGAAAAATATGCAGCCAAGAATCCTTTATCCAGCGAGCCTGTCATTCAAAATAGAAGGAGAGATAAAGGTGTTCCCAAATAAACAAAAATTGAGAGAATTCATCACCACCAAACCAGCCCTACAAGAAAT
>CM053572.1:108557432-108643952 GCA_028646485.1 Cryptoprocta ferox | reverse complement strand
TAAACTATTAAAAATAAAATAAAATAAGTAAAAAAAGAATTAAAAAAAGAAAATTTCCATCAGCTTGTTTCTTCTCAGAATTCTAAATGAGTGAATCATATTGAATATTGGTGATAAAGACAATATCACAAAATGAATTATCCCTGCTTTGCTGCCCCCATTTAGTAAGGCAAGGTGGATGTATAAGAATTTACCAACATTGATTCTTTATTCCTGTAATTTCATTTTTTTTATCAAACCCATTCTTCAATAAATAGAAAATGTTAAAGAAGAAACTTTGACATAATTATAAGACCTTTCTACATTGCATTTAATTACAACACATTGAATTATATAGGGTACTTCTATAAAGCCAATTGCCCAACTTCACATCCTGGCCAAACCACTATGTATCTTTATGGGGGAACTTACTTACCTTCTCTGTAACTCCATTTCTCCATTTGTAAGAGAGAAAATGGTAGATATGGCTAATAATAATGTGAGGCTAACATAAATTGAAACATGGAAAGTATTTAAGGCTTTGTCTGCAATGTGGTTAGTATTCAATGTGTGGCTCTTAACAGTTCAACAGAATAATAAAGCAATTCTATAAGAGAAACACATTTATGAACACTATGTATAAATTTTAATGTCCTGTTATCTTTCTTGTTTCTTTTTCTATGGACAAAAATGTTTCCATGTTTGAAATTTGGAGGTTATTTTAGGGTACTTTTATTGATAAAAGTATAGTAAAACATTATATAACCCACCTTCAAATGGAATAAAAAGTATATGCCGATGATTATGAACTATGGGCGCCCAGAAAAAATTCCTTACTCATTAACATAGTTTTCCTAAAATGTTGTAAGAAAAATAATTAGAATTATTTACTAGTACAAAAATAATTTTAGAGTTATGCTAATTATAATATACAGCAAATAAATGACCAAATATTTATGATGTAACTCAAAAAGTAATGACTTTATTTAATAACAGTTGATATACCAAATGCATGGAAATACATTCATCAGAGGGCAGAACTGAGATGTTAAGTAATTAGCATGGAAATAGAGTCATTATTGAGTTAATATCAGCCTTAGAACAATTTTATTTATTTATTTAATTTTATTTATTTATTTTGAGAAAGAGAGCCCAGGAGGGGCAGCGAAAGAGGGAGAGAGAATCCCCTGCAACCTCCGCACTGTCAGTGCAGAGTCCTACTCAGGGCTCAAATTCACAAACCGTGAGATCATGACCTGAGCCGAAACCAGGAGTTGGACGCCTAACCAACTGAGCCACCCAGGAGTCCCTCAACCTTAGAGAATTTAGATAGCCTGTTTGTTAGGCATAACATAGTACCACAAGATTTAAAACGTTTTATTAATGATTAGGTTAGGCATTAATTCTGTTTTGTTCCTTTATAGCAATAAATCAAAGGCTAGTCTTGCCTTAAGAAAATTAAGACACATTTTTTTAGTGGGCTATTTAGAGTTTCCACATTTTCCTTAAAAACCTGAAAATAAATAAAATACATACATATACATACATCTTATATATATTATTCAAAATATTAGCCTCTTTTCCTAAGGTATTGCAAGGACACCTACAGGTGGCAAAGACAAGAACAATAAGCGATTTAACCTGAATTGATTTGTGACAACTTCCCAGCATCTAGTTTTTTTCTTAAGTCATGAAATAATATTTGTTATACCTAATAGTACAAACATGAAGACAATTTGTGGATACAGAAATGACAATAAATAAGCATCTGCATTTTTAATTGCAACAGTGGAAGAAAACATCTGGAAAAATGCTTTTTAGAGCCTACGCATTTCCTTGACGATCTGAGAAGCAGCTTCTTATCTAGGTATACCGGTTTTCTTCAGTGAAAAATAAAGTGCATTTGTGTGCTCCTGTAAACCATTAGAATTTATGTTGATAATCTTAACATAAAATAAGAGTTTGATGGGAGGAAATTTGTAGAAAAATGCTAAAGGAATATAAGAATGTACAGGAAGGGAGATTGAAAATAGATCATCATTTTGTGAGAAAGGGGGAGACAAAAATATGCAACGTGGTTTTAAAGCAGAAGAAATTCTACATTGCTGTAAGCAGCTTACAGATATTGGCACATTATTTACACAAAATGAGTACTTGGTAAAACACTACCATCAATAGATTCATATGTCTCAGCTTCAATTAGCAGCCTCATTTATTACCCACCAAGATGTGAAACTGCAAGGTGAGGTTCAAGTGTCACTGAGGGTGTCTTCATCACTTCAATATCATTGCCTTAAAAGGCACTGACCAGAAGAAGCAGATGACCTCATTTCAAAATTATTACAGTACAGAGAACTCAGTTTCAACATTATAATTCATTTTCTCATGGAATATTTCAAATTTATTATCACTTTCCTGACACGTAATGGCTAATCGTTAAGGATAGCCACTTTAACATAATATGAATACGCATTTCTCCATAGGTAATACAACAGTTCCTGCATTAGCATTATTGACTAAGGTGCATTTAACTTCTTCACTAATACTTAATGGAAGGTTAATGTATAAGTCAGGAGATTAAATGGCTTTTACTTAAAACAAGTATATTGATTAAAATAACTTAGTGAGATTTTTAAGGCTGATGATATAAAAATAGTCACACGTTTTAATATTTTATTTAATATTAAGAGCAAATTGTAGGGTATAACAGATCAAGATTAGTGGGAGTTATTGCACTAATTACTTGCAGAACTAATTTTTGCTCATAGTTAACAAATGGATCTTGTATATTGAAAAGCAACAAATCATACTGATTAATTCTAGTGTTCAAGGAGTCCTTCTGTTTTAAGAATTTCCATTGTTTCTTGCAATGTCCTTCAGGTACTTCCTCCTTGTATCTCACACCTGGCACCATTGAAAGATAAAATGACCTTCCAAAAACAGAGCTGCTATTCAATGTCATTGAAATGCAGCTCTATTTCCTTTTTTTCTCTTCATCCTATTATTATTTAAATCTATGTTAACCTAATACATCTAATGCTTGCAGTGAATTAGCTAATGTTACTTCACCATTTCCTTTCTTTGTTCAAAACACAATATTCCACCAAATATAGTAGACTAACAAATTGGCCTTGGAATAGTATGACATATGATGCCAGAGGCCATTCACTTCTTTGATTCTGTTTCCGCCCAGAAATACTCAGCCACCTTCTCTATTCATCTCTTCTGTTTAGGTAGCACAAAGTTACACCTGTAGGGGCTTGCTCAGTTTTAACCTGAGCTTTGTATGAGAGGTATTTGATCTTCTCAAAAAATAAATAAATAAAAAGTGATCAGGGTCCATGCATCATTGTGCCCATATAACTGCAGAATCAAGAACATATAGCAGTTTGCAGTGTATTCAAGGACTGAAAGCAGAATGGTAAATAAGTGATGAGAATTTAAGTACTAAATATACCATATAATAACATATATATTAATAAAAATGCTCACACACAGTACTTACTATGAGCCAGGCTTGGGTCTAAGTGTTTTGGGCACAATAAATCATTCACAACTCAATACAATCTCATGAATAGGTAATTCTTACTATCTCCAGTTTACAGCTGGGAAGCTAAGGCACAGGAATGTTAAGATACTGAGGCATAGAGCTGTTCCATCAATGGCCCAACACCATGCAGCTGATAAGAGGCAGGGTGGAGGGAGCCTAACAACAGGCAGCATACTCTGAGGGGTAGGCTCTGAGCTGTAATATTATACTAATTGTCAGGCTCTGGAAACAAAAGGATTTTAGTTCAAATCCCAGCTCTGCCATTAACTAACTGCTTCAAGTCTTGGCATCATTATCTGTTAAGTATATAATATCTACATTATTAGGTTGTGACAAGAAAGCAAACCAGTCCATTTTACCAGGTTAGCACATTACCTGGCACATAGTAAGATCTCTCTAAATTTCATGTGCTATTACAATAATTATTTTAAATTGCGTATTCATTTATTTATTCAACAGATGTTTTATTTAGTTAATACTAACTATCTGTTTGTGCTAAGCTTTGGTAAATAGGAGTGCTGGTTCATAGTTTAGTAGGGGACAACGGACATGTAAACAATTAATTGCAATTAAAGTGCCATGATAGATGTATTTAGGCAAAGCAGAGAAAGTGAAACATCCAGGAAGGCTTCATTGGTAAAGTCTGTAGCATATTTATATGGTTTACCATCCTGTATATTTTCTTGGGTTGAATAGTTAATGAATCAGCTGGAGACATTATAAATTTATTCAGTTTATCTCCTGATTTGAGAAATCATGGAATAGAGGGAAAAAAATATAAATCCAAGTTTTGGGCTATCACTTGGGGGAATTTGATGGATATATTCTACTAAAGATTCTAGTGAGATCAATCTATGCCATTCTGTACTTAAAACATGAGAATCTGTGTGATATATGAACACTGGCCTTACCCTCATAATATTTTCTCTTGGTTGTGATGTGAATTAGGTACTGCCTTGTGAAGCAAGCATTTTCTTATTTTTAAATGAGCATTGCCGTAGGTGAGTTACATGTGAAATGGAAAAAACAAAAAACAAAAAACCAGACACAGCCATCTCACTTTTTCCAGAAAATTGTATAAGATAGAACTTTTGAGTTTTATACACATGCAAATACAGTTTATGTTCAGGGTAATTAATGTTGAAATGTTACTAAATCTCCATCAATTGTTTTAACATATTTTTCCCTTCTCAGAGTATGAAAGGATAAACAGTGATGTCATTCTTAATGTGTCCTCATGAGCAGGACCAGGATTCTGTGTTACACAGGGATGATTATTCTTGAGAGAGTAGCGAATAATTCCCCAAAGAAGTGTTTTACTTAATAAAACAATGGTTTTAAATGAACTTAACTTATATTATTGGTTGAGTTACCAGATAAAATATAGGATTCTTGGTTAAATATGAATAAACAGCAAATACATGTTTAATATAAGTATGACCCAAATATTCATAAGACAAGCTTATACTCAGAAAAATTGTTGTTTATCTGAAAGTCAAATTTAATTTGGAGTCTTATATTTTTACTTACTAAATCTGGCAACCATGTTTACTAGTTAGGTGATTTTTTAAAAAACTGGTGAATTTAGGAGTTCTTTGTGGTTTTTCTTATTGATACTTATGATTTGTCCCAAAAAAGTCATTTTTCTCCCTTTCCCCTCATCTTTCTATAACAAGTGAGTCTCAAATCCAATCACAGTGCTGCCTTTGCTATTTGTCATATTATGATCAATTATAACCTCTGCATTTACAGATTTGCTGCATCTAATTTTTTCATAAGTTTTTAAAACTCCATTTTAAAAAGTGGACATTCAAATAAACTAAAACATCCAGGAGATATTAATCACGTAGTTTCAAAGTGGAAAAACATTTCTCCTTAAGCTTTCCCAATGTAATAAAAAAAAACTTGAAACATAATGCCTGAATGGAAAACTTCAACTCAAAAGATAAACGGTGATATACAAGAGAGTGAAATTTGTATATTGGTGCAATCATAGAACTCAAAATATATTATATTATCCTAGGATTTATCAAAAAGGAATTAAAGAAAAAAAGAACAAGCTTTCAAGGCAAGAATTCATGTTTTATTCTAGTAGAAGATTGAAAAACTGTAATAAGATACCACTTCATATCCACTAGAATAGCTATAATTAAAAAGCTACAATACTAAATGTTAGGAAGATGTGGAACACCAAAAACTTTTGTATGGTGCTAGTAGTTTATGATTCAGCAACTTTGGAAAGCTGCCTGTTTTTTATAAAGTAATACATACAGGTAACTTGTGACACAGAGAGTACACTGATATTTAATTAAGAATAATTAAAACATATGTGCACACTATGAATGCTCATAGTCCCTTTATTCGTAATAACCTAGAACTGGAAAACAACTCAAAACCTCAGGAAAATTATTTAACAAATTATGGTATGTTTATAAAATGGAACTTAGCCAAAAAAAAAAAAAAAGAATGAACTACTCATATTTGCGATTTTTGGGGTGAATCTCAAAAATAATGTGCTGAGTGAAAGAACTCAGACACAAAACAGTGTCATTTGCTGATTTCCTTTTATAGAAAATTCTAGAATGTGTAAAATTAGTACATGACAATAGATATCAGAAAGTGGTTACCTAGGGATATGGAAGTGAGGGGACTGGTATTGACAGCAATGAATGAGAAGTGATGGAAATCTGTGGTGGTTGAAATGATGGTTTCATGGTTACACACATTTCTTACAATTTATCAAACAAACACTTAAAATCTGGATATTTTACTGCATGCAAATTATATCTCCATGTAAAAAGAATATTAGGGGCATAATGAATCAAAATAAAAAGGTTTAAAGCATTTCAAGCTTTGACTTTATTTATCCACATTTCTAAATAGCCTGGTTTGGTTTTAAAAGACTCTTATAAAGAGTGGAAAGAATCAAATTATAAAAAATACAGATGGGTCCTTCCTCTGTTGGTCTTTTCTCTGGTCAAAGAGATAGACATCACATGTTAGGACTGAAATAAATGCTTTTTAAAATGTGCTCTCCAAGTATTTTAATGCATTATAAATCTTGCCATACCTACATAAAAGGATCTTGAATCTCCAGAATGCCTTTTTATAGAAAGTTTGTCTACTGAATAAAAGAAATTTTTCTGGGGTATAGGTCCTCTCATTTAGTCACTCTTCTTGCTATTTGTTTTACCAGGTCAACATAATTCACGCTGTCAATGTAGGTATTATAGATTGTAGCTTCCTTTCTTGTGATATACAGCAAGCATAGATGTGATTGCTCTAAAGTAGTATTTAAACACTACATATTCATGAGTCTATTCAGAATTCTGTACAGAACTGCTTAAGTAAAAGCTCTGACCTCTAGGAGTTCATAATCTAAAATAAATAATAAATATTCAGAACCACTTTTAAGTGAAGGTGTGAACATAAAATTGAAAATGGTACCAAAACAACATAGCTAACAGAATCGTTCTGGGCTTAATTCCTGGGACTTCTTTGGCCATGAAAAGTAGGATATTGAAGCACTCTGCCTATTTTATTTAGCTGCTTGGGGTGGAATTTTTTTATAAATAAGGCACAGTTCTGAACAGTTTACGTGTACTTTTTTATTTAATTCTCACACAAAATCCTTATCCAAAGATTTTTGTTATGTCTGTACTAAAAGCATAGAAAATGAGGCATAGAGAGAGAAAAGACAAAAAGATAATATTATCTCCTTTAGGGCAAATCTTAAAATATATGAATTGTCTTAGTCTGCTCAGGCTGCTATAACAAATTATCACAGACTGGCTTAAACAATAGACATTTATTTCTTATAGTTCTGAACATCTGAGATCAGGAAGTCAGCATGGTAGGATTGTGGTGAGGGCTCTCTCCTTGGCTTGCAGATGGCTGCCTTCTCTTTGTTTTCCTAAGGCTGACAGGGGGAGAGAGGGAGCTTGGTCTCTTAAAAGGACATTAATTATATCATGGAACTCCACTCCCATGACCTTATCTATACCTAATTACCTCCTAAAGTCTTCACTCCAAATACCACCATATTAAGAGCTTCAGCAAAGGAATTTGACAGAACCCCATCATTCAGTTCATAACATTAATCTCTATAGCAAGTATGAAATGAAATAATACCCATAATGTGCTTGGAATCCTTCCTGGCACATAATAAACCCAAAGAAAGTGTTAATTCTTATAATAATGTAAAATTGATTGAATAACTTAAGCTTTGTAAAGTATATCACTATAAGGTAAATTTTTAAAATGTCAATAGAGGTAGACCAACTTCATATTAAAACTAGACTATACTTTACTTAGAAGAAAAAAAATGTTATACTAATAAGCTGGTAGGACTACAACATTTAGAATGCTTCACTTTTACCTTTAAATTCATGAAATGCTAATTAATCCATCTGTAGTTCATAACATAGTGATAATGCTTTTACTAAATTCAAACAACCTAAATGAGTTTTAAATTCCTATTACACTGAGACATCAGTGATAAAATGACGGGATTGGTTAAAAAGAATAAGCACTGGGAATTTGACTGAAAGGGAAGGCACTGGTACATAAAAATATTCAAAGGAATTGACTCCCAAAGAAATAGACTGAGTGTTGAAACAAATAGCTTACTCTCAGGAAAGAGGGAGTCAAAGGCAGAAAGAAAGGTAATCAGGAGAAGGAAACTCTATAGTGTTTGTTTTAAGTACTACTCTTAGTTTTGCCTGAAGAATTTGAGTGAGTAGTTTTAGAGCCACACATTGGTAATTTCAGCAGTAAATCCCACCATTGACTGACTTCTGGACAGAAATTTTGACATCAGTTTGGATCCTGCCTCCTTTTAGAAGCCCATTCTGATTGGCTCCTGCCATTCCTTTTCATTTCAGGCTGAACTAGGTGCTCCTCCTTGACACTCCATAACAGCCATCAAATAACCTGTCAGCTTATCATGGTGTACAGAAATGTCCTCTTTCCTTTTTTATCTTTTCCCAATAGGTCATAAACTCATGTCTCTTATTTGCTATTGGAGACCCTGGACATATCACATGACCGGCCACATAGAACCATCCAATTAATACTAGACTGAACACTTAAATTATTTCTTCTCAACCCCCAAAAAACTTGTGTCTTAAGGTTATGGCCTTAAGAAGACAAACATGACAGTAGTGGGTACATGAGTATTGATACATCCAGGCTGAACTGGCCTTGTGAACAAAGATAATTACCGTTATTTGAGGTAATCTGAGGGAGGACCCAATGCACCCTATTAACACCTACAGTGTTAAAGCTCCATTCCTTGGGTTCAGATAGTGGATATTGGAGTTTTAGGAGACTTCTGTCAAAATGTAGGGTGAGAACATTCACACACTAATCTCTTCAGCTAACACTTCAGTCTTTGGTTTTGTTAGTTAATGCCTCAGCAAGAATTTGCTGAAACTAGATGGCAGTCAAAGTGAGGTGTGTGTGTGTGTGTGTGTTGTGGGGGGGGGTGCATTTTAGGTTAAAAGGTGCTGTGGAGAGTAAAAGATATCACCTGGCACAGAGTAGCAGAGAGTGCAGGATATAGGATATGGGAGGCTGTCAAGACAATATTCACCTCCTCCACAAATTAGTTTAAGCATGGCCTTGCTTCTAAGAGCCTTCTTTTGTGTGTAGATTCATCTTTTAAATTGAAGCATCTAATTTTTCACATTCGATAGAGAGAAAAATCACCTTTCTTACTTCCACTCTCATTTTTATAGATGTGATCCTAATGTCTGAATATATCTATATCTATATCTATATATCTATATCTATCTATATATATCTATATCTATATCTATGTCTATGTCCATGTCTATATCTGTATCTACCTATATTTAATCTTTATCTCTTACCAGCCTTTGGTCTCATGGCTCCAAACACTTACAGGGATATTTTTTTGTTAGCAATTTTCAGTTTTTATTTGTATTAATTTTATTTTTTAAGGTTTTAATTTTTTAATATAATTTATTATATAATTGGCTTACACCCAGCACCCAGTGCTCTTCTCAACAAGTGCTCTCCTCAATGCCCATCACCCAGTTTCCCCTCTCACCCACCCTCCATCACGACAAAAAGCCTCTGCACTGCACAGGAATTTTTAAAATGAGTACAATTCTCAGACTTTAAATCCAAAATAAATAGAAGCAAATTTACCATTTTTTTTCCTCCAAGTGATTTTTTTTGGTCAAATTACTAAGACTAGAAAACCGTACATTTATCACCCCCAATTCTTTTTTCTTGAATGCTTATATATATTATGTCTTCCTTTACAATAGCTCCTGATTTTCCTCATCTTTGTCAGTGCCACTGACTATCACTACTATACGGTTGCACACCTCCATGCCCCCAATAACTAGAGTAATTGGGTAATACAATTCATGTAAAAGAAAAATTCATATTTTATTCACATCAAAACTTTAAATTTTATTCATAAATGAAACCTATATGAAAGCTGAATTTAGCTCTCAAATCCTCCATTTTGTGGTAACATTATGTTGTACTCTACTCACAGTGCCTGCTTCATGGACACTCAGGGTTTCACAATCCTAGACTTTAGCCTCTACTACAAAGCTGTCATCATCAAGACAGTATGGTATTGGCACAAAAACAGACACATAGACCAATGGACTAGAATAGAGAACCCAGAACTGGACCCACAAATGTATGGCCAATTAATCTTTGACAAAGCAGGAAAGAGTATCCAATGGAAAAAAGCCTCTTTAACAGATGGTGTTGGGAGAACTGGACAGCAACATGCAGAAGAATGAAACTAGACCACTGTCTCACACCATACACAGAAAGAAACTCAAAATGGATGAAGGACCTGAATGTGAGACAGGAAACCATCAAAACCCTAGAGGAGAAAGCAGGAAACAGCCTCCTTGACCTCAACCACAGCAATTTCTTACTCGACACATCCCCAAAGGCAAGGGAATCAAGAGCAAAAATGAACTATTGGCACCTCATCAAGATAAAAAGCTTCTGCACTGCAAAAGAAACAATCAAGAAAACCAATACGCAGCTGACGGAATGGGAAAAGATAGTTGCAAATGACGTATCGGATAAAGGGCTAGTATCCAAAATCTACAAGGAACTCACCAAACTCTACACCCCAAAAATGAATAATCCAGTGAAGAAATGGGCAGAGGACATGAATAGATACTTCTCCAAAGAGGACATCCAGATGGCCAAGAGGCACATGAAACGATGCTCAGCGTCACATCAAAACCACACTGAGATATCACCTCACGGCGGTCAGAGTGGCTAAAATAAACAAATCAAGAGACTATAGATGCTGGTGAGGATGTGGAGAAACGGGTACCCTCCTACACTGTTGGTGGGAATGTAAACTGGTACAGCCACTCTGGAAAACAGTGTGGAGGTTCCTCAAAAAACTATCAATAGAACTCCCCTATGACTCCCAATAGCACTGCTGGGGATTTACCCAAGAGATACAGAAGTGCTGATGCATAGGGGCACATGTACCCCAATTTTCATAGCAGCACTTTCAACAAAGCCAAATCATGGAAAGAGCCTAAATGTCCATCAACTGATGAATGGATCAAGAAGATGTGGTTCATCTATACAATGGAATACTACATGGCAATGAGAATGAATGAAATCTGGCCATTTGTAGCAAGGTGGATGGACCTCGAGGGTGTCATGCTAAGTGAAATAAGTCAGGCAGAGAAGGACAGATATCATATGTTTTCACTCATAGGTCTAACAGGAGAAACTTAACAGAAGACCATGGGGAGGGGAAGGGGGGAAAAAGAGTTAGGGAGAGCGAGGGAGGCAAATCATGAGAGACTTTGAATACTGAAAACAAACTGAGGGCTGAAAGGGGAGGGGGAAAAGGGAAGGGGGGTGATGGTCATGGAGGAGGGCACTTGTGGGGAAGAGCACTGGTTGTTATATGGAAACCAAGTTGACAAGAAACTATAAAAAAAAAAAACACCCTACATTTAGAAAGCCTTCTATTTACTGTCACTGTCTTGAAATTCTTTGGACGTTTTGAGCATGGGGATGCACATTCATTTTACAGTGGGCTTACAAACTAAGTCGTTGATCCTGCCTACTTAAAGTCATTATCATCCTCCACCTGAATTATTGAAACGTCTCCTTAATTTGTGTCCCTTCCATTGATATTTGTGTCTTCAAACTGTACTATATAGAACTATGGAACTGATATTCCTCGGGACCAATTTTATTATGCTGGCCTCTGATGACACACTACACTCTGCCTGGTGTAGATTTCCTTCTAGAACTTCACCCTTTTTACATCATTTCTTGTAGTTTCTAACATGAAATTTCTACTCTAGCCAGCTATCTCACCATTATAGCCTATTTTGAGTCTTATTCATATTACAGCTTAAGCTTCTGGTGAAACCTAACCAGATCTTTCTTCTTTTCTGCTTATTCAGACTCATCTTCAGCTGGTTGGCTCCAGTTCTGACTTCTCCATAAAATCATCCAAATTATTCTCAAATATCGATATACATGAGAATCACCCAGACCTAATTAACCCAAATCTCAGAGGAATTTCTAAAGGAAATTTTAAATAAGCACATGAGTAATGCTGATATAGAGGGTTCAAAACTACACCAGAAAATACGAATACTACTAATGTTTAGTTTGTGCTTTATGAACTTTGGCCTTGTTTATCTGTCTATAATGTAAATTCTCATGGCAGAAGTACTATACGTGCAATCCCTATAATTGCCAGAAGAATGCTAAACTCATAAGTATTTATCTATTTGATAGTATTTTGATATGTTTTATTAGAAGTATTTTGGCAGATTAAAAGCTTTCTCTAAAATTTCAGTTCAACTAAGATTCAGTTAAACCCCTCTTAGAAATTGTACTTGAGTTGAAACACACTTTTCTGATACATACAAAAATAAAAACAAACAAACAAAAGAGCTAATGAAAACCAACACAAGTTTTTAAAGAATGTCTAATAGCTCATGGGAAATATCTTGATGATTTAAATAAAAATATATTACAGGGGCACCTGGGTGGCTCAGTCGGTTGAGTGTTCCCTCTGCTCAGGACATTATCTGCAGTTCGTGAGTTTGAGCCCCAAACCGGGCTTTGTGCTGACAGCTCAGAGCATGGAACCTGCTTCAGATTTTGCGTCTCCCTCACTGTCTGCCTCTCCCCTGCTCACCCTGTTCCTCTATCTCTCTCAAAGGTAAATAAACATTTAAAAAATGTTAAAAAATGAATTAGAATCATATGGATTAAAGTCCCATTGAAATACATATGTGGACTAATACTTGGAAAACTATCTTTCAGATTTTGCCAGTTCTAAAATGCTCAAAAAATAGTTTAAGATGCTTTGGCAAAACTCAAACCCCACAGAATTGTCCAGTTTCTTGTTGTGGAATACCTAGTTGCCAGTGTTATATTCCGCGCATGTGGTCTTTATCCATAGTCAAAGTGCCAAGCACAATAAACCTGTCCAGGTGGTCACTGAAGAGCCCATGAAGTTTGTATATTGATTTGCTTTTTTACTTTTTTAAAACCTGTTATTAAGGATTGAGTGTACGATGAATATAGTGACCCAAAGTTTCAGAAATTGAGCAACTGTAATACATTCCCTAAAACTGGTGCTCTTTGTAAGGGTCTTGTCACTGCTTACAGAAAACATGACTTTCTAGAAGAATTGGGTGAATGTGAAAAAATGTAAAGCATCAAGCAGAATGTTAGACTAAAGTTTCTGTTCCAGAACTAACAACAGGTGGTCCTGCCATAAGGTGTACATATGGCTGAGACACAGCACTACTATGAATTCTGCTCACAGAAATGCATCTTGTAACCCATGGGGAATAGGGTCTCTGGCAGTGACCAGACTTTTGAGCTCTCTTAAAGGCAACAGATGCAATGGCTTATCACAAAATCTTAACACTGAAGAGATTTCTATTCTAGTCCATTCCCCTTTCTAGTCAAGAAATTTCTCCTATGACATTCTCCTCAAATTGAGCACTTCAAATTAACTAATACAAATAAATATTTTATTCTTGTAAGTTGAACATTAATTACATGCTTTTGCATAAGATGAACATTCTTAATGCCTTTACTATGTACATAGGTTATAAGTTATTGATTTTTTACATAGATAATGTAATATATTTTCCATACAACTTGTAATTAATTAGAGATATTGCTATTTCATATCTCTTACAATAAACATTTAACTCATATATATATACACACACACATATATATAGGTGAGAATAAAACAAAATTGTACATTTTTTACCGCTTACTCTTAAATGAATAATCTTTCTTCTGGTGCATGTATTGGTCACTTATGTATATGGAATCATCGCCTTCTTCAACTTGAAGGAGAGTGGCCATATATCTATATGTGCTGCTTAAATCTGTTGTCTTGATATAGTTATTTGTTGTCTCAGTTTGAGCAATAAAATTCAAACACACATGATTTTACTTGACTACTACAGTCACCTTTACTCTGTATCCACTTTTCTATATCTTAATTAGAAATAAGTACTGAAATGCTAATTATAGACAAAGCTCACCTTTGTTTTAATGTTTTAAAGTAGCCATCTTAGACACTTCAAAGTAATTTCCCTTGAAGTGTGTCAGTGTATGTAAGGAGAGAAAAGATGGCAATGCAGTTTCTTAGCAAATATTATAATTGAACTGTATTATGCCAGAGTAATTATATTACATTTTCAACCTATTATAATGAAGGACAGGGAATTGGTTTTTAAGGGGAAAAAAGATGTAAAAGAATCCTGATGAAAGCATAAGAATAGCTGACAACCAGGGAGTCCAATTCTCCCTAGTACACTTGTCAAATATACTTGTCATTCCCGAGTAATATGTTGAGATCATATGATGATCATTAACTCTTTCAAACCACTGAGGTTTATATTCCAGTGGGCTTCTTCTGTGGTTCTTTCTCCAAACTTGTTGAATCCCCAGAGAGTTTTGGAGTCCTCAACTCTCTGTCATCAGTTGTTAGGACATCCATTTGTCTGAAGGCAAAGGACCAGAGAAGATGATTTCTTAAGGGCTTTATGTTACTAACTCAGAGACCCAAGGAGGAAATAGTAAATTATGTGCTTGTTCTCCAGTAGCTTTCTGTCTCACTAACTGACCTGTGCATACTCTAGTTCATAAATTTGCTTGTACTGGCTCATTCCTGTCCTTCCAGGATTCTTTTTCCATCGCTTTTGAAGCTTCAGAATCACTGGTTTCTTTCCTTATTGTCAATCTTTTTGTGGCTTCTTCCAAACCTGGATATTTGAAAAGAAAGGAATAATTAAATAGAAGGAGTCTCTTCAGAAGCTGAGGAAGAGCCCAATAGTTCTGATATCATTATTTTAAATATTAAGTAATGTAATTGCCTAGTATAAAGTACAAATGTTGGAGAAACTCTAATGGTTCATCTGTTTCCATATTAAGAGAGCATAGTAAATTGACACTGAAGTTTTTCATTTATCATTGGGTTCATTCCTTTTATTCCAAGAAGAATCGGTTATATCATAGGTCAGAATAGTGCAGCCCTTGGGTCAAATTCAGTCTTTCCCTACTCTTGTAAAGAAAGTTTTATTGAAACGCAGCCATGCCCATTTATTTACACATTGTCATGACTTCTTACCTGTGGAAGAATTGAGCAGTTATAATAACAGATAAATATTTGTCCACTTACAGAAGGTTTTCCAACCTCTGAATTACATCATGCTTTAAGAAGATTTTGTTGTGCCTCATCAAGGTAATGTCTTAATATATTTGCAAAATTTAAGAAATTTTTTCCTTATTTTTCCCATGATTTAAGATAATAATGTTTCTTTCTAGTTTTAAAAATCTATACTAATTAGTAAAACATCTCATTACATATGTATAGACATTTTTTCTTTGAAGCAAATCATTTTAATTTTAAATTCATTCAGTTAAACTTGTAAGTTTTTAAGTTCAATTTTATGGACTTGTGGAATGATAGAACTAAAGAGTATTCCTTAGAAAACATCTAGATCAGTCCCTTTATTTTACATATAAGGATGTTGAAGTCCACTCTTTTTTACTGAAGTTTTAATGAAACAGATTTATCTTTGGTTAGTAAATTAATTTCTAGCCCAGTCAAACTAAAGGCGGTGCTCTTGCCTTCCGTTTGCTATACACCAAGTGTCTCTCTTTCCAAATGTCCTTCTTCCATATTATCCAAGGTACAAAAATAGAAGTCTGAAATATGATTTGGGTCTTGTTCCTCTCTGCTGATAAATTTCGAATGTATATGTTGATGCCACCAGCACCTATTTACTGGAAAATCAATTTGCACCACCATATCCTTATTCAATTTCATATTTCTATGACTCACACAATGAGAACAAAAAAATGTTTGTTTTGAAAGCCTTAAGCTGAGAAAAAATATATGTGATCCTCAAATTTCTTCTACGAGAGTCAAGAAAATATTTATTATTCTGATTTTGTACTCTAATCAGACTAAAGGAAAATGTTACCTAGGCAAATAGAAACTTACGGAACATAGTTAAACATTTAGAGACTTTTATTCTAGGACTACAAATGTGTATTGTTCACATTATACTCATCTGCAGAATGCTGAGGTCTCATAATTACTTAATACCCCAAAAGATACTTAAGATTTTTCCTTTTGTAGTCCTATTTAATAACCATTGATGCTAATATTGGATAAGTTGTTTAGGCTTTTGCCAAGTTATATTTTTAACATCATTGAGTGAAATAAATGAAGAATTAAGAGCTCAAGATTCCACACTGAGCTCAAGTTTCCTTAAATTTTATTACTTGAAATAAACCATAATCACAAGCCATTATGAATATGGAAATAATATGAAGGACTCTCATCCCAGAATACTTCTTGTTAATGAATCCTCTAAACACAAGGTTGCTTGCATATTAATACCGAATTACATAGTTGAATATGGAAATAACGGATGCTTACTAGTTATGTACAAACACACAAATGTATATAGTAGGCATCCGATGCAGAGAATTAAAATAGCCATTCTCCGGGCGCCTGGGTGGCTCAGCCCGTCAAGCGTCCGACTTCAGCTCGGGTCATGATCTCACAGTCAGTTGGTTGGAGCCTCCTCGGCGTCAGGCTCTGTGCTGACAGCTCAGAGCCTGGAGCCTGCTTCAGATTCTCTGTCTCCCTCACTCTCTGCTCCTCTTCCACTCATGCTCTGTTTCTCTCTGTATCAATAATAAATAAAACATAAAGAAAACGATAGCCATTCTCCATAGTTCTCATTTTATTTTCATCGTTGTTCAAGGTCCTTCTCTTGTTTTGCTTATGTATTTTATTCTTTTTTTTCTACAATCTCTACTCACATATCCCTTCTATTCATATTCATAAGCAACTAATCTAATGTATTTAGTGTAATGTGTGAATATATAACCATACATATATGCATGTATACACATAAATATATAAAAATATCTTTTATGTATGCAGTGTTGTTTTATTTACATATGTAAGTTTTTAAAGAGTATAAAGTCTTCTGCAAAAGCTCTTGTCCTATTTCTTATCTTTTCATAATGTTTCAATAAAAATATGGTTAGATTTATACATTTAATAAAAAAATAAAATATATTAGAGAAAAATAATATTTAAATATACAGATGATATCCCATATCCTTGGGCAGGAAAACTGAAATATGTCAAGATGTTAAATCTTTAAATTTTATGTAAAGGTGACAAAGATTCCAAATACTGAAATTGCCCATCTCTACTGGAAGCATAAAGAAATAAAATAAAGTGACAATATTAAAGTGCATATCGATTTTCTAAAACTAAAGGAAAATCTTAGTAATTTCTAAATAGAGAGGAAATCTAAATAAGAGGTCCCAGTGAGAAAACCACCTGGGGGGAAGCAGGGTTGTAACTTGAGAGAAGCAGGTTAAAAAGTGCTTCAGGCAGAAATAGGATCAGAGCTGGGCTTTCAGAATGACTATTTTGTGTTTTCCAAGCAATAAGATGAAGATAGTGATTAACACTGGGATCTTCTTATAAAGTTATATATTTCAAAAAGAACTAGTATATTTAATGTAAAACAATGAGAGATTAAAAAAATTAAATCTCAACCAGACAAAAGGCAAGAAGTGATTCAAAAAAAAGAAGTCAAGAAGAAAGCATGATTAAAATAAACTGCAAAAGAACATGGCAAAAATGAACTCAAAAATTTAGTAATCACTGTAAATTTAAATGTATAATGAACTGTTGAAAATTAAGAAATATCAAATTAGATTAAAAGCAAAATCTAAGCACAAACATTTATTGGTAAAACAGTTAGGACTTTAAATGACACAGAAAGAAGTTAGTCCAATCAAAACACAGTATGTAGCAATATTCTCCAGCAGAGAATATTCAATGTTCTGGGATCCAAATCTTACCTGGGAGTTTGCTCAGCTGAAGATGACTGCATCAGACCATCAGGAAGAACAACTCTGTTTCCTAGGTTCAGTTTTATGTACATAGGGCTAGAGCTGCTCTGCATATTGGGTAGATTTAATATGTTTGAGAAACCACCTTATTTAGAGCAGGTGGTATCTTATAAATATTTCATTATATCTCATGACGTTCTTCTTGATGTTTTTCTCATCTTATGGCAGTTGTACCTGCAAATATAATTTTTTTTAAAAGCAGCTTTTGAAGCCTTTCATGCTTTCACTTTGTTGAACACTCACATTTAAAGGAGAATTTGGCTAGATTTAAAATTCTAGCTCCAAATGTCATTTCTCTAGAAACTTTATAAATAATCCCCAAACTCCTCTGGTCTCTAGCCTCTCTGTTGGTAAGTTTGTTATCAATCTAATTATGTTTCCGTTGTGGGTGATCCTTTCTTACCAGAAACTTCTAGAATTTCTCTTGGTTTTTGCTGTCCTTATATTACACTCTCATCTATCTTGATGGGAGCTTTTTCCATCTATTCTGTTTAAAGACTGTATCATATCTAGACATTCATCCTTTATTCTTTAGTTCTTTAAATTTTCAGTCATTGTTTCTTCAAATATTATATCTGATCCTTTCTTATCTGTCTCTATTTCTCTGGGTCTATTCTAACTTTGCTACTTCTACTCTTACCTCCCAAATTTGTTAGATTTTTGTTTATATTTTCTACCCTGTCTTTCTTGACTGCCTTCTACAACTGATCTTTTAGCTCCAAAATTTATTCTTTGGCTCTATCTTATTTCCATTGAGCTTATATGTGTATTCTTCATTCCAACTATTGTAATTTTTATTACCAATATGCTTTCTAAATGACTTCCTTCCTCAATTATCAATAACTCCATGGATATAGTGTTTAGAATTCTTGACTTACATGGTATATTAATTCTGGTTTATCCAGCCAAAAAAAAATTCTGATTTATTCAGTATAGCATATATAATGTTTTGTCATTTCTCTTTTATTCTGGATGTGCTTCTCTATGTCTGGTAATTTTGTTTGTGAGATTTTTTCCCTCAGTTTACTGGTCATCTTGAGTAGTTTTATAAAGAGTAGCAGGCCCAAGACCTAGTTCTAGCTTGTAAAATTTCTGATGGGTTTGGAGGTGAAGCATGCCCCTGGAAGAAGTCGCCAGAACATTATAGACTGGGTTTGACAAGCTGTATTTGTTCTCTCATCACTAAGTGACTCTGTCCCTCAGGTAACATTGATACCTCTTCTTGCCATGGCCCCATGTTGAAAGAGTTTTCTCAAGTAATTATGGTTATGGTTGCCAAGCTGTATTTTAGAAGTAGAGTAAGAACACTCAGGATCCAGTTCATCTTCATTTACTTGTTATTTACTAAGTAAAGGCTATTGTGTTGGCCCTGTTCGTGTTCTACTCTGAAGTAGTGAGATATCAAGGAGTGATCTACATCCAAAATATGGCAGAGATAAGAAGTGCCGAAAAGCTCACCCATCCTATTTCCCACCGACAATGGCAACAGGCCTGCCTCTGCCTCAGGCTGCATTTCTCACAGCTGTACTTAATTTTATTTTACTTTATTTTGTTCAAATTAATACCTTCTTTTACTTCTGTGAGATCTGTAGGTAGGACTGTGGAGAGAGTCAGTAGCCTGTGACATAATCTTATTAATAACTGAAAGTCGTTGGACATATAGTACATGTGCACACACACACATATTCAGAAATGGGTACTATAGTATTACTGTAAAACAGAAAAAAAAAAACAGAAGCAATTTAAATATCCAACTGCAGAGGTGTGGTTAAGCAAATTAGATTGCACCTATTTACTGGAATCAGGTATTTAGAAACCAATGTATTACTTTAGAGAACTCTCAAGAAACACTACTGAAGGGGAAAAATATCAAGGTGCAGAACAACATGAGAAATGGAAAAAATAAAAGATGTATATATACTGATAAAAATATCTTTTCTTTGTCTAACACATATCCAGAAAAGTTAACCATGCTGACCCTTTGAAAGGAGAATCTACAGAGTTGTTCTTATATGTTAAAATATAATTTAAAAATCTTAAATACACAGGTGTATGATTTTTAAAGTTTAAAATTTACTTTGCTAATACCACATAAAGAAATATATTTCATAAAACATACTTTCACACATGTGCAGAAATATTTCTTTCGTGTTTTATGTTCTGGTAGAAGATGTTATATAGGATTGTTGTCAAACTGTTATGCTAATTAATAAAAGTTATATGAAGAAATGTGAAACAAAGGACATAAAAATGTCATTTAAGTGATTATACTGCAACACTGCATATTTGTTTTATTAGAAGTTATTAAGGGTTAGTGGAAGCTAATACATTGCTTTATTTTAATTATATGTTTAAATTCCATACTAAATCATTTATTCATATTATATAAAATCTGTGTAGAGAAGCAATCTGCATGCTAACGTAAATGAGCCTGTGAAAGGTGTCAAGTGATATTACTGAACAGAGCAAAAGAGATTTGTTGAGATTAGATAAACCGAGGCATCATTTGTCAGTTCTTCTATTTAGAAAAGGTAGACAGAAGGGAAGACAAAAGCCAATATTCAAATTATCTGCATGATTTGTTCCTTTTTGTCTACAAATTGTCAATGTAAGAAGAGTGGAGAGAAAAGACAGTAAAATCAAAACGTCACTTTCGTTAGCAGATCAAAATTCAATTTTTAATGGTATGCGAGCTATAGCAAGCTCTAATAATACAGCCACATTTACCCTCTCTTGAATTGTCAGTTTCCATTTTGAAGTATTGTTTTTAATGACCTATCTAGAGATTTATTTTTTTAAAGAACATGAATATACTCAGATGTTTCATCTTTCAAAAATTTCTTTGCTATTTTATGATCAGTTATATTCTATAAGTGAGGTGGACCTTGACAGATAGTGTCAGTTGATACTAAGGCTATGCCTACATGGATAGCAACCGTTTCCAAAAAATGTTTTCAGTCTAATCTGCAGTCAAATCAATTAGCACTAGCTTAACTACATGCTGATTCAATCAGAACCTATATTTCAGAGTTTCACATTAATTTCATTGGTAAACTTGATGGAAAGCAACAGCCACGGAGAGATCCTCAGAAATGTTTGCAAACACGAGCAGACACGATAAAATTAAGTTAAAATTAAAATAACTCTAAAGTCAACTCGTTTTCTCAGAGAGTGTTTATGCGTAGAGGTATAGCAATAGATTTTGCCCTGAGTAGTTTTCTGTTCCTGCTTCTATCTTCTTTTTTAAGAGGCTGATCACTTCAGTAACTGCATTAAATGATTCACTTTATTCTAGGACGTAGAGATCAAAACTTGAGTTTTGCAAAATGAACCCAACAAAGGGCAAAACAGACTTGATATAAAATCTGTCCAATGAGGAAAGGACAAGGTGAGGGTAAGAGTAGTGAGAATAAATATAAGGGAGCAAGAGAGTGAGAGCCAGAGAGAGAAGTGTGTGTGGGGGGGGGGGCAGAGGGAGAGAGAGAGAATGAGAATGAAATAGAATGATTTTGAGATTCCCAGAAAAACTTTCAAACAACTGGTCTAGCCTTGCTTGAAGCCAGAAAATTACAAAATCCCTGGACTTCTAAATTCTCAAGCCATTAACATTATACCCAGATACAACCACTTAAAACCCTCCCATTTTTAAATGCAGAAGTATCGGTTTTTATCATCTCAAAAATCTATTTTATTATCTTTCCAGGAATTACAGAGGAAGGTGCCTGTGTGTCCCCGAATCGGTCCTGGTGATTACTCACTCCTATCAGCAAACTAAGACAGTATCCATGGCCTGAAGCCCTTGCATTTCCCTAAAGGTAACGTTCTGAGTTGGAAATCTGCTTTTTTCCAACCACCATCACCATCACAACAGTAGGAAAAGCTAATGGGTATGTCAATTTCCCAATGTCTATGAGGCTATAGTTAGGGCATGCTTACATTGATGAGATGCTGCATTTACTTTCCAGCAGCAGAGATCTGATTCAACGTTTTGGGGAATTGTGAAGGCAGAACTGTTGCTCTTGCCTTGGACTCAGTGAAGGGGAGGTCCTGCAAAAAAAAAAAAAAAAATTTAAAGCATAAAACTGCCACAATGTCAGTGATGCAGCACTTGCATGCTCTACCAGGGCTGGCTGGGCCAACCCCTAGAGGACTGCCAACACTGTCACGGACTATCCCTGAGCAGAAGCTCTGCTCCCAATAAGCTAAGGAGTTGCATCTCTGCAGTACTGGACTTTTGTGGTGCTGGTAATTTGCCACCAACCCTCAGGATCCCTGATCTACTTCATTTCCCTTGTAGAGTTGAAGGAAAATTGTGTTTTGGTTATGTGTAGTTAAAATGGGAATGGATTTCCCTCCTCCAAGATTGCTTGAGCATGAACATAGTATTTAGTGAAACAATTCTTTCAACCCACTCACATTGCCCCCTTCTCTCCAGGACACATACATATTGCCAACTGATTCTGGTTAGTTTCGGCATCATCCACCAGAATGTGTTGAGAACTATCACTCTCCTCTAATGTTGTGGGCAAATTATACCACCTGACATTGTACCTTTACCAGGTCTCAGCTTCCTTTCTTTCTAATTTTCCTCCTCTGTCAAGCAGTGGTGATAATAGTTCTTACCTCATGGGTGGGAATTAGCCAATTAATATATGTCAAGTACTTAGAATAATGTCTAGTATATACTAGGAACTGCATCTTGACACATTGCAGGAACTGCATCTTGAAACTCCTGCATCTCTTCATCAGGAGATGAAGAGAGAACTTCCATGTCCAGGGCCTGGGTCAAAAGTGGCTATACACTGTCAACCCTACTACTTGACTGGATTGCACCATCCAGCTCCTTTGGGCAACTGATAAGCAAAAGCCCCAAGCAGCAAAAGCTGTTTAAAGCAGGAGCAACTACAGCAGCACAGGTAGGTGAGCCAGTAAGCCAGGAGTAGTCTTCCCAGCTTTAGCCTGCAGCTGGGCACAGTCTAGTGATCCAGTGTTCATGAGTGCTTGTTAAATAAGCTATAGGACATTTTGAGTGTCAGTAGCAATGAGAAGCCCTGGGACAGAAGGCAAGAAATACACAAGGCAGAGCTAAGACTCCGATGTGTTGCATCCTAGCCTAGAGTGATATGAAGGAATTGGAGTAGCTACCATATTAGTCTTAATCTATTAACCAAGTGGCATGCTATACGATGTCACTTTAGTCCTCTGTCCCACATTGGTGGCCAAGATCAAAGAGTGTCTCTTCAGTAAAGAACAAAACTATTCCTGTGTGGCTACAAGAATATGGTTAGTACCAGGTGATCTTTCCAAAAGAACATTGGAAGCATCAAGCAGAAGGAATGGCAAGGTGAATCTGGAAACTAAAAAACAAAAAAATGGGGCCAGCAAAATCAGACAAGTCTACAACACATACCTGAACACTAATTGGGGCTTTTGACATTCAGTTCTCTGTACCTTACAATCAAAGGAGGAGAGAGACATTTTTTCTTCTCCCAGAATTTTCTCATCCATCCCTGAAAAATGACTTTGGAGAAACCCACCTGGGTCAAATACCCACCTTGTGGACTAATAGTTTTATTCAAAGGAATGGGACTCCTTGGCCAGCTAGACTGATTTGTCTGCTGAAATTCAAGAGCTGTAGAACCAAAACTGACAAATGTGCTCAAATGAAAGAAACATGAAGTAATACAACAACAGGATCTATGGGTAATCTCTCTCTCTCTCACTCTCTCACTTGCTCTGTCTCTGTCTTTCTCTCAGAGTTGTGTTTGTGTTTCCATATTAAAAAAAAAAAAACAATATGTGTTTATTAGATTTATTTACTTTTAAAATATTTGTGTAAAGAACTTGATGAGTTCTTGCTATCTAAACACCAAGTCTTTCAGAGATATTTTCGATTATTATTTCGTTGATTCTATCTTTTAATCATCTATTTCTGGAATAAACATAGTGATTACTATTGGGTTTCCCCTATCTGACTTTTGTATTTTATAAATTACTCTCATATATTTTTTATCATCATTCATTTTCCATTAAATCTGAGAGAAAATTTAGCTCTTTCAATTCAATAATATATAATCTTCAGTCAGTTCCATTCTGTTGTCCAGCTATCTACTGAGATTTTAATTTCAGCTATTATTAAAAAAATTCTTTTTCTTGTGTTATAAATGTTATACCTTAATGTGCCTCTATAATTTTACAAGTTATTTCTACTATAAGCCATACTATTTGGCCCTTTTTATTATTTCTGTTTTCTTGAGGATTATTTCTTTTATTGAGATTTCAGAATCATAACTTTAATTATTGTTCTCCTGTTAAGGATATTATTCTTTATTGAATCTCTCTCAATTGACCAATAATATTGGTGTCTTTTATTAATTCTATTTGCTGGAAGATACTTCTTATATTGGTTCAGGAGAGTAAATATCTTGTTGAGACAGCTAAATGATATTGGAAAGCTTCTAATGTTTACTGATTTTCAGTTCTTTATTTCTACTCCTAAGAAAGAATCTAGATTAATCAGTCTTAGGAGATGGAGAATATTTCCTCAGTACAACCTAAGAACAATTGGAAAATGCTGATTCTGATTATAGGTATCCTGAGTTTAGGTACCTGTACAGATAAGTAGAGTTTATGAGTAGCTTGACTTCTAACTGTGAGAGTTCTTGCTTTTCTTTTTGCTTTATCTATATGTACAGCCTGGGAGTCTCCTTAAGCATATGCTCCACTTTATCTAAAGAACTCTATTATGGTTTTAGTCTTGGGGCAAATGCCATAGCAACTGCTGTGAAAATGGATCCTAGTGCAGCTGTCCCACTGCCCTTTAACTCCATTTGAATCAATCACTCTATCACTGATAACTATCTCATCTCCTGCTCTTCACTCTTTGGGATATTTTCATGTTTTTATTTCCTGTGAAAATTTATTTATTTGGAAGTTCTGTCTGTTCCCTGTGTAAGATCATAAGTGTCCAAACACTGTGGACTTTTACCACTTGTTAGATTCCATTTGCCTTGTATCTCCCAGAAATTCCCTAATAATAGGGTTTGCTTCTGGCACTGTTTTTGACTTTCTAGTAATATATGGCTTTCTTCTCATTTGTTTAATATTTATCCTATCATCTGAATAGAATGTAAGAGAGGAAAAGGCCTAAATAATTGTGTTCAATAGTATCGTAAGGCAGTAAGTTCTGGTTCTTCTTTGAAATGCAACTGAAAAGTTCTTTTAAACAAGTGCCCAATAGTAAATACATATGTTCTTGAGGAACGTTTTGAAACTCAAAGGAAGATGAATTTTTAATTTCTTGATTTTCTGCCTGTTATTTTAATATTGATTGACAACTAGGTAAATCAATAAAATACTCTATCATTTCATTTCTTCTTCATGCACAGAGGTGATTCTCACTAGCAGAATCACAAGCAATGAATGCAAACAGGTATCATTTTATTACTAATTATTGTCATTATGTTTTCAAACCACAATTCAACAACCATCTATTTCTTCATTCATATCTATTAAAAATTAAATATAAAAAAGTCTAGCTTTAAGTCATTATCTGGAATAAAAAATATAGATTTAATGTTTATGATTTTTTGACAAAATATTTGTAAATCCACTAGGAAGGAACAAATCAAGTTTCTCTTTGGATCTGTCTCCAAACAGATTAGTTTACATGCTGTTTAAAATATTTTAGGGGCGCCTGGGTGGCTCAGTCGGTTAAGTGTCTAACTTCGGCTCAGGTCATGATCTTGTGGTCCGTTAGTTCGAGCCCTACGTTGGGCTCTGTACTGACGGCTCAGAGCCTGGAGCCTGCTTGAGATTCTGTGTCTCCCTCTCTCTCTGCTTCTTCCCCACCCATGCTCTGTCTCTCTCTGTCTCTCAAAAATAGATAAACATTAAAAACATTAAAAATAAAATAAAATATTTTAAAGAATAACTCATGAACAACATTTTTGAATATATTTGGGAGACAAAAATTATAGCAAAATAGATGGAAATACATAAAAAAAGAAATTCTTGTATTTAATTAAAAATTTCTATACTTTTGCTGAAGAACTACATTGATTGTTTTTCAATATTAAAGCAAAAAACTTGTGTTTTGAGAAGTTAATTTCTCATACTTCATACTCTTTATGTTCAGAAATTGTGTCATAAAACTGAACAAAATAAAGTGGATTGTATTTTCTCTAGGAACAATTTTGTAACTTCAGATTGAATTCCAGACTATGGACTCAAAATTAGATAAACCATGCAAAGAAGGATTCATAAACATTAATCTGGATATTAATATGATAAAAAAGGTTATGATACATGTAATAGCACTGAAGAATATCAAAACATTTTGATGAATGAATATGAATGAAGCCAGACACAAAAGAAAGTCTATGATTCCATTTATATGAGATTTTAAAAGTGAAAAAACTATAAAATGGAATTTGGAAGAGATGGAAATGTTCCATACCATGACTCTACTAGTGTTCTATTACTCCATACATTTATCAAAGCATATTTAATTATACACTTAAAATTGGTGAATTTATAGTATTTAAATTGCACCTCAATCAAAATTAAAATAAAATAGAATTAAAATCCCTATAGAAAGCTTACAGCCACCCTTTTAATACATATCAAAACGTTTAACATATCCTTTAAGGATTTGCCCTGTTCATTTCATGTCATCCCCAAGACAATCTTATTTACTGTTCTTTTTGTGTTTTGTCCTGTCATACTAGCTGTCTATCTAAATTGCCTTGCTTTAACCACTCTGCTCCCCAGTTCCCCATTATAGGTAGAAGTATGTTGTTACCTCTGCTTGCAAAAGTTTACCCTTTTATCTTCTACACCCATCAATTACTACTTTCTTTAAGATAAGAACAAAAATCACCCCACAGAGATCTTTCCTGACTACCTATATTAGATTAGTTACTCTTATAAAAGATCTGCAAACCCCCTCTTTTACCTCTGGAATGCTTTTCATAAGTGTAAGTTATATAAATTTTGTTATTCTTCTGACAGTCTTATACACCTTTGTGCAACCTAACATTTACAACGATAAGAAAAGAGGGTTTGGTAATGCAAGGCAGGCTAATCAAAACATATAAATTTCTTTAGTACAAAACCACCCATGAGATATGCCAACAGGAGGCTCAGTTTGGCTCTGTGAAAGGTTCACACTGAGGCTAAATTACAGAGAAATCCTCTCCCTTCCCTCCTATCTTCTACCCGAGGCTCTATCTCTCCATGGAAATGATAAATAACTGATAATTCACAGAAGAAGTTGAGCTTAAAAAAGAGATGAGAGTTAATAAGAAATAAGGGATAAGGGAGAAAGGGTAAATAGAGAGGGCCCATGTGGAGATTTTTTTTTCTGACAGCAATGAAGTGTTAGTTATATGAGAGCATCCTCAGAGTTAAGAATTTAAGCCCACCCATTGAAGGAGTCACAGGCATGTGGTACAGGTGAATAGAGTCAAATATTTGAATCTTCACCTACTTCTGATTATGTATGGAATGTATATAAGACACATCCAGAGCAAGAAACTGTTTGGATATTGCAGAGGATTTTCTGCTTTTGTTTGTCAAGCAAAGTTAATATCATAAAATGTATTATTCCTCCCTTTAATAATAAAGAAGATAGAGCAGAGTTTAAGTGTTATTAAGTAATTTTTTATAAAATGGGTAGATTGTTATTTACCTCCCTGAAGAGTAATCTTTCCTGTGTCCCTCATGCCTGGGAACTGTCTGCACATGGTCGATATTTCTCAATGGATATCATTAAATCAAAAAATCATTTTTTTGAAGGAATAGAAGGTCACCTTTAGCACATCTCAAATTTTGCTTGTCTGCTCCATCTCTGACTTAAATTATTAATGTTCAAACTTGTCTCACTACTGGATATTTGAGAAAACATATGGAGAATAAAGCAAGCCTGGTTTTCATTCAGTATGATTCAATTATGGTTGTGATTGGGGTAGTCAAACACTGTCAACATTGATGCTTATATATTTTTTTAATTTTTAAAATTTTATTTATTTATTTTAGTAATTCATTTGTGTCTAACTACACAATCTATATTGTATATGATAGCTAAATAAAATGTCTTTTTCTTAACAGATATGTAAAAATGTTATATTTTCACTGAGGTTTTTTTACAGAAATTAAAAATTGGCAATTTCATACACATGGGATATTGAAGAGGTCATAATATTTGAGTTCAACATTGAAATTTTCTTTGTATAGATAAAAACAGGTGGATATAGGGAATTTTATAAGCATCTACCTAATACTCTTGCTTTTGTTTTTCAGAATACTACCAAAAAGGATATATTTTTAAAGGTAGAACAAAAGAAAACAAACATGTAAATGAACAAGAAACAAGGACTGAGAGAATAGGGAGTGGGTCAAGATTCGAGGAGAGAGATAAGTGGCACGTGTATTGTCAGACTGGAGAAAACTGAATCATAAACCTATAGTGGGAGCATATGGTAAGAGTACATATTGTTTTGTAAGAAACTGTCAAACTGTCTTCCAAAATGGAAGTACAATTTTGCATCCTTATCAATGAATAAAAGTTCCTGTTGCTTCGCACCCTTGACATCATCTGGTGCTAACAGTGTTCTAGAGTTGGTCATTCAAATGAGCCTATAGTGGTGTCTCACTGTTGTCTTAATTTGCACTTCGTTAGTGACATATGATATGGTACATCTTTTCATATGCTTGTTTGCTATCTGTATATCTTTGTTAGTGAGATACCTGTTTAGGTCTTTGCCCGTTTTTAATCAGGTTGATCATTTTCTTACTTCTAAATTTTGACACTTTTTGCATATTAAAAAATAGTCCTTTATCTGATATGTCTTTTGCAAATATTTTCTCCCAGTCTATAGCATGTCTTCTCATTGTCTTGACAGTGTCTTTTACAAAGTAGACATTTTTAAATTAATGAAATTCAGCTTATAAATTTTTCCTTTCATGGATCATGCATTTGGTGCTGTATCTAAAATGTCACTGGGCACGGGGTGGCTCAGTCAGTTAAGTGTCCCACCTCAGCTCAGGTAATGATCTCATGGTTCATGAGTTGGAGCTTCATATCGAGTCCAATGACACGGACCTTGCTTGGGATTCTCTTTCTTCCTTTCTCTTCCCCTCCCCTGCGGTCTCTCTCTTTCCCTCAAAATAAAATAAAATAAAATAAAATAAAATGTCATTGCAAAATGATTGAGGAACTTCATTCATTTGAACTCCATGTGGCTACATGACCTGATAAAGTGATGTGTGCTATTTAAAGCAGAATCTTAGCGACCCAGCATATTCCTGTAATTTGTACTATCATATAAAAGCTAGCAGTGTGACCAGCAATTCTTCTAGAGCATCAGTCCATGTCTCAGAGTGAAAGCAATGACAATAAGGAGCAGAAGCCTCAGGTATCCTTTATAGGACATGTAGAATCAGTGATAAATAAATCTTTACTATTTTAGGCCTGAGTTTTCTGAATTATTTGCTATTGCCATGTAGCCTAGTCTCTCCTGACTCATAAAGAAATTTGTTCAAAAGTAAAGTGCTACCATTAAAAAATTGAAATACGTGGCATAAGCTTTAGGATAGGAAAGAGGCAGAGAAAATTTTGAGGCTTGGAAGCCAACCATTCATATTATGGTAAGTTGAAATATTTGGTTATATTGTTAATTATGATAACAATACTTGAATATATTATTATTTTAGTAAAAGATGTTGGAAAATAAAATATTAATAGTTGTGTTTGTTATTATTGCCTGTATTTGAAAATGTGCTACAAAAAAGAGAGTAGGTCAAAGAAAATTGGCTGCTTTCCAAGCATGTTGTAAAAGGGACTAGTGAGAATCCAGAACTGTGGCATTGTAAGTGGGAACTGATTCTATCCTTAACTGATAAAACTAAGAAGATGTCTGACTAACAAAGGCCAGTGAGACTTTGTGGTGATGATAAAATCTGCGGAACAACTGTCACACCTTTTTTATAATCCCTGAATAAATCAAGGTGCTTCTCAGTGAATCCTTTCAGATGGAAAACTGAACATGGAAAAAAGACTAAGGATTTTCTCTCTCCTGACAAGGGATTCAGTCAAAGTAACCATAATTAAGTTGAGAGAGAGAGGGAGGGAGGGAAGGGAGGACAGAGAGACAGAGAAGTGTCAAAAAATGTTGTGGATATGATTGGCACGTGGATTGGAAGAAATAAAATATATAAGGAGCTGAATGTGATTTCTGGAGGTATTGCCAAAAGAAAAAGCATGACAGGGAAATAGTCTAAAAATGTTCAATTCCCAAAGAAAACATACTTTCTAGTACCCATTCCATATGTAGTCAAGGAAGATAATTTGAAGAAAAAAAAAAGGGCTTATCCAAGGTTGAAGGTAAGAGCCATGAAGAGCAATGGGCTGAGTATTAATCAAGGAAGACTTCCTACCCCCATTCTCAATACTTCTGCCTGAGAGATTCTGAAATTCTTTCAGATAAATGACTGTTGTGTTTCTCTCCTTCTTCCAATTTCTGAAAGTGAGTGTTTTTGTTACTATTCCACAACTATATTGGGGGGGAGGGAGGTGGTGATGGGGAGTGATGCTAAATGGAGCTGAGAATTTGTCTTTTTTATTGTTGTTCATAGGTTTATGTTCCTCAAGTACATATCCCAAGATTCTTTATGCTCAATGCTATGATTGGAAGGAAATTTTGATTTTTGTTTCTTGAAATAAAAGGGGGTGAATGTCTTCAGTGATTGCAGTGTACTTCTCTTTTGTTGCTACTGAATGGTGATTCAGATCCTACACCTGTCCTAACCTTATATGCTGACTATAAGGGAGGAGTTTAGATAAAATATTTTTTTGTTTACAAGTCTTCTGATCAAAATGAATGATACCCAGAGAGCTGTATCCAAAGAATTATACCTGAGGAATCCACGTACAGTTCTTCCAAGGAGCAAACATATTATAGTTATTGTGGGAATGTAGATAATTAGTAGCCATGAAGCAACCTAGAGAGCTTAACATAATGGCTACAAATTGTCACTCCTCTCTTGAGCTGAGATAGGTTTGGGACTGGTTTGACCACTAAAATATGGAGGTAGTAATGCTCTATGACTTGTGAAACTACATTGTAAAAGCCATGAAGCTACTACTTTGTCCTCTCTTGGGACACTTATTCCAACTCTTAGAAAGAGTTTAGACCTTATCCTATAAAGGCTCCATGGAGGTACTTTGGTTGTCAGTTCCAGTTGAGCTCCACCTAACAGACAGCATCATCTTTCAGCCCTGTGAGTGAGCTATCCTTGATATGTTGCCCAGGTGAATCTTTGAGTAAGTGCTGCCCCAGCCATTATATGCATCCAACTGCCATGAGAAACTCCAAGTGAAAACTGTCCAACAGAGACCTTCCTGAATTTCTGAACCTCAAAGTCATGGCGACATAAAATGGCTATTTTTAAGCCACAAAGTTGTGGGACACTTGTTATACAATAATACTAACCAGAAAATCTGCCTACAGTTTACTCTCAAAAGAACAGCTAGTATGATCTTTTTGGCAAATTAAGTGAGACCAAGTGATATCTACACTGGAAGACCCTACAATGAAGTGGTTTCCCATTTCACAAGAGTAAATGTCAAAACCCTTGCAGTAGCCTGTGTGGCTGGACCTGATGGGCCCCATCTCTAACCTCATTAGCTCTTCTCACCGCTCAGCTCATTCAGCTACAGCTGCACTAGCCTCCTTACTATTCATGTACTTCAGCCCTGGATATTCCCACCTAAGGGCCTTCACTCTAGCTGTTCCCTTTTTCCAGAATTTACCACACCCAGATGTCCACTTGCTTAGCTCCTTCACTCCGTTGTGTTGTAAAATCTCACCTTTAACAGAGGCCTTCCTGAGCCTCTCCCTCCCCCATCTATGGCATTCCTGATCCTCCAAATGTACCCTCTTCATTCTATCTACTTTTTATAGTTCTTATCACCTTCTAACACATGTATTTATTATATCCATGGTTCACTTCTAGTCTCTTCTTGCTAGAACATAACAGCAATGAAGGCATAGGTATTTGTGTGGATGTGTGTATGATTTTGTTTTAGTTTTGTTTTCTTCATTGTATCTCAAATGCCTGTAACAGTGAGTGACCAGCACATATTAAATCCTTAATAAATATTTGCTAAAGCATAAATAAAGAACATAGAAAGAATCTTTAATGGGAAAATCTATTTGAAGGTCAGCATTTCTTTAGATTGTCTTCAGTGTATGTTTTCCTTATAAATTGTACCTCACAATTAAAAATCTAAAGTTTACTTAATAAATTTTACATTAAAATTTGTCATAGCAAGAGCATTTTACTTTGAAAGTAAATATGTACTCAATTTAATTTCGCTTACAATAAAAATAAATAAATACTAAAATCCCAAGTTCAGAAACTGCTCATTGTTTTAACACAAAATTAAATGATACTGTTTCATTTATGAACATTCTGGAGTTAAAACTAGCCTCCTCATTTTATGATAAACTAGAGAAAAATAATTATCCAAATTCATATCTTAGATCCTGTTAAGGGCATTATTAATCTGCCATAATAAGAAAATTCTAAAGTAATACTGATATACTGTCTTCATCTGACTCCATTAAGTTACACCCATGATGTTATTTTAAGCTAAAATTCTTTTCACTGATAGCAGTGTTCCCTCAGGAGTTTCTTTACAAAAGATTCTTATTTTACTGTTTACTTAATATAATTAGTAACTGATTATTTTTCATTTATCTGGTAATATTCTAATGAAAATATATATACATATTTTTTAAGTTTATTTATTTATTTTGAGAGACTTAGAGGGCACACAGGAAGGGCAGAGAGGAGAGAGAGAGAATCCCAAGCAGGCTCCACACTGTCAGCGTGGAGCCCAACATGGGGCTCAAACCCATGGACCATGAGGTCATGACCTGAGCTGAAACCAAAGTGTTGGACGCTTAGCTGACTGAACCACCTATGTGCTCTGAAAATAATTTTAATCAAGCAGAATGAAAAGGTTTCACATTCTCCATCAACTGATTTGCTGATTTCACACATGAAAAGATTATAAATAGAGCTTTCACACACTTTAGAAATACAATATGTTTAGTGTTAAGATTATTTTAAAACATGTGTTATATATCATTTTTACTTTAGCAGAATTATGGATACTGGTGGCATAAATTGAAACTAATGCTTCATATTATAAAATAGAAACATCTATCAGAAAACTAGGACAGCTTCCATGGAGAATATACACTTAATTTATAAGAATTTAAAAGGTATCCATTCTTAACTGAATGACATCAAAAAGAATTGTAGAAGTATCTTGTCAAGCAGCATTGTTGTGCTGTCCAGCTTTTTAATCATAGGATAATGTTAATGCTATTAATGTATCTGTAAAGACACCCAGAGGTCAAGAATATAGGGTGAGAGAGAAATAGAGAAAGAAGGAGAGTGTGTGTGCTAATTGTATTTCTGGAAGTTTGGAAAAGTGATATGATTGCCTCTAATAAACCATTCTAATGGTACATTTAGAGGCATATGATCTGATTTGAAAAGAATTCTTCGAATAAAAATAATCCAAAAATTATCTGGACAAGAATACACCTAGGGTCAAAGATAAAAGACTGAAGATAAATATTTTTGAAAATATAAATAAGTATTGGAATTTTGAAAAGATTTGGTCAGTAATGTGCATATTTGGCATTCAAATTATGGTTCCTAGTTCATCTTTTTAGAATCAAGTCCCTTAATATTATAACAGCAACTTATGTAGTCGAGAATTAGTCTATTTGTCAAAGTAATTAGAATAAATCTTTGGCATTGGCATATAATATATATCAACTTCTAGCTATAACTCTGAAACACTATGTCTCAAAAATGTGTACACATGTACAAAAATTCTCATACACATGTGGTTATGTTCAGACACACTTTAACCTCATTTTACACAAAGATAAATTTCAATTATAGGTTTTTTGACTTTCATTGTTAAGATAATTTATTATTTCAACCCATATAAAACAACACTTCTCTTTTACTTAAAAATCTTTATACCTACAGGCATTAATTCTAAGTAAGTTCATATATCTTTAAATACACATGTAGTGTCAAGATTTCCCTTGAGTACCATAAAAAAGTTCCAAGATAAATTTTGTATTTATACCTTGTATACACACACACATATATATATATTATTTGTTTTTGAGAGAGAGAGAGAGTGCGCGTGCGAGCGAGTGGGGGAGAGGCAGAGAGAGAGGGAGACATAGAATCTGAAATAGGCTCCACGCTCTGAGTTGTTAGCAGAGCCCAATGGGGTACAGGTGGGGGGCTTGTCTCACAAGCCAGGAGATCATGACCTGAGCTGAAGTCGGATTCTCAACCAACTGAGCCACCTAGGCATCCCATACCTTGTATATTTTAATATTAAAAGTAACAAATAACTATCATTGTTTTCAAATATATGAGGTGGCATAGAGTTAGCTTCCCTAATATCTAACTTTCAGTTTTAAAGAAGAGACCTCTTTATAGGTCTTCCCTGATCAAAATTTTCAAGCTCTATAATTTTCTTGCTGCTCACAGAAACAAAGCAAGCCAAGCTTATACGGCAAGTGTATTCTGAAAGTTACAAATATTTGCTATTCAGAAGACCTCAATGAGGGTTTAGTTACTTAAAACTAAAGAAAGAAAATTACTATTAATAATTGGTTTCAGCTAATGAAATGTTTTTATGTAAATAGGTGAACCCTAAATATGACTTGGAAACAAAAGACTGCTTAACAGTAACTAGTAAGCAATACATTAGTAGATCAATTAAACAGAACTTCTTTTTAATGAATGTGCTGTCCGATGTTACCATAGAAACCTGGAAAGAGAAAGCATGGTATCAGAATGCTAATACCATGAGAAACACAACAAAATGTTTGTAAACATACACCTTGAAATTTGCATATCAGTTAAGTAATAAAAGGGTGATGCAAAGAATTTCCCAACACAGGAGGAAGGGACACAATTCAGAATTCAAGGTATTACATCTTTTTTCATTATGCAGATCAGCCAAGAAGCTGCCAAACATTATTATGGATCACACTCATATGCATTAGCTGATATAAGAAAATAGTCTGCTCTCAGGGTTTTGAAAGAAACTATATTTTAAATCATCTAACATTAAGGGCTAGTGAAAAATGTATACAGGTTATTTTTCAGAGTGAAGATGAAGCCAAGATAGGGTTAAAAATGAAAATTTTAAATTCATGATGCCCGTAACATTTTCACCCACAGATATAATCTGTATAAGCCTTTTTCCTCCTTTATTATTATTACTTTTTGTTCTCTAATTCTCTTGTTTCAAACCTCTTTTACCCTTTTGTTTTGGTGCATGCATTAATAATATTTGATTTGGCTTAAACAGTTCCTAACAAACTGAAATGTCTGGAGCTCCATAGACAAATACTGTTATTTATGCAAGTACAATTACTGAATTGAACAAGAAAAATAATTTGGGCCACTTTAGGTTCCTGACTTCCAATGATAATTACTCCAAATTGGGCTATACTTTAAAGAGAAACAAAGCAGCTAAATAGCAATTCTATTCAGCAAAGAATTAATTTCTTTCCTATTCACTATTATGACAGAGTATTGGATTCTTTTAGAATCTAATAAATCAGAGATTCCATAACCATTTGGTACCAAATTTCATTCATAGTTATTGCAATAGAAAATGGGACAAAGACAACCTTCCAGCGTCAGTGGAAGGAAAGATAAGATAAAAAGCTTGGCATTGTCCAAGGATATAAGGTTTGTGTCCTGCGCTCAAGAACCTACAAATCTGACAGAATGATTCTGCCTGTACAGCGGGCCCTGGCTGCTGCTTGATGGAACGGGGCTAGAAAACCTTTCTGTATCCCTTCCCACCGTGTTCACCCAACCTGAGTTAATTACTGGAATGTACCTGAGTTTCTGCCAACTGCATAAAGGTGTCCGATGTGTTTGCTGCCTCAGAGAATATTGATTAGAGATGTACATTCCAATGATGCATCCTTTTCCTTAGGCAAAATCATGTTATTTCTCTAAAATACTGTCATGAGACATATGAAGGATATTATGTATACTGTTGGCTCTTGTCAAGAGGTCCATATATTCCTCTTGCCCCCATATTTATTCAGACTATATCCTCTGAACACTTGATTGGAGATGGGGACCGTATAATTATCATATGTTAACTGATCATCCCAGGTATTATAAATTAGGAATTAATCTTTCAAAGTTATGATGGAAATAAATCGTGTGACAAACTTCACATTCAGCACATTTTGTTGAACCAAAACAGCAGCAGAGATGACTACGAGTGTGTAAAATAGCCATCCACCAAATAACCAAAATTTAAAGAAAATGTTAACTTTTGTCATATTTGCTTTAAATTTTTAATATAGGAAAGATAGAAACCATCTCATTATAGTTAAATTCCCTTTGTCTTTCTGAGGCTTAAAAATTCTTTCCATCCCAAGGGGCAGCCATGGGTTTGAATTTGGTTTATAAAAACTCAAAGCAAAAGTTTTATATAAAAGTACTGATAAAGAACAGAGAATGTTTTGTGTGCTAGACCTTGATGCCAAACTGCATTTTATTGTTTTAAAATCTTTTTTTTAAACATAGAGATCTAATCAGGTCCTTCTATCATTGTATTCTGAATATGAAATACTGTATTTTATTTATCCTTTAGTCCCGAGACATTTAAATATTATTCAGTTTTTTCCCTCTACAAAATTTCTGCTTTGAATGTCTTTTGCAGATGTCACCTTGTCGCTTATGCTTCAGATTAATTGGGGGATGCATTTGGAAGCAAAATTGTTGCACTCATATAATTCAACCTTTGTAAATATTGTCAAATTAATCCTAAAATAAAACATTTGTACTAATTTTCATCTCTGCCCTCAGCGACTGAGAAATCAAATTCTACCCTCTTCCCTCAATAACTTACGCACATACTGCATACTCATCAATTTTTATTATTTTCCGACTTTTGATTTTAGAAAATCTGTTGGTTTAAAACATGCGATCAGTTGTTTCAACTCACATTCTCAAAATTGCTGCTGAGGCTGATGAACTTTACATGATTTGGGCCATTAGGTCTTTCTCTTCTATTTATTTGTGTTCTTTTACATTGACCAGGCTCAAATTTACTGGATTGTCTGTAATCTTTTCCTTTTTATTTGTAGAAGTTCTTTATGTATTTTAGAAACTTATATTTGTACATTAAAGCAGTGTCAAATATCTTATAACATCCTTGATTTTAAATGTTGTTTATGTAGTTTTTATGACACCAAACATTTAAAAATAGACAGTTTAATTTATCATTTTTTCTTTAGGGTATTTATTATTTCTTTGATAAATTCATTCTACTGAAAAAATAAAGCATTCTTCTACATTTCCACCTAAGAGTGTGAAGTTTGCTTTGTTACCTAGGTGTCCAATATCTCTAGAATTGATTTAGATATATAGTGTGAATTAGAGATCTAATTTTATTTTTTATATCACATGGATAAGTGATTGTCTCAACAACATATTTTCGGTAGATCATCTGTTTCTAATTGATTGGTAAGGCCACCTCTATTTTACACTGTATTTCCAAATACAATTGGGTTGATAACTTATCTCTCTGTTTTGTGCTATTAAGTTACGTTTCTATAGTATACTAATATCACACTACTTCCAATACTGTAGTTTTATCATAAGTTTACCATAAAGTGAATTAAGTTCCATCTGTTGCTTTTCTTCTTCAATATTGTTTTCATTATTCTTGAACACTGACTCTTTCATCATTTTTTCAATTTTCAGAAAAAATCCTTTTGAGACTTTCAGTAGACTTGAATTAAAATTATAGATAAATTTGAGAACACTTGACATTTTTATGACATGTATCAACACAGTAAATCCCTCAATTTATGCAGGTTTTCTTTCAGGTCCTTACAATTTTTTTCCATAAAGTTCTCACACATCTTTTATTATATTCATTCATAGTAACTTAAACCTATTTTCTGGAGGGGGAGGACACAAAACATTTTTGTCATATTTTATAATTGAAGATTATTGTAATATAAAGATCTCTTGACTTTTAGTTGATTATGTTGTTTTACCTTACTCAGTAACTTTGTTTTTAGATTCTCCTAGATTTTCTAGGTTGACAATTACATCATTTAAAAATAATAAATCTGTCTGTGCTCTTCTCAAGCACCTGTCTGAGACAAGATCATAAATGGACAGTTGAGGGCTCAGCGCCCTTGTGGACACTGCAAATCCAGGTGCTGATCCATCAGGTAGTTTCTCCCAATTTGAAGCTATTAGCCTATTTGTACTCTTTCCCGAATTCAAATCTAAACAGCTAGTTTCTGATAAGAGCCCCAGATAGTGTGCATAGTCTGTGCTTTTTATTACAATTAGAGGTTCTTCTTCTGAGTCCCTGGTTTGCTGTGTTGAGCCTGGCTTATGTTCTTGCAAACATAAAAGTACTTTTGACTTCTCTTAGGAATTGAATTCCCATCACTTCACTTCAGCTGCTACTTATAACATCAGTTTTTAGTACATGGTAATATTTATCATGTTTCCAGAATAAATATGTGCTTTAGAGTTTTAAATTTTCTATTTTATGTATATTGACATATATTGGATTAGGCAGTCCAAAATTGGCACACAGCTAATGTTGTTAGAAAACTCCATGTGTTTTTCTTTTATTTTTTTAAAGTTTACTTATTTTGAGAGAGAGAGAAAGGGAAAGACAGAGAGAGAGAGCACAAGTTGGGGAGGGGCAGAGAGAGATGGAGAGAGAGAATCCCAAGCAAGCTCCACACTGTCAGCACGGAGCCTGACACAGGGCCAAACTCAAGAACCCCTGAGATCATTACCTGAGCTGAAATCAAGAATCAGACGCTCAACCAACTGAACCATTCAGGCACCTCTCCATGTTATTTTCAATCCCCCAAATTGCATTTTTAAAAAGTATTTTACCTTTATTTGGGCGTTTTGGCTGTTAACTTTACTGTAATCTAGAGGATATGAAAATTTTTATAAAAATTATTATAATTATTATAATAATTATAATGATTATTTATAAGTATAATTATTAGTATAATTATAATCCTCTTCTAGAACAAAAGCCTTGGAGAATGTAGGTAGTAAGCTTTAGGGGATTACTTGTATTTGTTGTCTATGAGTCTAGGCCTTCAGAGCAGTTGTCTAACAAGGCTTTGCTGACCATGGGCCATTTTAGTGAAATGTTAGGTAGAGTACATCCTATTCCTTAGTGAAGAACAGATTATACCTAGAAAAACAAGACATTCATTCATTCATTTGAAACTATTTATTTCCCATGCACTTTGTGCCAGCCTCTAGGATAGTGCTAGAGTTAGTAGGGTGAAAAAAAATGATGTATTAAACTTTAAAGTACTTATAACAGTGACTTATTGATTTGTGAGACTACTTATAGCTACATCATAGTTTTAAGAGAAAATATGAAAGGAGATAGATTAATGTTAGTTCCTACAACAAATCAACTGAAACTGCCAATTCAGTAAATTAACATTATAAAGATTTCTCTCTGGTGTGGGTCTGTAAGGTTTCACTGGGGCCTTTCTTGCATGCAATAACTCAGGAATCTACACTTTTTTTTTTTTTTTTTTTTTGGTGAGGCTACTATCCTAAACAAATGGTGACTGATATCACAGAAGAGGAAGAAAAAACCCAGAGGTTTGACTATATCTCTTTTAAGGGCCACATTTGGGAATGACATGCATTATTTTTGTATATTTTCCATTGCCAAGAAATCAATCACATGGACTCAACCTAGCTGCAAGAGAAGCAGGAAATGTAGCCTTCCAGTATGTACAAAAATGACACTCCAGTTTTGTGGAGCTCCAGTTTTCTTTCCTGTAGATAATCCTGGAATAACAAATATTAATAAGGGGGGAAATGAGATTTGTGATGGTATAAATATCAAGACATCTATTTTTATGACTGGAAGAATTCAATTTGTCATTCTTATTAACTTCATCAAAAGACAATTTTTTTAATGTCCTTTACTGGTGTGATGTTTCAGAGGATATATGAAGATATATTTTTCCAATGTAGTCCAAACCTGAATTTCTATTTAAAATGTTATGATAATTTTGTTCCTATGACTATTTATTGTGTTTAAAGACTTCAGCATCTGAATGCTCTAATAACTCTCTTCACCTTCCAAAACATAAAACATGCAAGAACATTATATTAGTTTTCTAGTGCTGCATAATGAATTACCACAAACTGAGTAGCCTAAAACAACACCCATTCATTAGATCACAGTCTTGTAGGTCAGAAGTCTGGGCATTAGTGGCTGGGTCTGTGCTCAGGGTACCACTAAGCAGAAAAATCAAGGTATTGGCTGGGCTCTTAACTGGAGGCTGAAGGAAAGTGTCTACCTCCAGTCTCATTAAATTTGTTGAAAAATCCAGTTCTTTGTGGTTTTAGGTCTCACATCTCTGATTTCTTTCTGACTGTCAGGGGGAGGCCATTTTCTTCCCCAGGAGGTTTCTTGTATTTCTTTTTATGTGACTTTCTTTATCTTTAAAGCCAGCAATAGCATGTTGAGTACTTTTAATGTTTCAAACCTTTCTGCCTTTACTTTCTGCCTTCTTCTGCTGCTTTTAAGGGTTCATATGATTAGGTCAGGCCATACAGAGAATTTCTCTATCATAAGGTCAACTGGACTAAATAACATAACATATAATCACGGAAGTGGGATCTTATTGTATTAACAACTTTCAGGAATTAGGTGGTGCATCTCCAGGGGGAAAGGTGGTTTTCAGGATTTTGTCTATCAACAAGTATAATTAAGAAAAGTAATAAAAAATGATCCAAAAGCATAAGGTAATGCTATCTGACTCAATATAATTAGATTGGAGTACTATTTTTAAGTGAATGTGGATGTAAATCTTTTTCAGAGAAACACCAAGAATCAATGTCTCGATTTGCTTCTATCCTCTGTGTTGAACTGTCATTTTATTTATATAGAAACCTCACTTTATTTCATGATTAACTCCTCTCATCACAAGTAGTATTTTCTCAGTAGGAGATAAGTGTAACACTTGAGGATACTTGGACATTTCCTCCTGTGAGGTCGGGGCTTGGGATAAGACATAGAGAGGCTTATTGACAACTGTAAAGCTACAAAGGATATATGTTGTCTTTTACATAATAGACCCACAGTATAAGCAAGAGTCTCTGAACATGTAAGGCCCACACACATGATTTCTGACATACTGGTTGTATACTAGTTTCTCTTTAAAGCTTTGAACATGGAGCTATGATGATCAAGAAATGTGTGAACTAAAAAAAAAAGAGAGAGAGAGAGACAGAGAGAGAAATGTGTGAACTAAAGTGTCACTCCCAAACACACAATTTAGTCCATATATTAGAAAACGTATGTAATGTTGGTATCCAAGAATTTTTTGTAAGCTAAAGTAAAATGGTTTAATTTTAGCTGGAGCAAATTCAGAGGCCAACAAAAAATGTCAACAGAAATAAATAGATCGTTTCTTATTTTTGTGCCTAAAATTACATAACTTGCCATACCTTGAATTTATGTCACCCTGTAGAAAACAACAATCAGATTTATATTAGTTATATACCAATATTAAGTACTATCCATCATGATTTCTCTACATATATATATATATATATATATACCATCCACGTTGTGCATGGTCTATGAGGTCTTGAAGTTTCTGAAGCCCTTTTCCTTCTCACATATTAGCTGTAGTGTGAACCAGAAATACAAATTATTTTAGGAGAAGTATGAAGAAATCTTAATTAGAGTTGAAATTATACAATACCACTAAAAAGTATAAGGCCTATATGCATAAAGTAGTAAATTTGTGGTAAACATTCTAGGACTTAGTTATTCAGTCTTCAAATAATTACCTGGAGTACCTATCTATGCAGTTATATTTATTGATGTTGCAATTAAATATTATATTTTTGTAATGTTGCAATGAAGCAAAATATTTTTTAGCAAATTTATTTAATGATACTTAGTCTCAATTATACAGTGCACTTTATTTTTACTATTGTTTTTACTGTTGGGGGTAGGTGGATGTTGTCCTCAAATTCAAAAGGCATTTGTGTTAAACATTCTCACTGGCAGTAAGGTTTTTCCTTTTGAGAATTTATTTTATTTAACACATTTTAATCTAACTTGCTATTAAGCATGATTTCATTAAAAATCAGCGTTCCTCAAGTAGTAGCTTCATGAATCATGGCAAACTCCAAGGCTGATTATAAAATATACTGGCTGAATTTGAACCTATTCTTGGTTTTAATGTATTGTATTAACATCTTCTTCTTGTCAAAATAACTTCCAGGATATCTATCCTGTAGTTTTGTATAAAATCCATATTCCTTTGTAACTCATGCTCCTTGGCTAACCCAATCACTACTTCCCCTTTCTACACACTCAGAAACTTACTAGCTTTGTAACTTTGGACAAGTTAACATTTCTAAGCTTCATTTTACTAATTGTACCCACCCACTAATTGTACCCACCATATATATATTTTTTTTTCTGGACCATAGATCTTTTTTCCAGGGTTCAAAAGTAAGATGAATACTATTAATATAGTTTTCAGTTTCATTATTCAATGCATTCATGTGCTAGCCTGACTCTATGAACTACTTATTTTTTTTTTTGTAGAAACACATTTGAGTTTTAAACAACAGACGTACAGATAAACGTTTTTTTTTTTTTTGCGATATTTTAGTAAGTAAAACCATTTCTCTATTGGATCTATATCAGATTAAATACCAGGATCTTTTGATGAAACTTGTATAAAGTTAAGAAACTTCCATTATTTATCTAAAATTCATTAGCTTAGCTTTAAGGTTCTATGTGAACAGCAAGAAAACCAATTAGCTCCACAATGAAACTACTATCTGTCCTTATTAAAGAATAAGTAGTCTTTGCAAAAGAAAAATACAAGCTGTAGTGTTCCTCCATTTAACATGAACAGGAAACCATGCAGGTAAAATGAAATAGTGGAGAAAGCAAGTCCTCAGGGAAAATAACCTCACTCTATGAAAAAAATTAAGGTCCTGTTTTTTTTTTTTTTTTTATCCTAGTAGCTTATTCTCTCATTCTCTTGTTTATCAAGCTTTTACAATAAAACTTTCTGCCTCCTTTGGATTCTTAAGTTTCAACGTGATCCAAGTAGAGGATAATAGTTTTAGGTTTTCAAAGAACATATTCATCATTATACATTTTATTCAACCTCTCAAAAACACATGAAAGAGTTTATAATTCACCCCAAATATATTTTAATCTTCTTAGCCTTTAAAAAATAGACAGTGAGGTAAGAAAATTCAATAACCCAGATATAATGCTATGAACATTTGCATACCAAAATTGAGAAAAAGTTTTTCTAGAATGTAGCAATAGTTATGCTTTCCCTCTCAATAATCACACATGAATAACTATGGTATACAGAGGAGAAATCCTGCTATCACAGAAATAGCTGTGATAGTTTTCCAATGTTTTCTAGATGGCAGGGATCCCAGTAAAATTAAACACTTTTATGTTATGAATCTGTTCATTTAGATATCAACAAAGAATACTCAGACTGTTTCATATAGTTCAGTATATATAAAAAAAAGGTTTGGATCCTCTTTTCCAATTCTCTAGACAGAACAATTTCTTAATACCAAAACCTATGAAGTAGGGTCTAGGATCTCCTCTCACATCTCAGTTTTGTGCCAACATTTAATATTCTCTAGGTAAGTCAAACTAAAATGAAGTAAAACTTACGTTCAAACATGGTTCAACAAACATTCTCATTCACTTCCCTTTCTAGAATCAGACAATAGCAATAAAAGAAACAAGTGATATATGGGGGGAGGGGGGATGTTGTGCTCTGTTTTCAATTAAACAAGAAAATATCCCAAACACCAACTACTAAACTGGGAAAAGAGACTGGCCAAAACTGTGAAGTTTTAACTTGAGTAACTAAAGATGACGAAGAGCACAGGCAGACATTCTCAGTAGTGAGGGCACTTCATCTGAAAAGCTTACCCAGTGATGTGTTTATTATAATAATAAGACATATGGGCATGAGGAGGCTTCAGGAGAAGCCACGAATGTCCATTTAAAGATCCACCTGCACGTTACAGAGCAGCCAGGTAGATCTGTAGAACAAATCACTTTGGTTTGCACAGTCTCTGAGCCCATGTGGTACTAACAGAGAATATTGGAAGCACAATCTAGCGAAGGGGAGAATGGGTAAGTAGCCTATGATAAAGGGATTCAACATGAGACATGTGGATCACCATTTCTGTATACATGACTTTAAGAGCTACTTTCTAGCCTTGACAACCTTGTGTAATTGTCCTGAGTCTTTTATTTTCTAGCAAACAATTCACCAAGAAGCAACTCAGATTTCTATTCTTTACTCTGACGTCATCTTTCCCTAACTATAATTTCCTGAAAGGCTTAGGGTTATCACCATATATCCCAGTCATCAAACCCTGAGAGTTATCTTTCACCCTTTTTCTCTTTTGTTTCTTAAAGCTAATCATCCAGTGACTGATATTACTTTATCTGCCACTATATCTTTCTTGTTTCTTCCTTTTCTTTCCCATAGCACTGATTATTTTTTAGTCTATATCTGTAAGCTCCTTTCTTCCATTATCTCCTCTACTTAATCCATTTTGCAAAGTGACACTGAATTTGAATTCTTTTTTTTTTTAAGTTTTTGAGAGAGAGAGAGAGATATCAGGGGAGGGTCAGAGAGAGGGAGGGTGCTGCACTTGACAGCACGGAGCAGGGCTCAGTCCCACGAAACATGAGAGATCATGACCTGACCAGAAACCAAGAGTCAGCCACTTAACTGACGAAGCCTCTCAGGCACCCTGAATTTTAATTCTTAAACCATGGTTATGTTTTTCTCCCTCTCAAGAACTTCTCTTGACTACGTAACTTCTTTTAGGCTACATTAAAATCATTACAAAACATTTAATTTGCTATTATCAAAAGATCCATCTTTTGGAACTTCCAAATTATCCATTCATTATAATCTGTTTAGACCTTTCCCTGAGAAAATCCTTGTATGGAATATCTTTCAATTTTTCTTTTTTTCTTAAGGTATATGATGACTCTGTGAAGACTCCCCCAAACTTTTGCATTCATATAGAATTTTCCTTCTTTGAGCACCAATAGAATATTTTGTTTAATACTATTCATTCAACAGCTATAACAGACTATATATGACTGTATGTGACTGTATTTATATGTATATATATGTATATACATATATCCAACATCATTATGAAGGATCTAATATTAATTGATGTTGTATAAAGAATAAATATGAATAAGACAGCATACTGTCCCTTTAAAAAGTCCGTTTTTGGAGTGCAACAGGAAAATAATCTAGTCATTAAAATTTAATGTGTTATATGTTTTCATGTATTTATATGTACATTTGTATCTATATTAATGTGTATCAAAATAGACTTTAAGTCCATTGAAAGCAGGAATTATACATAATAACATTTGCTGTAGATGATGATGATGATGGCATGTGTGGACAAATTGAAAAAAATGAATATTTACCATGCACGAAACTCTACAGCTTAACTGAATTTTAGCAAAAAGATGCAGTGTCATGTGTATGCTTCTGTTTTTGAGATGCTAAAACACAAAATTTCGATGTGGGCCTTCATTTTAGTTTACTTTTAACTGAACAGCACAAGGGTTGGGGAAGAGGGAAAGAGAGAGAAGGAAAGAAAGACATAATAATAACTAAGATCTCCACTGTGCAGATTACAAACCAGGAAATGCTCTTGACAATACCTGTAAGAAGATGGTGTCTAGGGTGACAGGCTACCCCTGCATCTTCTTCTGTCTCCATCAGATCACATTCCTAGTCATTCTTTTTCAAAGTTTACCTTGCGAGCCAGGGGATATCCTTAAGAGGTGACCAAGAAGCACCTTTTAAGTTGGTTGGTTTAGAAAGCAGCTCAGGCTGTCACTGAGATGGTGCTCGTCAGCTCCATTAGGTCAGACACGTACTTGACCTCTCTGAGTCATCCTGGTGCAGAACTGCCCTACATTTGCTTTTTCCTCATTTCTCTGGCCTCTCAGTTATTCATAGGGTGATTGCTCCAGATCCAGAAAGCCCAGGAGACCCAGACTGCTATGGAAGCTAAACAATTTTAGCTATGCTTTAGTTACTGGAAAAGAACCATGCGACCAGTAGATTCTCAGAAAGAAAAGATATCCTTTAACTTACAAAGGGCTGAGAGTATCTTCTTAATAACCATATTCTCTTTTCCTTTCACACACATCTCTTAGACAGCAGACTCATTTTTGCTACCTCTCTTCCCTTCTGTGTTTCAGTTTGCTTTAACTGCATTTCTCCAAATGGAGAAGATATACCTTAATGCAGGTTTTGTGCCTATTGCCTCAGTAAGGAAAAGCAGTGTATGGTAGTCCCTTGGGAGACTGCAAATGCCGCCATGTCAAAATTCATCAGAGCCCTAGTTTTCTTCATGTCATGGCAAAGTGCCAGCTCAACTCTAGCTCATTTCTCTTGGGTTCAGGACCAATTGGCAGGGGATGCATTTTAAAACTCAGGAATGCACTTCTCTTATGCTGCTGCCATTTTTAACTTTTAAGTATGCTTTATTCACATGTCAAATAATTATATATATATGTGTGTGTGTATATATATATATATATATATATATATACACATATACCCACACACACTTATGTGTATCTCCTGTAAGTATTATTTATTTCCACATGTTCCTTAGTCAATAGAGACTTTTAGTCTACACTCACACACACATACACACATGGATGATTCACTAAATGAAAACATCCCCTTCTGTTACATAAACATATTGATATGTAGTTTTCTGTTTTCTTTTTAGTTAGTTTTTCAGACATTGGACAAATACGTGTTCATGATGTTTTGTAGGAATCTTCCTGAGGTAAAGTATGATGCTTGCATTGACTTTTCAAATTGGATAAACAGATGGACAGATGATAATGATAACGATGATGATGATGATGACTGATGATAGATAGATAGATAGATAGAGAAAAATTTATACAGTGTGAGAAAGATGAACATGTGAGAGACACAAACATGGTGGGATATCAATAGAAGGTGAATCCAGATGAAGACTATACAGTATTCATTATAGTCTTTTCTTTTCCCCTATAGGTTTGAAATTTTCCAAATAGAAAGAAAGAACATAGCACTCCAGGTAAACACAGCATAACTTTGAAGAACACTGGAAGATCTTGAAATTTTGAAGGATAGAAAAGACAGCATTTATCTAGCGTTGAGTTTTTCTGCCAGCCCTGGATTGGAATCAATGGCTTCTGGATATTCTCCTCAGTTCTAAGCCACTTGCATCTAACTGGAAATCTACAGAACTCAAACCAAATATGGGCTAAAGGTCAGAACAACACTAGGGACTGGAATGAGGCTAAATTATTGCAAAGAATAATTTAGATTAGAAGGAGATGGATTTGGCTTCATTTGACACAGAAACAGAAAAGAACTTTTTAAAAACCTGGCCAACAACAAAGCACGGGAGAAAAAAAATTTGGCTTCCACTTAAACTGCCATATTATTAAACTATCCCCTTTCCAAATCTGTAAGTAGGAAGGAGGGATACATGGGGATGAGTGAAATGAAGCCTGTGTAAAAAAATTTAGTCAAATCGTACAGGGTCCTTGGCAAGACTAAAATGAAAGGGGGGGGCATTGTGCTCTTAAATCAAATTGACAATCAATCAATGCTGTCAAATCCAACCTAATAACAGCCACTATTCCCCCAGGAGAATGTCAAGAAAATGGAAGTTTTTGTCACTTTTGTGTTTGAAATTTGGGGCTTTCCTTTAATGTCTAGATTCTGAGTTGCTCTCAGAATAAGTAATGGAAACTGGAATAATAGCACAATTCTATGTTCTGGGAATCACTTTGCTTCCCTGCAGGAATCAGAAAACATCCTAGCATATGAACCAGTGAGCTTGCAATGGGATGACTGTGCCAATAAAATCCAATAGCACAAATGTTTCAAAGTTAAATTACTACAGAAAGAGTTACTCTAAAAACTACTGCACAGCTGTACCAAGTAGAAATTTGATTTAGCAAAGATATGAAGAATTAAATTTATTTCCCAAATGATTCAATAAGCATATTTGGAGAGTCTAATATGTTTCAGGAGCTGCTCTAGATGCTGAGGATATCATAATATGGAGGGCATGTCTAGTGCATGGGGAAGGTGATGAGCCAGTTACACACATGTTCACTGCTTAACAAGAAACGTTGGTTACACCTAAATATGTAATTGGCTTCTATGTAATCAGAAACTATGATTGATAGTATATTTGATAAATTCTGGAGAACATGAATCTGCAGCTTCTAGGAATTCTCTGGAAAGGATTAGAAGCTCCTGATAAGACCGAGTAACTGACACAAAGACCAAGGCCTCTTTTAATTTAAAAATTCACATAAGCTCAGAGTACCCATTTATCTGAATATAGCATTCATTGAGTCTACTTATACTTATACATCTTATATGTGCTTATTATATTTATACTTTCTGTATGCTTCTTGCCCATTCCTAAACTTAGATTCTGTAGTTCAGCTTCATTACAAATAGTCTTACTTCATTATCTCTACTACTTTTCTTTTATTTGGTCCTAGCAGATCAGAGTGCATACCACACCCTACTTAAACTATCCACCAATTATATGGTGTTATGAGTTGAATTAGGTCCCCTCAATAGTTCTATGTCGAAGCCTTAACCTTCAATGTGATTTGGAGACAGGGCCCTTAAGGAGGAAATTAGGCTAAATAAGGTCATAAGGGTAGACTCTTAATTCAACATGACTGACATCTTTATAAGAAGAGAGAGAGAGAGAGAAAAAAAAGGAAGGAAACACACAAATTAATATTATTGCGTTATCTTTGCGTATTTTTGTTGGTGCACTAATTGATGGATTATTTTTAGATTGTTTCATTATGTTTCATAATGTTTTAATAATGAAGTTTTAATAATAATTAATTCAAGAATCTGCACAATTCTTTAAATGCAACTCTTAAGATTGTATAAAATTACATATGTCTGTAAACTTTAAAATTATTACATATAATTCATTTTCTAAAAATAAATATGAAAGGATATGTTAAATTAGTGTGTACATTTTCACATAGAAGAATAAGCAAAAGGCTGATTGGCACTTGCAGACTTACATGCATTGATCAAGACAGTATATACCCTTATATCTTTATTTATTTGATCAGTCTTACAAGTAAATTGTACATATTTTCATGACTACTTTATACAATAATATCACATAACTATTACTTATACCACTAAAACAAATTTAACTGACAGATGAAACAGCAGCAAAAGCTCTTGAGGTTTCCAGATAAATAATTTACAAAATGACTATATATTTACTCCATGGACATTAATGGTATTTCTCACGTTTAAAATATACATAATAAATATGTGAAGTTAGTTTTTCCAAATGTGTACATGAGTCTGGGAACAATATTTTAAAAATATAATCAGAAAAATCACTCAATATATACTTATCCAATCTCAAGTTGTTGTTTCTGCACATTTCTCCCTTTCAAATTTCTTACAGGAAATGATGTAGAATGTAAAGCTTTCCAAAAACCATTTTTGTATTATAATAAGATGGAGTAAACTCAATACAAAGATTGGCATTATGCAAATAAAATGTTATTATGCTAGAACCTATGAAAGACCAGAAATTTCAATGTTTTGAAACATCTCTCTCTTACTTACCCAAACACCTGTCCCCAGAATTAGTTCAAGCACATTCAAAACTGAACCACAGTTCCTGGATACTGAGAGATTGACATATATCTAGTAATGAAACCATAAAAGGGAAGGATCTAGGCAGATTATTTAATTCAGCATCTAGACCTCAGCTAAAATGTTTAGATAAGTTAATTGTTTTCTTGTTACATTTCCCAAGGTATTTTCTCAGCATTTTATCATTATGATGCTCAAGAAATTCTCATTCCTTTCCGAACAAATCCCCTCCTAATTTGTTATCATTATTTTTGGAAAAGCAATATTTTAAAATAGAAATAAAGTGATTATATACAGTTAAGTTTATTTTTCTACATGGAAGGGAAAGAAATGTGTAAGAATATCAAGAAGAGAGCTTTCCTGGGGAATGACTGTACAAATGCACAGTTCGGGACTGCTCAGAGATCCTTGTCAGAGCTGGTGAGCCACCTTTCACTTGCCAACCTTTGTGGCCACATACAATATAGGACTGCTTGGACTGCTTCAACCTCGTGAAGGGAGGCTTTGTTGTTGTTGTTGCTCATGGAGCAATTATCTGCTAGCCATACCAAGAGCCTCAAGACTATGTCCATCTAGAGGAGGTGTCTATTTTAAACCTCATATCAGAATCTCTACTAAGAGAATGTTGGATAGCAAAGGCCCTGGCTTGCCATGACTGTTTGTATGCATTTAGGGAGGGAAACGTGAGTAAAATGAAAGCAGGGGTAAAAGGCTTCATAAATAGCTCAGCATAATCTAGTTTGAGCATGGGTTCTCTTGAAAGTATTATCAATTGATTAGCTATTACACAAGTGCTGAGTATAGAAAATGCAGAGTTACCTATGGATCAAAACAAAGAGAAAAACAAGTAGACATGACAATCTTTTTTCCAAAAATTCATCAAATAGTGGAGATCATTATTTGGGCATTTTTGAATTTTAATTCTGAGAAGTAGAAAAGAAAAAAGAGGGAGGGAGAAGAGGAGGGAGGGAGAGAGTGAAGGAATGAGGAGGAAGGAAGGGAAGAAGGGGAAGAAAGGAAGTAGGAAGGAAGGAAGAAGGAAGGGACTCAATTTGATAACATTCTAGTAGCAGAAGAATTCAAACTTAGGATAGAATTTTGAGATCACTGAAAACATTTTTATTTCACAGATAAAGAAAAACAAACAAGCAAGCAAACAAATTAGGATGGTATGCGCTTTCCAGGCTAGTTAAATTGGGGGAGTGGACTCAGATAAGACTTTTTCATATTCAAAAGTTCCATTCTATTGCTCTTTCGTATATACCGTTTTAATAATTCCTACATCAATCAACTCATTTTTTAAAATGTTTATTTATTTATATTTGAGAGAAAGAGAATGGGAGAGAGCACGAGCAGAGGAGGGGCAGAGAGAAAGAGGGAGGCAGAGAATTCCAAGCAGGCTCTGTGCTGTCAGCACAGAGCCCAACACAGGGGGCTCAAATTCATGAATGGTGAGATCATGACCTGAGCTGAAATCAAGAGTTGGACGCTTAACTGACTGAGCCACCAAGGTGCTCCTACATCAATCAACCCTTTATACATATCAACTCTCAAAAGGTTGGTATTTTATGTATCATCATTTTACGGATGAGGACACTGAAGCACAAATAATCTAAGTGACTTAAAATCACACACCTTGATTAGGAGGATTAGTCAAAAAGCTTGACTGAAGAATAATTCAAGGCCAGACAGTGTCATGCGAGAGCCTATGAACTTAAACTTCACACCTTACTGATTTCCTTAAAGGTTCTTTGATGAATTAGGACATTAACAAATAAAATGAAGAAATCATTTAAAGTGATGCAATATAAGACTAATATCTTATTAGTTTGTGATATCTGTATAAAGGTTCTGAGAAGGAATGCTATATGAGTGAAGGTAAACAGAAAAGACATTCTACAGGGGCTTAAGCTGGACCTTGAAAATGGAAAGGGTTTGAGTTCGTAAATGGTATATATTCATAAAAGAGGAGAGCATTCTGAGTAAGGAATGACATATAAAAGAATCAGAAATTATCAAACTGTATGTGTGTGTACATATATATGTACCTATGTATACGTATGTATGTACATATATGTGTGTGTGTGTGTATATATATATATATATATATATATTTTTTTTTTTTAAGGAGGCTCCATGCCCAGAGTGGAGCTCAATGAAGGGCTTGAACTCATGAGTCTCAGATCAATATCTGAGCTGAGATCAAGAGTAGGATGCTTAACTGACTGAGAAACCCAGTGTCCCTATCGAACTATATTACAAAAATGAGGTAATATACAAATTTGAAATTCCAACTAGAGACATTTTCTTTCTTTCTTTCTTTCTTTCTTTCTTTCTTTCTTTCTTTCTTTCTTTCTCTCTCTCTCTCTCTCTCTCTCTCTCTCTCTCTTTCTTTCTTTTGACAGCATATGCAATGAGAATCAAATGGTTAATAAACAGAAGATATAAAATGAGTCATGGCCTTGGTCTGGCAGTGCTATTTGGTTTTGATTGAAATATAATCTATAAAAGAAGATGGAGCTAAATTTTTACAGTTGTTCAGCAGAAATAACTTATAAATGATATTTGTTAATGTCTTTCCTGGGATTATGCTTCTCATTATGATAGTTTCACCATATTTTTGAACATTAAATGCAATGAACTCAGAAATGATAAAAAATGACATCATTCAAAACTGTCACTGTGAATTAGCAAGAGCTGTTAGCCAAATCAGATAGCATGCACATGGGTAAGGAAAAATTAATATGAGCCAAATGGCTTTTAAAATAAGCAGAGATGGACAGTGGAAGTTTCAATTTGATTGAGTATAGTGAAAATCATAGCAATTGGTTTTTTTAGTGTGATTGGTAATGTTCTCCACTCTGGGTCCCTTGATCAGTTTTTAAATCCAGTTTTCATTGGATTATGTTAAAAAACACATAAGGTATACTTGGTGAATAACACTAAATTCAATACTTTTGACAGTGGATATGACTTGTGTTAATGGAAAGAGTAAAAATCAAGTATTATTTTGAAGTCCTACAAATATCACAAATTATGAAGTAGTATAGCCAAATGTATGTGGCTATAAGAATTTAAAGTATGTGTTTTAATGTTTATGAAAATGTTTGTCTGACTCAGTAAACTTGTTTTGGCATAATGCACTCTGATTACCTTAAGAATAATGATTAAGAACAGAAACATTGCTTCAGTAATTCCAACTTATTTTTAAAGTACAGTAAAACCTTGGATTGTGAGTAACTTGTTCTTGCAAGTGTTCCACAAGAAGAGCAAACATTTCTAATGATTTTTAACTTGATAATGAGTGATGCCTTGCAATACAAGTAGTATGTGATGCCAGAAGTCTGGAGTCATCCACTGATGAACTGATGGATCTGCACTGAACGCAACAGTACCACCCAAATAAGGCCATAGAAGTGCGAGCGATGAACCTGTTTCACAATGTGATGTCATATTTCCATGAAATCCTCAAAAGGAGGCAAAAACAAGTGTCATTCATTAGATAGTTTCCTTGTTAAAGCTGCACAAAAAGAAAGAAGATTCCATTGAGTCATCACTGAGTCAATAGTTAGCAGTGATTCCATTAGTGACAGTGAAAGTTGTCCTACACAATAACCCTCCTCTCTTTTCTTGTCTCCTTCACACCAGCCACAAAGGTTTTCACAGGTAAGTGCATGTTAATTTGTTTATTTTTCTTTATATTTTGTATTTTGCTTTGTAAATTCTATACCATATACAAATGGCAGTTATCCAATTAATTGTTTGGAGTTCAGAATTTCATATAGAAGCAACATATTAATGTTGGCTAACTATTCGATGTAGCTCACCAAAACCTGCTCAACGTATTTTTTAAAAAAGGTTGTTCAACATATTTAAATGTCAAAACTCTTTCAACTCATCTATAGTGCTTCCCCATGGGTAACCATTCTCTAATATAATTCTCCCTAGGGAGGTTTTTAGTCTGTTAAGCTTCCAACAGAACCCATCACAATTTCTTAGAGTAATTTCTCAAAAATATTGTTGAATTGAATACACATACATCTTTTGAAAAAAATCAAATAAGTTGAACACTTATTTTTAATTTATTTTTCATATTGTTATTGAAGGGAAAAAAAGCTGTTGTTAGGATAGAAGGAAGTAGATAGTTACTCTTGAGTTTCTGTAAAGTCTTCTTAATGCTTTGAAAGACTTCGAGGTTGATGCCAGTATTACCTTATTATATATAATTTCACATCAAAACTTCCATTTTTCTCTAACTGTACCAATGCTAACAGTACCAGTTAGTTTTCTCTAACTTACCAATACTATTCCTGCAACTTTTAGACATGATAAGATACTGACTGGATCCCAAAACGCTGATACTCACACTTTTACTCTGAATGTTCAGAAATTTCTTCAATATCCAAAGAAAATTGCTTTCAAAAATATTTCTTGGATTCTTTTTTTTATTGTTTTTGTTTTTGTTTTTGTTTTAGTGCTGAAACCTGGGATGGATTCTTGTGTCTAACTCTACTTTCTTTGACTTACGGTCTACATTTTTTACTCTGATTTTATTAGTAATGAGTACTGTTGGCTCTCTAACTGGACAAAGTATACAGGTGCTAGCAAGATGGTGCGCTTCCCTCTACCAGGCTTAGTAGAAAGCAGACTCCTCAGTCTTTGAGCCTACACCTTGCTTAAGCTTATATTTCAGGAAATGTCAAAAGCACTGCATTGGGTACAAAAATTAAGAGGGCCTGGTCCTCTAAACTCTTACCAGATAGGCTATAAGACTGCTGTGATCTATGTTTCCTACATAACTTTCTAAGTCATCAGGGAAACCACTCTTGGACTTCCTTCAGTGGGGCACTAGGAGCTGCAGAGTGAAGTTCTTCCATGTTGGAAAAAAGGGGCTCAAGTTAGTGCACTCCAACAAGATGGGGAGCTACATTTGAAGGGCTAATCTTGCAAATAGCTATCCTACTAATTAAAGAGAAAAGTAGAGCCTGTATAAGAACTTACATTTTAACTATTAGCTGGTTAACATTGTAGTTATACAATCTGTTTATGAATTTGCTGCTGTAAAGATTTCCCTTCTTTTCCCCCTGACTTCTAACCAGCAGAGTTTTAAAACTAATAAAAATAACTTAATATTATGTTCAGGTTAAAAAGATCAACATAGTAATAAATGACTATTTAGAAACATGACTATATATTAATACCTAAATATATTATAGTGGACATCACATTTTTATTGCTATAATCAGTTAAATTATTTTTTTGACATTTTATTATGAACATTTTCAAACATACTACAGTTGAAAGAATTTTACAGTGAATACCCATATACTTTCACCTAGATTCCACCACTTGCATTTTACTGTATTTGCTGTGTCGTATGTCTACACAGTTATCCAGCTCTTTTCTGCTAATCATCTTATTTTACCTGGATGCATTTCAGAGTTATTTCAACTTTTAAAAACCATATAACATTTATCCAGTTATCAGTGGTTACTTATTTAGTATGCAAAAATTAGTAGATCTTCAAAATTCTACCATTCAGGAATTATTATTACTGACAGGTAAATATTTCCTTATACATACATACAAAATAAATTTAATATATTTGGAATTTTCATGCAAAATATTTCATAGTCTGCTGTTCTTTCTTTAAGGGTATGTCATAAATATTCAACTGGTTAATTATTTTTCTAAATATGATTGTTATGAATTCTCCATTTTATGTATATATTTTGGTCAATTCAATTTTTTAACTGATGGATATGTAGATCACTTCCCTGTTTTATTATTAATTATATCACATTGTTGTAAATGATCTTGTAAGTAATATTTTTGTATGGCTTTTATGGTTTCTTTGTGATATATTCCTGTTACCAAATTCCTTTTGACATTGACTTTCCAATATTTTTTTTTCCAAGAAGTTTGCATCAATAGAGGTGTGAGGTTCTTTTCTGCCCCATGTTTTGACCAAAATGAAATGTTGATTTTTTTTGAATTGCCATATTGATACGTAAAAATAATATCCTCATTTGGTTGATTTCTGCTCTTTATTTCTTTACTTGCAAGTAATGTTAACTATAGCCTGTATGTTTACTGTCTCTGAATATTTTCTTTGACAAAATGTAACATTTTTCTATGTGTGTGCTTGCAGTTGTGTGTCAGTGTGTATGTGTGCATGTGTTGCAGTGGTTGTAGCTGCTCCATATGTAGGAAAGGTCACGTTGGCATGTGTAATGCAAATTTTCTCATTGTTTCATGTCTTTTATGTTAGGGTTTAATATTTTGCTCTTTTAACCTATGACTTTTAATCTTCATAGTTATATTCTTTAAAATGTCTTTCATTCTTTCAGAAAATATCATGGGTCTATATACTTTTAAAACATTTATGTTTACATTCTTTACATTTAACCACAACTAACTGCTGCTTATCTTGTATGGTGTGAGTTTAGTTCCACTAACTAAACCTAGTGTTTTTCTCTTCCTGAGAAGACAATTTGTCCTCTGTATTGATATTTGCCACTCAACATTACATTGCTTTTTGCATATACCTAAGTTTTATTTCTTCCTATTCTAAAAGGCCACATTTTTCATTGTCTGATTGGCCCTCTTCATCATTTTATACTTGAAACACATGCTTTTTAAGGTTGTCCACCATTTGGGATTGATAATCAGGTTGTTGACCAAAATTTCTTTAAGCTACTCGCATTATTTATGTTGGTCAATATATGGCATTTTGGTCTGCGCTATGGGAAATTCATGTGTGTATTTCAAAAAGCTTTTATCACATTGTACCTGACCTTTCACTTCTATAATAACCACTCACAACTCCTTTAAGCAACTCAACCTGTTTCAATTGATTGCACACAAAAAAGCCGCCTTTTAAAGCTACTGTTTTCTTCCTTTTATCCCCTAACCTTGATATTCCAAACTATTGTCACACTAAATTATGTATTAAATTATAGTGAGCTGTTGAGACTTTAGAATTCTCTATATTCTTCCTCTTCTTTTTTTCAGTCCTTTGTCAAAGACTCCAAAAATTCACTTCAAAGAGTAGAAATCCCAGCGATCCTTTGCATCACTGCTACGGATTTTTATTTTATTTTTAAGTTTTTAGTTAAATTTCAGTTAGTTAACATACACTGCAATATTAGTTTCAGGTGTACAACGCAGTAATTCAATACTTCCATACGACGACATGTGCTCATCACAACAAATGCAGTCCTTAATTCCCATCACCTATTTAACCCATCCCCCACCCACCTCCCCTCTGGTAACCATCAGTTTGTCCTCTCTAGTTGCATCTGTTTCTTGGTTTGCCTCTCTCCCTCTTTTTCCCCCCTTTCCTCATTTGTTTTATTTTTGAAATTCCATATATGCGTGAAATCATATGGTATTTGTCTTTCTCTGACTTCTTTCACTTAACATAATGCTCTCTAGCTCCATCCATGTCAATCACTGTTATGTTTTAATGGTATATATTAATTGAAGAGGGAAAGAAAATCTAGAACAATTCACATAATCATACTACAAATAGAATTATCATCCTACTTATAAATAATTATAAATAACAGAGAACAGAATATATTGAGATACTGGCTAAAGTCCTTTGTTAGCTATTTTCTTTTGAGACTTAACATTTAAATCTGTTCTTTCTTGGGGCACCTGGTGGCTCAGTCAGCTCAGGTCATGATCTCATGGTTCATGGGTTGGAGCCCCACATCGGGCTCTGTGCTGACAGCTCAGAGCCTGTTTCGGATTCTGTGTCTCCCTCTCTTTTTGTCCCTCTCCTGCTCATGCTCTGTCTCTCTCTCTGTCTCAAAAATAAATAAACATTAAAAAAAAATTTAAATCTGTTCTTTCTTGTTCATAGTTTACTATCTACTGTTACCATTAGTGTATGTGTGTGTGAATATAACATGCTTTTCTTAACTGATCAACCTCAACTGGGCTTCTGTCCTGTTACCTCTGTGTTGTATAATTTTAATTGGCCTACATATGACAAAGTTTTAGGATATACAAATTAAAATTCTTAGGTATCAAAGAAATATAAAAACTATAATTTGAAAATTGCCACTTAGAAAAAGAACCTAGGAAAAAATGTGTACATGACCATTTAACTTACCTGTTGGTCTGTGCAGGCTGCACAAATACCTACTCACCAATGCAACAGCAAAGTCAGGTGACAGCACATTCTTGTTAAACCTTTCTAGACACATTAGCCCTGTGGGTACCATTGTTAACAATGTCTAAATAGATTTGGGGCTTCCCTACATAATTGGAAAATTAAAGAATGATTTGTGATGTGATTATGCTATTATTTCTCTCATTGCATGGTATCGTTACCAAAATTTTAAATTGCTCCTAGAGTTCTGAAACATGCAGTTTACTAAACTCATTTTTAACTTTTTGGTGATTAATTATTTGGGTTTTTCTGGATAGACAATCTGCCTTTATTACCTATTCTTTTCCTTTTAGTGGTTATATTATTCTTCATTTGCAAGAAATAACACCTTGCTCCCTCTGACTGCCCTGTAACCAGAGCTCGCATAAGCAAAATGAGATCTTTGTTGTGTTGAAATATGACCCCAGCTGCATTTGTTTGTTTCACTGTTTATTTATTTATTTTGAGAGAGAGCAGGGAAGGGACAGAGAGAGAGGGAGAGAGAGAGAGAATCCCAAGAAGGCTCCATGCTGCCAGCGCAGAGCTCAATGTGGGGCTCATACTCACGAATCATGACCTGAGCTGAAACCTAGAGTTGGACGCTTCACCAACAACAAGCCCATTTGTTTAACACTGTGGGATATATCATTGTTTATTCTTTTTCTTTTATGTAATTTTGTTTTAGATTTACTTCTTATAGATAGTGTACAGATGAATTTCTGGATTTTGAATAAAGCTGAAATTTGAAACTTACAATAGAAGAGTTAACACCTTCACATGAATTTCCATAATTGATATGTAACATATAATGTATGTCACATATTTATGCCTTCTATTTTGTATAATTTCCATGTTTGTTTTCAGGAATCATAATTTGGGTCAAATATTGGTTTCTTTATTCTTTATGATATGATTGAAATTGATCCTGAATATTATTCTTTTAGTGATTACCTTTCATTAAAATCTTAAAGTGATGGTTCTCTACTTACTAGGTCCTGAATGAAATACTAACTAAATATTTGTTTATGTGAACTTCGCACTGTCCTCATCCATTTCCTGGTATGGTTTGTCACACTTAGAGATTCCAGGTGCAGAGGAATACATTATTTTTTTTTACTTTTATATTATTTATCTTCTTTTATTTTCACATCCAAATTCTGTTCTGAAGTTATATACACAAAATTTAACTTAACTAAATATATGATTGATTTCAGTGATTATTGCCAGTCTTTTTCCAGAACAGCTTTCCTACTTTTCATCTGATTTTGTTTTTTTTTTCTCAATCAGTTACACTGAATCTTTGAGACTTTATTAAGGAAAAGTATTCAGGTGAAATACTTGATGAATCCTTATGTAAATCAAACAATTTTGATTAATTATCCTGCTAACAAGAACTTCATAGAACATTGAAAAGTGAGTCCTATAATTTTCTCGTTTGGTTAATCTGTTGTCTTCTGACATATAATGCTGTAAAAGACATGTCTCAAACAAGCTTAATTTTTACTCTTTTAAGGGTAACTTTTCTGCTTCTTTATAGTTTTTTTCTTTTAATTCTTAAATTTCAGATGCTGTAACTGGTATACGTATATTTTCATTCTTTGCATAAATTGAAGACTTGAGTGTTTATTAAGCTTAGTAAATTTTTCTTGTCTCATTACTTTATTACTTCTATTTTCTTTTTTCTTTTTTTTAATTTTTTTAATGTTTATTTTTGAGAAAGACAGAATGTGAGTGGGGGAGGGGCAGAGAGAGAGAGGGAGACACAGGATCCTAAGCAGGCTCCAGGCTCGGAGCTGTCAGCACAGAGCCCGACGCAGGGCTTGAACCCACAAATTGCGAGATCATGACCCGAGCCAAAGTCGGACACTTAACTTACTGAGCCACCCAGGTGTCCCTCTAATATTATTTTAAATCCACTTACAGAATGTTTTGAGAAGTTACAAAAAGAGAAGAAAACTCTAAAAAATAAAAAAAGATTTCTTTAGCTATAATATACCCAGATTTGTAAATTTTGTTAATTACACAAATTATACTTAATTAAGGGGTGCCTGGGTGGCTCAGTCAGTTAAGCGGCCGACTTCAGCTCAGGTCTTGATCTCACAGTTCGTGGGTTTGAGCCCTGCATCAGGCTCTGTGCTGACAGCTCAGAGCCTGGAGCCTGCTTCAGATTCTGTGTCTCCCTCTCTCTCTGACCATCCCCCACTCATGCTCTGTGTCTCTCTCTCTCTCAAAAATAAAAATAAACATTAAAAATTTTTTGAAAAAAATATACTTAATTCATTTTGGTCCATATTCATTTAGATTTACTGTTTGGCTTTACTAATATATTTTTCTCATGGTTACTTGTTACCCCACATTCTTTCTAGGTTCATTTTTATTCTTGCCTCCTGTTCAAACTGAGAGTGGCAGTCAGAAAATATAACAAATGCTCATTATATCATCCCTCTGAAATCATTATTTGGCTGCGTAAAAAAAAAAGAAAAAAGGTTTATGTGTTTTCTTTCCCCAAAATGTTTTTTTCATTGTTGTTTCTGTTCCTTTTTTTTTATTCCCCATTATGTTTTTAACACTATCAGTCTACTGTATTTTGGCATCCTGGTTGCTGATGAGAAATCCGCTGTTGGTTTATTGCCATTCTGTGTAAGCACTTTCCTTCCCTGTGGCATTTAGAGGGTTTTTGTTTGTTTGTTTGGTTGGTTGGTTGGTTTGGTTGGTTTGGTTTTTTTTATTTCTGATATTCTTCAATTTTGTTATGATGCAATCATGAAGGGAACACGATTATTCTACCTCTAGGCTTTTTCAATATGAAAAATATTTCAATATGGACAATCCTTAGCCTAAACCCTTTGGACATTGTCCATTCAAGATGTATCCCTGGTCTCTTTTTCTGAAATGTTAGATATGAAATGAAACTTCTTAACTAACCTTACAGATACCTGAATTTTTCTTTCAGATTTCCCATCTCTTTGTGGTAACTTATTGCAGATTCCAGGTTCTGTCTTCTAATCCAATCACCATTTCTTTACTTGCTTCTAGTGACTTTAAAGCTCATTTATTATTTAAAAAAATAAATTTTACTTTTTATTTCTAATATGCTTTTCATTTCTAGTATTTCTAATAAATTATTTTTCATAGAAGCCTATACTTCTTTAAATAATATTTCTTACATTTTAATGGATTGTTTTTTTATTTCATAGGACTAGTCCCTCTTTCATAGCTGTAGAAATTTTAAGCAGTCTATTGGAAAGTCCTTTCCAAATTGTTTCATTATCATTATTTCCTTGGATATGAATTTGCTAAAATTGTTGGGCCCACTTTCTCTCTCTCTCTCTCTCTCTCTCTCTCTCTCATTACTGAAATTCCTCATGTGGCTTTAATACATTTTAATGATTTCATCTTCCCAAGGAGTTTTCTCCAGTGTGCTTCCCCCAACACTAGGTTTTAGAGTCATCGACAGCACAGGTCTACCAAGTATGCAGAGGAGTAATTCTACCTCTCCCCTGACCTGGTAGGTGGTATTCTAGGTTCCATCTGTACATAGAGTTTCCTATGGGCACCTGCAGTTCTAACTATCCAGCACATAGGATGTGTTCTCGGCTCCACCCTCACATGGGCTTTGAGACCTCATTGAGAGACTAGTTTTAAGGTCTGGTTTCCAATGATGAATGTAGCTATGGTCCTTATTTACACTATGGGTTCCCTCTCTATTTCTGGTCCACAGAGATTTCTCTTTTCAGGATGCAAAGCAGCTATATATTTATATATTATTGTTGAATTCTATCAATGATTTTCTATGTGTTTGGAGTAGGAAGATGTGATCAAACTGCCATTCGACCTAGAATTGTTATCTCATTGAATTTTTGGTTAAGAAAATATATATTTACTTATCTCATTTCATTCTCTCTTTTTTTCAAAGTGCTTTTTTTTGAGGGGGGGGGGGCGGAAACAGTGAGCAGGGAGGGGCAGAGAGAGAGAGGGAGACAGAAAATCCCAAGGAGGCTCCACACTATCAGCATGGAGCTGGATGCAGGGCTCAAACTCACAAACCAAACCATGAGATCATGATCTGAGCCCAAATCAAGAGTCAGATGCTTAACCAACTGAGCCACCCAGGTGTCCCTGTCTCTTTTTATCTTTTTCTCAATCTACTCAATCTAAGCATTCTTCCCTTGGGCTTTTTCAGCATAAAGAATATTTCAATGTAAAAATATCTCATCTAAAAATACTTTGAATTTCTAAAGTCTTTTTATGAACACAATAAAATAAAAAACTTTAAAATTTCTGTGGAACTCTTTTTATACTTTCTTATATATTTAGCTATGAGGTAGCTCATTTATTTTGCCAAAAAATTATACATCTTCTATGATTTTTAAATTTGTTTTCTCAACATCAAACATCAGTTTTACATTTATAGTTTCAAATAAAGGATTATTTTTAAGATACATAAAAGTTCTAGAAACAGCTACTTAGTGTGCTGGCCCTGGGTACATTAGTTCAGTTTAGAGTGGCAATTTGAATTCCTCTACAATGATACTAACAGGTGTTACAATGTTCTTAGTTTTTGGTAACATTGATATTGGAATTAAGTAATGTTAAAACTGCAAAACAGTAAGAATAGACTACCTATGACAAAAACATTTAATATTAAAATACAATTTGTTACAATTCTAAATATGGAAAGTTATATTTTAAGTCATAATAATTTAATGTTAAATTACCAAAATACCTGAAAAGCTTAAATTGGATAGTAGTGACTATTCTATTCATGCATTACATGTGCACAGGAGTGCTATGATAAATACATTTAAATATGCTTAATGCTCCAAAATCTGCAAAGGCAATTAGTGGCAATAAAATTTGTATTGAATTTGGATAAATTTTAGACAATTAGCCATCTTCTAAATGTGATTTTAGCCAAGTAATCCAATGGGACACATGACTTATCCACATTTATTACTCATTAGAGGAGAGTAATTCCTGTCATAGCTGAACATCAAGGGATTCATTGTCATAAATTCAGATCAGCTAATGGACTCTGTAACCCTTTTTGCCCAAGTACAAATCCCTAGGTAAAGCATGAAATACAAATTGATCACAGATATGCTCTCATATAGATTGGATGTGTACACATTCGTGAAAATTTCCAGCTTACATATCCCAATACTTTTATAGTTTATAGCTGTATATATGTACTCTGTGAATTATATAAACTCAGTACATATATTCATCCTATATACATATATATATATACACACACACACATACATACATACACACATGAAAATTACAATATTTTTTCTTTTTTAAAGTCTATTTATTTATTTTGAGGGGTGGAGGACAGTGAGAGAGAAAGAGAGAATTCTGAGCAGGCTCATGCTGACACCGCAGAGCCCAGCCCAGGGCTCTAACTCATGAACTGTGAGATCATGACCTGAGATGAAACAAAGAGTGGGACACTTAACTGACTGAACCACACAGGTGCCCCACAATATTTGTTCTTAATATACCCCCCGCTGTTTGTGGCTAGAAAACTTTAGGCATTTTATATATTCTATGTAAATGTCTACATGTAAATCATATACATACAAACATGCAGATTTTTTCAAGTGAGTAACACACACTGTACAAAAATGGCTCATGGCTACTTATTACCTGCCCACGAGTCTGGAACATGACCCCCAGAATGCAAATAGTATACACTCTGACTCTTTTTTCTTCCCTTTAGTATTGCTTCTTTTCTGATAATGTGCCACTTTGTCTTAAGGAGCAGAATACTTTCCCCTTGTTCTGATGCCCTTCTACCAAAAAAGACACAAACAGGCTCAGGAAGTCACACATTTTCTTCTGGAGCACAGGTCATTTCTGTTTACACACGGGCCCCTTCTTCTCATCTGTCTCTGAGGTGCTGATGCCTGGAGACGGCAGCTTGCCGCCCTATTTCCCAGCAATGACATTTGCTGTCAGCAGCAGAAATGGTGAGCTGGGTCTGATTTTATGAGAATTGGCTTGTGGCTTTCCATCAAATTTAAACCACACTATGCTCATGAGTGTGGAAGGAACTTAACAGAACTTATTATTTTATGATTTTGACTCTATGATACTGTCTGCCATTTCCTTTGGAGATTTTTCAAAGTATAAGAAAAAGTCAATTATTATCCTCTTTTACTCTTGATTTTTATCCTGTTATACCTTCAAAGTGATGCTTTCGGTTTAATTTTTTGATGCTTTATTCAAATTGATGTTTAGCTACCAGTGATCCCTGTGAAATATTTGTGGGGGATTGACAAAAACTAAGGGAAGCTTAAAAATCCTAGTAAATCAAGCCTTATATATATAAATATACCAAAAATTTTGAGACACTAAAGCTACTTCTCTTACAAGAATAAATGTAATGCTATTATAAAATATTAATCAAATGTGACAGAACTCCTTCTATGCACAAATTGAGGAAAGTTCCCGATATATATGATAAGGAATAGGGATGACCAATCAGAAGCCCCAGCAGAGTTGTCCTGCTTTCTTGGTACTCTGTTATAAACATAAGCCAATTTAGTTTTTCTTTGAAAAGGAATAATATAGTCTTAAATTTCTAAGAATTAAAAAATGGAAAATGTTATGTATTGTCTATTCTTCCCAATAGAATCCACAAATCCATGTTTCCAGGGATTCTTTTTTCTCAAAATCTCTCCAGCACCTAAAAGAAGACCAACACATTGTAGGTTCTTGATAAATAGATATCAAGTAGATGAATGAATGGATAAATAAATAAATTATAGTTTTGTGGCTTCTGGAAGCTTAAATTTTCTTTCATCCTCTACACTTATTTATTTAATCAAACTGAACTAAAATTTCTATATAATTTTCTACATAATTTCTTAATTTTCTTTCCTATTTAATCCTTCCAAAACAAGATAAATATTGATGGAAATTTTGAAAAGTAGTTTAGAGAAGAATATGAAGTATGATGGGGAAAAGAATAATTAATTATGAAATTGATTATAAAATAAATGAGTTACACAGGTATTACTGGACAAGAGTGGTATGAATTCAGAAAAGCAGATTTCATAAAAGTAGTAAAAGGTGAGTGAACTAGGTTGGGAAAAATAGATAAAATGTGGATAGGAGATACCATGTAGGAAGGGGACTGAGTACATGTAAAATTTTATAAACAAAAAATCAGTTCTAGAGAAGAGCAAATAGGGGTCAGTCAAGAGAACTCTGCCTTAAATTGTGGATTATGAAGGGAGGAAATGGTAAAACGTAAACTGAGAAAGACCTTTGTTAAGAAACAATTAAAAAAGATGGAGACCACTCTGATAAAATTAGATGTGAGCCACACATATTTTTTTTTTATTTGAAATGGAGAAAAATCTTTGGTACAGGGTACTTCCAAGGTAAGAGTAAGTATCTTACCGGTGCTTCCTGGATAGCACGAGGACACTGGGTTTGAGGTGCAGGAATGGGAAGTGCTAACGCTCTGGAAGACACTGTTGAACAAATTATCTGCTTTTTGCAATCTCTACTTGTGCTCGTCACAGATGAGAGTGGCCTCAGAGATCATCTCATTTGGTAATCCTCAACCCTGGCTGCACATTAGAATCACCTGGGGAGTTTTAAATAATCACCATGGCTTGAGCCCCACTCCTAAAGACACTGATTTACTATCAGCCTGCAGTGGGTCCTAGGCATTGGTAGTTTAAAAATCTCCCCAGGTGATTCTAATGTGCAGTCAGGGTTGAGAATCACCGCTCCAGCTTTATGCTCTCGCTTTATAAATGAGGAAATTGAGACCCAGAGAAATTAAATGTGGCTCAGGGCCACAGATTTTAAGTGGTTAATTCTTATTCATCAATTCTGATTTAGCTCTAGGATTATCTATTCTAGAGGAACTTCTCCAGTGGGTCAAGGGTACATATATTTCCCATAATATTCTGTACATTTCACTGTCATGGCACATGCTGCCTCTATCCATCCCCTTCCTCACTATTGGGACATCCCTTTAAGGGCAGAGCTACAGACTTTTTTTTTTTTAACCCAACTTTCCCCCACTATCTAGTGCATTGTTCAGTAAACATTTATTAAATGAAAGACTAAGGAATGCAAGCCAGCCCCATCCTTGGGGATTTATTTTAATACTCTTCCCAATGCCTCTCCAATGTCCCTGTTCTTCAGATGATGACTTCAAATTTACAGGGCAGAGAGAAACTCTTGGTTCAAGTCTTCTTCCTTTGATCCACTAATGGGTTTATCGACTGGCTAGCTATTTTCACCCACTCCCCTCATTTTCTACAGAATAAATCTTAGCGTTCATACATGGCATTCAATGTTCTGAACAACAAAGTCACAGACTCTCTTTCTAAATTACATTCTAGAATACACTTTCAGATTACTTCGTATTCTTTCCCCCAAAAAAGGCTTATATCCTCTCTGGTCAACTATCTTTTCCTTTACCTGGAATCCCCTTCTCCCTGCCCCTTTTCCGTCCAACTAAGACCCATCCATCCTTTAAATTGCAGCTCAAATATCACTTCCTCTATGTAACCTTTCCCTGACCTCTCAGACAGAACAGATAACTTCCTATTTCATGCTCCTTAGCTCTTGGGACATTGTGCTGCAGTCAGTGGGTGCCCCTCCTCCACATAGTCCTGAGTTACGTCTCCGAGAGGAGAGGCCTTCATGGTTTTATTTCTATATTCCCAGCTCTTTGTACAATGATAACATACTTGGTACCTAGGTAAATAGGTAAAAGCCTATTCATTTTTTTCTCATGTGTTCTCTGTGTTTGAAGAGTACAACTGTATAAAGAACCTATTTCAAATTTTTAAAATAGCAACACGCCTAAAAGAGAGCTATACGTTTAAACCCAATCTTGGTACTGTTAACTGGAATTTAAGGCATTCAATTCTGTGGTAAAACTGAATCTCCAGTTCTAATGAGACTCTAAACCAGTTAACATAGTCCTAGTTTATAAAAGTGTGATGAGGTCATATTCTGTATTGTTAGATTCTAATGACCACCCAGGATTTAATTTCAATTTCGGGCCTATGATCTCCTTTCACTTTTGCAACAGGAGTGTTGAGGCTTGTAATCAATATATTTGTGTTGTGTGTGTATGTATGTATATGTGGTGTGTGTGTGTGTGTGTGTGTGTGTGATTTGACTGGCAGAGTACATTAACTCACATATATTCCAGAACAAATAAATCAAATTAATCAAATTTTGAACTCAAGAAAGAAGTAGGAAATGTGTTATCTTCTAGTGCCTAGATTCTCTTGTAAATGTAGAAAAATGTGCAATCCTAAAGCAAGTATCAGCATTAGTTAATTACTTCATTAAAATTTGTTTTTTCTGAAGTTGGAATATATAGAATACTCTCACTTAGAGTTATGGTTAATTACTTAGTTAATAAAGGATTAAAGAGAAATATGAATATGGCCCTAAATATTTACCAAAAACTCAGCCCAATAAGAACAACTATGGTGTAGAAATTTAGAGAGATGAACAGGATCTTTAAGCTACTTTCTACTTTTATAAACAGTGAACCTAAGCCTTAGGGCCATGAACTAATAGACTATCTGGATGAGTTCTCTGCAGAGTGGAGCTGGAGGTCAACTTGGGTATTACTCTCTCCACCATCCAATGCCACGTCTCTCCAGCAAGCATTTTACAGCTTTATTTTCACTGTAGAAAAATCATTTGTGCTAACTGTTATAGTGCCATAGTGAGGGGCACTTTTCAAGTCAAACATAAAAACTTACCCAAGAATATTTCATTAAATATGCTCTTTAGTGCATGCCTTTCCATGTCTCTGGAATGAAAAGCAAATCTAATTTATGTTATAATAATTTTTCCCCAGAAAGAGCAAACTACCTAAGCACCATGTCATCTTTAAGGTTTGTGAAACCCTTTTCCCTCTGTTTGGATTGTCCTTCCTATTTCTCTGGGTAAACTTGTCCATTCTTGAAATTTTATGCCCTGTGAAAACTTCTAAAAATTGCTCATTTTGTTTGTCATTATGCACACCATAGGCAGTAAACATGCTATCTCCACATTTCCACATATCTGCTGGGCCCCATATGCTCATGTGCCATCCTCAGCCTCCACCAAATCCTCTCCTAAATGATATTGCTTCCCTGTTCACATGGCTACCTAAGGAATTACTATTTTCTTATATGATTCTTGTCATCACTGAGTTTTCTAGGGTCTGATTCCTGACTCATCCTGAGACCATCATAATACAGTATCCTTCCTTTTTATAATTTATTGACCTTGGTGTGCTTTTGACCCATCCTGACTTCTGTCATCCTCCTTCCAATTTTTAGCTAACTGGACTGAAAGCATTTTATGGGTGGTCAACTGCTAAACTCTGAGTAGATGATGTTGCTATTTTCTAGAATAAAGATTATGGGGGGAGAGGTGGGCAGATTTGGGCGCAAAATAAATCTTCAGCTCTGGGCTTGGAGCATTTAGGTAGTCCTGTGCATATGGTGGCTGAAGCCATGATGGAACAGTAGAAGGCTCAGCCTGTAATGGAATACATACCAGCCTGGGGTACAAATTTCTCTTCCACCCAAACTTTTAGTGGTGAGCTACACTTGTGGTTTGCAACTGGATATTCCTGGCTTCCTGAAAAATGATTAGAAGGAAGTTCAGCTTAACGTTTTAGCTTCTGGAACTTCTCCATCTTGGAGACAAACTTAGTCTTGCAATAATATCTACAACAGGTTGAGCAAGACATGAAACATAAATGTCAGTTCCCTGGGGCCATGTATTCAACATATGTTCTAATTAAAATTTTATTTTAATCCATTTAAATTAAGTTCATATGTCATGCCGATTGCCTATTTCTTCCCACCTTTTGTCCCTCAATCCACCAATCTGAAGGTCTTGTGTCAAAAGGTTCGAGAAGAATCCATCTGCTGGAGGGTGGGGGGAGCACAATTACTGAGGGCTGGCAAATGAGGAGTGGGATAGAGCAGGAGAACTGAAGCTTTGTGTGCCATTTATTGCCAATGTTCATCGGTTTAAGTATTCAAAGCAGAGGGTGTAAGCACAGACCAATTTTCACACAGCTATGTAAGATTAACTTGAGAGTTTTGTGGTCTTTCTAGCAGCAATGACCTGTTATCTCTTAAATTTCTAAAGACTAGAATTCATGGAACAGTTAAGACTTGCTTTGTAGTATCTGTTTGGGAGACTAAGAGCCAGAAGTCAGAACGGATTTCTTCTATTTACCCATAAATTATTCATTGATTCATAGATAACATTCACTGTTTATTTGAACACACATGAAAGAAAAAGCCTCTTCTCTGGCTCTTCTGATTTGTCTAAATATATATATGATTGGAGATGGAAGTAGATTTAAATTCTTTCATGACCATTATAATTTTGAATTAGTTAACTTCATTCAGCCTCACTTTCCTCATTGGTACTGAACAGTATATTGGCACCTTGCACTGGCCAACTGTAAAGAAAGGGGCCCCCTATCAATGGGCTTCATTCAGAGAATGAGCCAGACTCCTGGTCTAGCTCCCATGTAGTCATGGCACAGTAGCCAGTAGTTACCTGGGCAGTTTTCAATGAGTTAGAGATAAGAATGAGAGAAAGAGAGAGTGAGCAAGTGAGAGAGAGCATGCTGAGGAAACACCTTTTGCTTCTAGAATGAGGAAAAAACATTGTTCTTCAATCCTCATTGGGGAAACTATAAACGTACTAAATTCCTAAATGCCTCAGATGATATTATGTGATTGTTTTTTTCAAAAATTTTCAATTTTATACGTGCCTTACTTTATTAGTAACAATGACAATTTACACTTAGAATTCTATACTTTTCAAAACCCTGTCACATAGAAATTACCATCCTTCTTCATTTCAGTAGAAGAAGCAAGGCTAGCTTTCTTTCTCCCATTTTCCTGAGAGGGAATTTAAAAGAGTGGAAAGAGGAAGAGATCCTCTGTCATTCTGAAGATCAGGGTTGGAACCGGGACAAATATCCAGATCCTTTGGATTCTTCTCTGATAGCAGACTGAATTATCACTTGCAAATATTTCCATTGCCTCTAAAGCAATCAAATGTAATATAGTGTAACCACAATTATTCATATACTATACAAAGAAATCCTTCCTTGAATATGCCTCATGGCATGATTTCAAACAACTCACAAAGCTTCCTGGGTCATGTCATTAATTCTCACACTATCTCTAAAGTTGGGGAGATAATAGCACTAGTGTTACTTGGCATTGATACAGATCCGTTTTAAATATTGTGGTTATGATAGTGGTGGTTGTTATTGAGCTCTAGTACACAATTTTTATGGGCAATTGAAAATCCAATCATTCAAAAACAACATTATTAATCAAATTTTAGTTAGCATTCATTTATTTTAAAATAAATTTGATGACTACCTTCTGTTGAATGGATAATTTACATGAAATACTTAAGTTCTAATTTATGGCAGGACAATGATGCACATTGTGATATATTTTTTTCATGTTATATAGTTTAGGGCATGTCTGTAAAATTTTCTTCCATTTTTCCCCTCATTTCATTCTAGAATACTGGCCGTAAATCTACAACTATTTTGGATAAAATAACATGGGGACTTTTTATTTTAATATTTTAATGTTACATCAGCTAAGTTAACACTTTATAAAAATTATATGTAAACTAGCAAATACCTCATTAGTGTTTGATTTTCAAATAGTTAAAACTTAATTGACAGCAAAACATACTCCCTAAACTGGTTTATGACAATATCATAAAACGAATATTCTAACATAAAAGAGTAACTTTAAAAATAGACCTCCATATTAAAACATCCTGAGGGCACAAATATTTTTAAGTAAATTTTTTTACTTTCAGCATTTAAATGTCATATCAAGTTCTTAGGATATATATATTTGATTTTACGAATAACCTAAAAGATTTTCTTTCATTTATTTAACCCTAAAGCTGAGAATTTATAGAAATTTGAAAGTCACACTTTTGTTTCCTGTGTGATAAGACACAAAAGGAAACAACAACCATATTTCTATGAATATCCTCTCCAGCACAGTGCCAGTAATTTCAGATCTTCTATAATACCTCTGGTGACTGGAATCATTAATCCCATGTTTTGAAAATTATTTAAGATTGAAGGTGCCACGGTTGTACATATTGGTTCAGTCTCTAGAGCCCTAAGGAAAGATTTAGTGCATTTTCAAAAGAATTTTGCAGGTAGGAGCCCAAATGGATTTTCAACTAGGCCTCAACCTTTTTGAAACCTACTGATGTTGAATAGTCTTTTACTGGTTGCCATGCCAACTGATACCAGAGGAACACTCTGCAGTGTGTTCATCCCCTAGAAAGCTTCACCAGATGTCTTCAACAAATTGCTATGAAAAGACTTTGGTCTGTCAGCCTTGTTAGGAGATAAAAATCAGGCTAAGAGACGTCCCTGCCTCCACTTCTGATAAAACCAACCCATAAAATATGTAGACCTGTTCTACTCTCACAATAAACCAGTAAAATCTCTCACCCCCACCCAAACCCTCCTTACTTCCTGTAGCAGGGTTTTTAAAATATTTATGCTCTTATTTCTACATGAAGCAGAGGCCATTATGTGTTGCAGCTGACATTGTCTGGCCGAGCAAAGCGAGAAGCATCTGGCTGGCAGCAACGAAAAGACAGCAAGTTGATAAATTATTGATTTACATAAATCAACACCCTTTAAATATTGGTCTTTTGAAGAAAAAAGCTTTTATGTTATTTCAGGTCGAAAAGTGTTAAGATGATAAATACAGAATCAGCTGTGTCATGATTTTATATTTCTAATCAAACATACACAGGTATCACATGAATATACAGTAGATCTGAGAAGTTTGGAACTAAAATGACCGAAACTTATTTTCTTGAAGATCAAATGGGCAAACAGTATTTCTTTCAAACATGTTTAAAATTTTAAAATATTTTCCTATCTGAATATTCCTGAAATATTAACAGATTTTCTGTGATAATAATGGAATCATAAACTATTTAAAGTGTTGGTTTCTTTAAAAAGAGAAAAGAGACAGGGCAAAAAGGGTCCACATGGAATATTATTTACATGTACCAATTGGCATCTGTATGTTAAAATTGTGGGTTTCCACGTGCAAATGAATCATTAACTGTCAAATTACCTGTTTGCATATGCAGTTATTCCACACAGTATGAAAATGTGTGAAATTTGCATATACAATTGAGGCTTAGGCATTTACAAAGCCTGATTTTTAAATAGGAGTTCAAAATCTTACTGCCAATTAGCAAGACAATGAATTACAAAATTGAATCCAAAATGTATTTTGGGCTACATTGTTGTTATACAGTTCAAATTCAAAGCCCAGACAAAACATCTAAACTTAGATTTAATCAGTGATAATGTGCTATTTGTATCTCCAGGATTATATGGCTCTTTGTCCCTCTGTGCACGTGTGTGTCTGTGACCATGTGAGAGTCTGTTTAATATGTTTGTATTTTTGACACATACAGAAGGAACATTTTGGAAACATTAGATAAATCTCATACAGTCATATTTATATCTTGTCAAATCTTCCAGGAATTTAACTATTTTAGTATCAAAGCATCTAGATAATAGGATTTAAAATGTCACCATTTCACTTCTATGTTTTGTTTTGGCAGATCTATAGTCAGATTGATTAAATTTTTTCTAAGATTTCAAAGTGGACCAGAAGCACAGACATCCATGACATGGCTCTTCATGAAAGAACCACATTGGAGTTCATATCTATATATTAACATATATAGATATATATATTGATCTATGTATTTATTCATATATTTTTATGGTATATAAATTTATATATTTATATATATGAAATTAGATTTATATTATATATATATGGAATCAAAACCACAACCTAGGAGTTTATACATATACATGAAATTAGAATATATATATATATATACATATATAAGGAATTAGAATCTTTCAATATGAAGAAGAGAATTTAGTCAAAATGTTGACTATATTTAAGGAGATTGCTTTTCACAGAGAGAAAGGACTCATTACAATATGTCTCCGGATTACTAATTAAAAAGAAATGGATCAAAATTTGATACCATATATGTCAAATTTAAGTAGCATTTTTCCAGATTATATTAAATGTTGGTCTTGTTTATAGACTTGCTTTATATGAGTTTTAAAAAATGGGCTCTTTTTTTTAAGTCAGACATTTTAAGAGACATCCTTCAGGTGATTTACTTGGGACTTAAAGAAATCATAAAACTGAGAAAGAAAAAATGGAAATACATGTTGGGTTATCAAGCCAGCCACCACTTTGGTCAGCTGGAGAGAGTCTGAAGGTCAGTGTAGGGGGTGCCTGAGTGGCTCAGTGGGTTAAGCATCTGACTCTTGATTTCGGCTCCAATCAAGATCTCACAATGTGTGAGATCGAGCCCCACCTCGGGCTCTGTGCTGACAGCATGGAGCCTGCTTGGGATTCTCTCTCTCCCTCTCTCTGCTCCTCCCCTAATCATGCTCTGGTTCTCTTGCTCTCTCAAAATAAATACATAAACAACAACAAAAGATGGGAAGTCAGTGTAGAAAACATGTCTCAAGGTTATTCAACCTATAACCTGAGTTATACCCAGTAATCATTGACAACTGGAAGTCAGGTCAGCAAGCACTAAAACAGAGAGGAAGAGAGAGCTTGAATGGGTTGCTATAACTATGAATACACTGCCCTGCCTGATTTTTCTATTCTATACAAACATTTTAGGAAATTCATTAAGATACTCACACCCACTAAAGCCCCTCTGTAATGTCTACATTAGTATGTCTATCTATAATCTATCACTTGAATTGATTTAACTCTCCTTTCAACAACTAACAAATTGATTTCTACAGCAGTGGCTATTCAACTTCAGTGTGTGCATTAGCATCACCCTGGGGCACTTGATCAAATGTGTTTTACCATGCTCCATCTCCGGCAATCTTGATGCAGTTGGCCCATATGGATCATATGCTGATAAAATTGTTCTGCAAGACTCCCCATTCCTAATGTCTATTCTAAAGAACACCACTACAATGTAAGTTTCATACTCAGTTGTTTTCTAACTCATGACTCATAAGCGCATGTTCTTTTGAATGCCACAATGAAGGAACTCTGATGTAGACTGGATTAAACCTCTGACAAATATCACTTAATAGCTGTGTGAGTTACAATATAACACTTAACCTCTCTGAGCCCTAGTTTCATCACTTTGAGATAATCTATTACAAGTGTATTATGTAGAAATTCCTGGGGCACCTTGGTGGCTCAGTTGGTTAAGCATCGACTTCAGCACAGGTCATGACCTCACAGTCCCTAAATTCAAGCCCCATGTCAGGCTCTGTACTGACAGCTCGGAGTCTGGAGCCTGCTTCAGATTCTGTGTCTCCCTCTCCCACTTGCGCTCTGTCTCTCCCTCTCTCAAAAATAAATAAACATTAAAAAATTAAAAAAAAATTCTTCAGTTTTTTCTAAAATTGATTAAATTTTTAAAATTGATTATCCTTTCACGTGGTTCACTTCTCACACCAAAACCTGAAACTCACATTTCAGAATCACAATAATTTAAATGTATTGACCTATTTAGACAGAATACTGATTCTCCTACTTAAAGTCTCTACCACTTGGGGCAGCTCACTTGACCTCTTCTGGTCTTTTTTTATTTTGCATTAAATGAAATCATTGGACTAGGATAATTTCTTAAATTCCTTCCAGCTATGACACTCCATGGGTAACTTGATTCTGGTTTTTCATATTAGATTGCACACTATTTGCCCCATATTTCTTTATATAGTTTGGAATCTCCAGAAGCAAATGCTGAGAGGGAGTTTGGAGTATGAGATATTTACTAAGAATCAACACCTATAGAAGGAAGGGGATGGAAGAACTTTAATTTCATTGTCAACATCATCTTATATCCAGTCCAACATTCATATAATACTTTTATGCGAAGTCACTCTGGTACTGATACTTGCAAGAGTGATTTTTTTTAAAGTTGATAGAGTTTGTGGCCAAGAATGTGGGTGGAGAGAACATGAAGTGTTGCTCCTTGGGGCAAGCCAAAACACTTCTTCTGGAATCTAGAAGCATGCTAGACGTTCATACAAGAGCAAATGTGCCTGATATATGAATGTGATGCATTCAAATTATTCATAAAGGTGTTGTAATGCAGTGTATCTGTATGTCCTGTGCCTGACAGTAAGGATAGGGGATGGCAAACCTCACACCCAGCATCAATACACAGAACATCTGGATTACTCTCTCCCTTCCCTGTGCTCCCATTACACTTGTCCTAACTAAACTCTTTCTCTGGGGATCCTCAGTTCTAAGAAAGCAAAATCTGTGATGAAGCATTTAGCAGCAAACCCTGTTCATGCAGCCCCATCCTCTCTGCCTGCATTTGAGTTCATCTGCTGAGGTGATAGAAAGTTTTCTTGACAGGCTGACATCTTCTCATCTCATGCACCTGCCTCTCTTTAGTTCTCTGCTCTAAGGCGACTAATAACAGGTGGCAGGAATATTCCCTCTTCCCTGCAATGCTCAGCTAATGACAGATAAGAGGTGATATTTAAATGTACCTTCCTCCCTGCCTCAACATTTGGTAGGGTTTCTCTAAGTGTCTTCAGTAGAATTGAGCCTTGTTGCCTCCTTATAGGTTTTCTCACATTCCCTGCCTCACTTCTCTTTCCTTTGTCACTTTGGTCATCTGCTAAATAAATTACCTGCAACCAATTCCTTGTCTTAAGATCTCCTTTTGGGAAAATCCAAACAAACCAACCACTATATCTCCAGCATCTTAGTGTCTCGCACCTAAAGAGTTCAATGAATGTGTGCTCAATTCCCTGATTGTGTTGAAGTCCCTTGATTGTGCACCCAGTTTTAGTTGAAAGTCTTTTTATTTAAATTGTTTAATGTTTTATTTATTTTTGAGAGAGAGAGAGAGAGAGACAGTGTGAGCAGGGGAGGGTCAGAGAGAGAGGGAGACACAGAATCCGAAGCAGGCTCCAGGCTCTGAGCTGTCAGCAAAGAGCCCAATGCGGGGCTCGAACCCACAAACCATGAGATCATGACCTGGGCAAAGCCAGATGCTTAACCAACTGAGCCACCCGGGTGCCTCTAGTTGAAAGTCTTGAACCTGGAGCCAGAGGACCTAAACTCTAGCTCTCACTGTTTGTGTGACTTTGGGCACTGGACTTCAGCTTGCTCCTTTGAGAAGCAAATTTTCTCACAACAGAAAAGGTCAAATACCATCATGCACACATATGAATGGACCTGTAATACAAAGTGTCCCACTTTCCATTTATTTTTATGTAAATTTCCTACAGTAGAGCCTATACTCCTGTAGGAGGTAATTTTGTGTCATCAGAAATTCATAGTTTGGAGCCTATAAACTGGAACATAGTGAATGTTTGGTAAATGTATTTGATAGCCAATATTATATCAGGACTGTAAAGAGTGACAAGTAATAAAGACCATCCCTGTCAAGTGAAGTATTATTATCCAGTTGGTAGAAAAGAATTAGCACACCTAAAATAATTGGCTAAACTGTGCGGTCGGCTACTGGTTAATTGTTGAAGAAGTTAAGAGAGGAGAGAGATCAACAGTTTCAAGATTAGAGGCACCTGGGTGACTCAGTCAGTTAAACATCCAACTTCAGCTCAGGGCATGATATCTCTGTGAGTTCAAGCCCTGCATCAGGCTCTGCACTCTCAGCACAGAGCCTGCTTTGGATCTTCTATCTCCCTCTCTCTCTGCTCTTCCCTTGCTTGCTCTCTCTCTCTCTCTTTCTCTTTCTCAAAAATAAATAAAACATTAAAAAAGTAGTTGCTAGATTAGTTAAGGGAAATCACGGAAGAAGTGGGAGCTGGTGGGCATTGAGAGCTAGGCAGGAAGAAGTCTGTCTGGAGAATGTGCAAACAAGTGGGTCTAGAATGAAAGTATGTCCAAGAAGAGTGAGGGGCTTGGGGTCTCTGGAGACAGAGTAATCTGACTAGATGACAGAGTGCAGACAAGTAGTGTAAGATGTGGTCAAGAGCACATGCTGAGTTCCTTGGAACATCACTGGGCCTTTGCTATATTAGACAAACCTCTATTTCCATATCTGTATTAACAAGGATGACAAAATGAATTCCAAACTTTGTATGAAGATTAAGTTTGATACTATCTCACTACATATTATATATATATGATCTCACATAAACATATATGATCTCACTACATATTATATAATTATTACATTCTTCTTGCTATTACCATTATCCTCTTGGTGAGTAGTAAATATAGGCACTCTAGTGCAGACATGAAGGCCCCTCTAATCCACCATGAACTTGATATATTTGATTTTAACTTTCCTCCTCACTTCCACTACGAGGAAACAAACTAATAAAAAAAATAACCTAGGGAGTCTCCTGAAGTTTCAGAGAGCTACTGCCACCATATGTATTTTTCCAGGAATTGAAGAAGAAAAAGGGTGTTGGAAAAAGGGATGTTATATTTCCTGGGAGTGAATGTTCTTTTGCTTTCCAGGTTCTAACTTGCCTTTTACTTGCAAATTATCTCTCTCCAATCAGGGAAGCTTCAGGAAAAAAGGTTATGGCTGAGTAGACAAGTAATTCCCAGCAATGTGCATGGTGCATCAGTTTACTTTTCCATAAAAGCTAAATGCAGTTATTTTCAAAAAATAGATGGATCCTATATTTGAATATCACACAAATAAAGTGCCACAAGTAATGCACAGGGTTGTTCTGCCTTCAACTACCTACATCATCCTCTTATTAATGCAGGTTGGAACTTTGGGTCAGTTGTTTCCAATCATGCATTATTGAAAACATTGACCTGATTCTTATAAATAATATGGAGTCTTTGATGTGAGCCTTAACTCAGTAACAACTTACTGTATTCAGAAATTCTTTTCAAGGTATTTTGAATATATTTGAAAAAAATACTTTTGTCACTAGAAAGAGTCGATTGTGGAAAAGAATTAATAACACCTAATACGTATTTATTCTATTCTTCTGCTATATGGAATATCTTATTCATATCTATATGTTTATGGGCTCTGAATATTCTTTCTGCTTTTATTGGCAGGCTATGAGGTTTTTCTAGGTAGACTTCATGTTAGTATTGTTGAAAACTAACTCATCATGTTTAATAAATTTTTCATACTCTTAAACTAAAACAAGATGTACTTTTTGAAAAACCTATCAACATAAGAACAGGTTGTAGTATTTTCACTTAATTAAGTACTACACAGCAGTGATAATAACCTACCTCTATACGAAATACAAATGATATTTTAGATCTTTACTAAATATTAATATCCTTAAACTATGCAGAATGTCATGTGTTTATTTCCTTTTTTTTAATTTTTTTTGTGTTTTTATCTATTTTTGAGAGACAGCACGAGCAGGGGAGGGTCAGAGAGAGAGGGAGACACAGAATCGGAAGCAGGCTCCAGGCTCTGAGCTGTCAGTCAACACAGAGCCCGATGCGGGGCTCGAACCCACGCACCGTGAGATCATGACCTGAGCCGAAGCCGGACACTTAACCGACTGAGCCACCCAGGCGCCCCTCATGTGTTTATTTCTAAATGTTCCTTTAATGTTGCAGACAATATGCAACATTCTACAACTTACTTTTTCACTCATTATGTTTTTAACATTCTAATCATGTTATTATATGTGAGTCTACTTCATGTATAATGTTTAATAGTATAATACTGCATGAAAATTGGGCCATTTTTTTTACTGAGGTCCAGAATTTTTGTATTTTGTTTAATGATATATGAATGTCGGTACCAGAGTTTGGCAAATTATAGGCATTTAATAAAAATTTGTGTGGTAAGTGAAAGAATTCATTTCCATGATTAAGGGAAATTTTTATCATTACAAATAAGGCAACAGTGAATATATTTGAGGACATCACAGCATTCAACATAGCTGTGAGAATTCTTTAATAACTATGCCCTGAAATGCAAATGATTGTTTGACAGGTATGAGTAACTTCTAATTCACTGTCGAATTAGTCTCCCAAGTTCATGAGAACTTTCCTTTCACCACATCCTCACCAACAAGTTTCTCGTAGGCACACTTCATTAATAAATGTTACAGGCTAAATTGTTTTTCCCCCAAATACATATGTTGATGTCCTATCCCTAGTACCTCAAAAGGTGACTGTCTTTGAAGATAGGGTCTTTAAAGAGGTATTTAAGGTTAAATGAAGTCGTTGGGGTGGGCCCTGATCCAATATAACTAGTGTCCTTATAAAAAGAGGATATTAGGACACAGACACACAGAAAGAGGATCATGTAAAGATACAGGAGAAGACAGCTATCCACAGTCCAAGAAGAGAGGCCTTGCTGATACCTTGTTCTCAGACTGCTAGCCTCCAGAATTGTAAGAAAATACGTTTCTCTGGGGCACCTGGGTGGTTAAGCATCCGACTTCAGCTCAGGTCATGATATCGTGGTTCGTGGGTTCGAGCCCCGCATCGGGCACTGTGCTGGCAGCTAGCTCAGAGCCTGGAGCCTGTCTTCGGATTCTGTGTGTGTGTGTCTCTCTCTCTGACTCTCCCCAGCTCACGCTCTCTCCTTCTCTCTCAAATATAAATAAAACATTAAAAAAAAAAAGAAAATACGTTTCTGTTGTTTAAGCCACCCAGTCTGTGGTACTTTGTTATGATGGCCCCTGTAAACTAACACAATAAGTAAATTGCAGTGAGCTTTTACCTAATGTTCTAAAATGACTTTTCTCTATGTTTTTAAACATACCATACCATATTATTTAAAAAATACAAACAATCCAAAACTTTGCTACAGGTCTATCTTTGAATCTCATACTCTCTCATGGAAAAGTATGTATAAAATGTAACCAAGAATGATTTGTAAAGTTTGGTAGACTTTATTTCCCTTAAATGTGGAAATGTAAATATTTTTAAGTGTGCTGATGCTAATAATGTTTACAATAAAAATTCTGATTTGTAACTTCATCAGTCACATGAATTGTAATGCTCCCATCACAGCTTCAAATGTCTTTATTCTGGAAGCACTAAGGTTTTAATTCAAAATACAGGGGATGAGTTGTAAATGTTTCTATAAAATAGTGTGCATGCCCTCATGAAAAGTAGCATTAATCTGAAAAGCAAAGTGATACACAAAGTGTGTGATTATGGAATATTTCTACAAATACCCATATACCCAAGAAGACTTCCAATGTTTCTAATTTTAAAGCTAAGATGTAGAGATACTTACCATTCAACCATTTTCTCAGTGACATAGTTGAGGCAATGGGCCTCATAATCCACCATTTTGCTTCATTCAGGGGCAAAAGAATTGAGCAGTGAGCAAAGATAACCCTGGGACAAGGTGCTATTCATTTCTATAGTGTAATCTGTCCCCCGCTGCTTTTGCTTATTACTGCCCTCACTTCATTTTATTTCTCTTAGGAACATGCACGCAGCTTGGCCTGGGTAGTAGAATTATCACTAAAATCAGCCCCATTGCTGCTTGACCAATGAATACGAGCCTGATGATTCCTTGATCCCTGTTTGGATTTGTACATTTCATCAATTGCTAATGTGGCCTCTGCCTGATGTTCCCCATCCCCCACCATTACACATCCTTAGAAAAGGACAAGCAGATACTTCAAGTTCCAGTATAGGATAGAAATGCTCTGTCATTCTGTCCCTCTTGTTTCTTTCTTTCTTTTTTTTTTTTTTCTGTTCTCAAACCCACCATAGTAGGATATATTATTTAAAAACAATTATTTGGATATTACGTTATTTTGAATGAATGAATTGAATTTCTTGGCTTTATAAGACTTTGACTTCCCTTATTTCAGCTTCTACCTGCACTAAACTCCTCTAATATAATAGAGGTCATAATTTCTGCTAGTACCTTATAACATTTCTAGTGATTTGGAAATTGACAAAGTGTCTACTTCTGTGCTGTGTGAGAAACTTGTAAGACATGGGAATTGAAAACAGAGAGACTAGGTTTGAATTTCTTTTCTGTTGATTGTTTGCTATGTGATTTTATTCAAATTATTTAACATTTCTGAAGCTCAATTTCCTCTTGGTAAAATGGAAATGATAATAATCATTTTAAAAAATGAAAAATGTCTTCCTAAAGCCAAGAGAAGTAAATGAAACAATAGCACAATACATAGCACACAGTGAGCACTCAAGTTATGCTATTATTTTGTTATTATCATTCAGATTTTAAGGACTTTTACTAATCCATTAGCCTTTATGGAAACTTGCTGCTTGTGAGGCATGGTTCTTGGTGCCGACAATATCGAGATAAATAAGACATAGAGCATTTCCTGGGGAAATAACTTGCCTAAAGGAGGAGTCTAACAAAGCACAAATAATTACAGTGCAGCATAATAACTATGATAAAGATTTAGGAAAAGACTTTAAGGAGAGACCTCTCCATACTACCTGCACACATACACCTGACGCTTCCTACCCAGTTTTCTCAAAGATTTCTTTTCAAATGTCATTATCACCATGTTACATATTTTTCTCACCGATTGGTTTGGTGTCTATTTTTGGATATAAGCCCAATGAGGAGATTTCTGTCATTTAGTTTACTTCTGCCACAAGAATACCTAAAACACTACTTGGCACATTATAAGTTCACAATAAATCACTGATGAGGGAAGGACTTATCAGTCCTTCTCAGTTTCATACCATTCTCATGGAACACCTGAAGAGTTTTCTCCTCTAGGCTTTTTTATTGTCCTAGAGTATAGCACTTAACATGCAACTTCTCAATTTAAAACATTCTTTTATAAGTTTCAGATGAAGAACCACAGTACATGTCTATAGCAGTTTTTCAAATGTCATACATCTGAGGAGGAATGGCTCAATTACTGAATGGGAAACCACAAGCTAGGTCTAATAAGATGAAATTTAAAGGAAGTAAGTTTAAATTCTTCCACTCATGGCCAAACTAGAAATATACAGGACCAGGGAGACTTTGCTTAATAGCAATGAATTGAAAACAAGAGGTGAGATATTTAGCTTATTGCAAAGATAAAATGAGCAAGGGGCTTGCCAAACTAAGCTAAGAAAAATGTATGCTTTCAGTCTGGTTAGTAAAGAACTAGAATTTAACATTCCCACTCCAGTATGGACCAGTAAGTCAACAATTGAAGAACTGTGCTGACTTTCGAGATCAAAAGTTAACAATAGCTCTGAATGTTCTGGAGTCCAGGTCATATAAATAGTGAGCATACTGCATGTGTTTGGCCTGAAAAAAGAAAAGATTTAGGAAAATCTTTTTAGGAAAAATGAACTACCTATGTTATTTAGGTTGCTGCACCCTCAGTTACCCAGTATCAAAAATAAAAATAGTGAACCTTACATGATATGGTTGTTGTGATGGTTGAAAATACCATTGGCTAAGCCTATGTCACGTACCAGCTTTTCTATAGATGATAACTATACTGCATGGCTTCCAATGGAGAAAGTAGTACTGATGGAACTATAACAAAACGCAAAACAATTAAGTTATTCAAGCGTGGAATCGACTTCCTTCTCAGTGAGTTCCTTATCACTGGAAGAGCTTCAATGACTAAGTGGCTACCCATCATCATTTTGCAACGTCGCTTTCAATTCCACGATTCTAATATCTACTATAGTGTCTATCACTACAATGGAGGCTACTCTAGGAACATGTAATATAAAACAAACCCCATAAAGAAGTAAATATTTCCAAGTAAATATTATTATTGCATATATAGATATTATTGAATATAGAGGAAAATCAACTTTCATGTATCTGTAAAAGTCTTAAGAGACAGGACAGGCTTGAATCCTAGCTGTGTCATCTAGTAACTCTTGAACTCTTAATCTCTCTTCACTTCAGTAAGAGTAAATTAGAGGTGATATCTTCTCACAGTCATTGAGAATGATTATCCTGCATTTCGTGTATAATCTAGTGCATTGTAGTCACTCAATAAAGTTTCATATCTCCCTTGCTACTCCCCAGAGAAATAACAATTATGATCATTTGTCTACTCTTTTTTAAAATGGAGAACAGAATGCAGAACTGATATAGTAGCAAAAATGAGATTTGAGAAAATGCCCATAGTTGTTTAAAACTAAGAGTAATTAGTTCATAAGTGAGCTATAAAACAATGACTGGAGCAAAGAATCAGGCAATAAGGATTTGATGCAAGTGTATCATTGATTCTATCACCTTGAACGAGTCATCAAACTCTTACCCCTCCATACAGGGCAACTGATGAAGATGCTCCTAACCAAATAGAAGAACAAACACAGATAAATACGAATGGTACAACTATACTGATGCTTTTACTCAATGAATTTTACATTTAATTATAAATGGCCAATCGTATTATTTGCATGTAACTAACAGAAATACAATGATAATAAATAAAAAATTGTTGTCTATAGAAGACTTTATTTCTTTCGAACAATAATGAGTTTTAATGATCGAGGTCCTTGTTTTTATAGAAAAATTAAACAAGCACATTAAAATTTTAAGTGAGTTAGTTCTAAAAGTATTGTTATACATTTTATAATTATGTAATTCATTTTAGAGCCTTTCTTGCTGGTTTGTAAGTAATATGAGGGGAGGAAAATACCTCTCTTACTTATTTTATACCTTGAGTCCTGTATGCATCCATGTTCTGTGATTATATTTTGGGGGATTAATAAATAATTGAACAGGCCACCTAAGAGTTTGTCCCAGAGATTCACTGGCAACCCATTCCTACTTTATCCCTTATCCTCACCTGACTGAGCTTAATATACACCTGCTTCCTACTGTAGGTGTTTTTTAATGTCACTTTTATTTTTCTTGATTCAGCTTTTTGAACAAAACAAAAAGCATCACATCATTCTTTCACTCATAGTGTCTGGGAGACAAGAGCCATCAGGAAATGTTTTGTGAATGACAGAGCAGTGGACCTGATAATTGCAGGAAGGAGAATTTTTGATGCTGACAAATAAACTTCAGTCAATATTCCAACTCTGATTGTGAGATCTCTCAGCTGCTTCTAAATTGAATCATTACAGCCATCTTTCCCACATTTCTATTTCTGTTATACATGCCTAGAAACATACTCAGGAGCAAGAGTTATATTCAAAGTATCCAACACTGCTAGTGAGTGATTAATCAAACTAGAAGCCATCCACACACTACCTAGAGCAAGCTCCTAAATGCCTCTTACAGGGCTAACCATTATTTTGTAGATTCAGAATAGTCAGTTGCGCTGGAGGGGCTTCTGGAGGAGGAAGTCAACTGACAAACCAATTGAGTCGGGGAGGGGGATATTAGAAGTTATTGAGTAGTGACTATTTACCCAGAGGAATGGAAATATTTCAAAATCTTAACAATCAGTATGGCTGTGCTAGAACGTACTGGCTGAATTTCAGCTCTGCTTAGCAACGTGTATTAATAAAAGAATTGGCAAAATGTCAACAAGTTCTACAAATTGAAGTCCTGCCAATTCTTTTTGACTACCACAACTCTTAACCATCTCTACTCACATCCCTTTTCTTGAAGAATGCAGACTGGAAAATGAATGGGGAATTTTAGTATCTGCAGAAATGTGAATGGTATAACTCACTATTTTACAGAAGCTTGATTTATAGGAGGGGAATGGAAAATTATGTGTGAGATCTAAAATTGCAATCTCTTGAGACCTTTTCTACTTTTCAAAAGAGAGGCAGGTCAGGTCAGAATTTTATTATTTTTGGCTAAAAGCCAATGAATGTCTTACAATGTGATCTTAACATGTTACAAAAAAATCAAATCAGAAGAAAGTTAGAGATTCTAAGCACAAAGTTGGTAATAATAGTTGAGAGTTAATTTCATAAAAAGAGACAGCAGCCTAATAGTTCACTGTGTTGTTTTAACTTGTAGTGTCTTAACTTTTCACTACCTACTTCAAATATCTGACATGAAGAGAGACTTCAAACTCTACCATAGTCAGAAGTTGCAAATTTCTTTTTCCTTAAATTTTTCAAATCATAGTTGCACCCAAGAAGCTCCTTATATGATCACAGATTTATGAAGAAGAATCCATAGCTATCTAAACAGGGTCTTAATTCAGATTTCAAAGTTACCTACTTACTGGTTTGGATGAGTTTTTGATTTTTGCCTTCAATGATAAACTTGCCATCATGATGTCTAGTAGGTGAAGAAAGTGAAAACTAAACAGGTAAATGTTTCTATTTCAATTTATGTTTAAATACTGTAAATCAGGTGAATCTGAAGGATTAGACCTTTTATGAAATACTTTAATAACAATTATTCATGGTGGAAATTGGAGTATATGCAAATCCCTTATAATGTGGGACTAAAATATAGCAAGCATATCAATTTAAATCATGGGTATCATGTAGACTATGATCAAAATACAAGCCCTTTTTATGTTAAATAATTCTTTCCCAAACTGGCAAAAACAAATAAGCAATAAAACAAAACTTCTATAAAATAAGAATAAATTAGGTTGTTTGAATTGGAGCATTCTGAAAGAGTCAAGAACATATAAATTGATTTTAAGTTACGTTTAAAAAACTTTCTGATAAAAAAGTTCCTATAAAAAAAGGCTATTAGTTTAACAGTCTCATTAACATTACAGTTACAAAGAATGTATACTTGAAATACTTTTTTTGAAATATTCTAAGACTATTTCAGGATGCTGACTAGCAATTAATTTTCCCACAGTAAAAAATGTTTCTTTCAGATTGTTTAAGAACCAATTCACCAATTGAGAAGACATTATGTTTTTTAAATGATCATTATGTTTTTAAAACATAGATTAAATAAAGAATGTAAAGGATGTCTGTATGCCTGACTTAGGCTTCAACTGGTGAAAACACCCACAATTTCATTCTGCAATAGTGACAAGACAATGAATGTATAAATCATGGCAGAAAACGAGTAGTGATATAAAAATGGAGCCTGTCTAGCAATGAACTGAATTCACTTCATTATACATAAGGCGTCATGGTGATTTGTGATGTAGAAGGAAACCTTTCTTCCCATGGTGTCTTAGTCCTGATCTCCTGAATCACTGAGACAATGAAATCACTGCTTAGAATTGCAGTTTAGGGAGGAACATTGACGTAATGGCCACTTCTTATTACCCATTTCATATTTAGGGAATGTAGTCTCATCTCAACAATGTATCTTAGTTTTAATTCCATATGCCTGTGAATTCCTTTCCTTTATACTCTCTAGACCTATAAAGTCCACATTCCTTAGCTTAGTTTTGACATTTTGGTTGCCTCTCAATCTTTCTAAATTTATTTGTCATTAACAGATTTTTCTGGGTCCTCCACTTCACTTAAACTAAGCTCCTTACACCTTCTCTTTCCATTAGAACAAAACACATCACTTTTAATTTTTGCTAAAAATACTCTCAGGGAAAAAAATGGGCCAGGACC
>CM053572.1:108459338-108556932 GCA_028646485.1 Cryptoprocta ferox | reverse complement strand
TAGCACACAATAGCAACCAGGGAAGCCTCTGGAGGAATTGTATTGGGGAACAATAAGAATGTAAATTCTGCATTTAAGATGAGTTACTACTAAATATGTACATGGAGATGTCTTGAAGGCAGTTAGAGATACAACTATCCAGACTTGGGGTATAAGAGAAATATCCAGACTCGAAACTTAATTTGTAACACATTGCTTACATCAGTTACATCGGTTACATTGGTTACAAAGAGATGGCATTTAAAGCTAAATTTAGAGAAAGAAAAAATGCATCAATAGACTGAGATCTGAGGTCTCTTAATATTTAGAGGACTAAAAGATGAGAAAGAAATGGCCAAGGAGCTCATGAAGGTGCAAAAGAGAATGTCTAGGAGTGTGAAGTACTCTGAGTGGTCTGCTGAATTAAGTGCTACTCATATTCAAGGAAGGGAAGGACAAAAAAACACTGGATTTAGCAATGCATCGTCATTAATGTTATTAATAAAAGCTTCTGGAATACTGCGGTGGGGGAAAAAGTATGAATGGAGTAGGCTCGAAGAGAATAGGGGTAGAGAAGTTGAAGAGAGGGAATATAGATGTCTTTTGAAAGAAACTTTGTTTTAAAGGAAAGGCAAGACAAATTATGGAAAGAGCCCAAATGTCCATCAACTGATGAATGGATAAAGATGTGGTTTATATATACAATGGAATACTACCTGGCAATAGGAAAGAATAAAATCTTGTCATTTGCAACAACGTGGATGGAACTGGAGGGTATTATATTAAGTGAAATAAGTCAATCAGAGAAAAACAGATATCATATGTTTGTACTCATCTGTGGAATTTGAGAAACTTAACAGAAGACCATGGGGGATGGGAAGGGGAAAAATAGTTTCAAACAGAGAGGAAGGCAAATCATAAGAGACTCTTAAATACAGAGAACAAACTGAGGGTTGATGGGGGGGGGGCAGGGGAGAGGGGAAAATGCCTGATGGGCATTGAGGAGGGCACTTGTCGGGATGAGCACTAGGTGTTGTATCTAAGTGATGAATCATGGGAATCTACTCCCAAAGCCAAGAGCACACTGTATACAATGTACTTTAGCCAACTTGACAATAAATTATATTTAAAAATAAATAAATAAAGGAAAGGCAAGAATAGACTGTAACTGGAGCAGGAAAATAGAGTCATGAGATGATGTCTTTCAGTTTTTGTTTTTATTACGAGATAAATAACAGCAACTTTGTAGTTGTGTGTGAGAATTTTCAGTACAAAGAGGAAAATGATAATGCAAGAAAGAGAGGGGAAAATTTCTAGAGCAACGTCCTTGAGAAGCAAGTAAAGATAAGATTTAATGATAGATTTGGCTTTGCTAGGCTCATGGATAATTCATCCTTGATAATAGAAAAGAAGGCACAGATACAAGTGAGCAGACAAACAGTAATGAAGCAAGTAAAAACTAACTTCTAATTAATTCCATTTTTAAATGAATTGAGGAGCAAGGTAAAGAGCTGAGCAGGAGAATGGGGGATAAGGTTTTGGAGATTTAAAAAAGAAAGATCAGGTAGAAATTATCGAGTAGGCACATAAGAGAGTGAATGGGCTGGGAAATATTAATTGATTTCCAAACAGCATGATGGGTACTTTAAGTTTGGTTACCATGAGTTTAAAATAAGAACTATCAGCATGTTTGTGTGTGTGTGTGTGTGTGTGTGTGTGTGTGTGTGTGTGTTTTATCTCCAGCCATGTTCAAGTGTGAGGATGAGTGAATGGACCAAGTACAAAACTGTGGGTTAGCTGAGTGGAAGGACAAAAAGGAAAAAAAAAGGCAAGAGTTGAGGGTGAGGGCAAGGAAATAATTTTAAAGATTAACTTTGCTATTTGAACTGGATTAGAATGGAGTTGAGACATGGGAGATGTGTGAGGCAGTGGGTTCCATGGATTATAGGTTTTGTTAGAGTCAAAGTGGTTTTGGAGGCAGAATAATTAAAGATCGGAGGTATCGAAATAGGTGCTGATAATGGCACAATAGGATCCTTAAAATTGAGATTATACAGTTATTGCAATTATAGTGTTAGATGAATATGGTTAGTAGAATCCACAAAATTATGACAGGAGTAGTACTGGAGAGAATGATAGTGAGGCCAGTGTTAAACCTTCAAGCAGTTAATTCTGAAAACTCAAAATTCTATAGGTGTTTGCAAAAGAAAGGATTATGGTGAAGTAGACTGATGACATAAGATTCAGGTTGGAAGACTTTATGGGGAGTAGTGGATGTCTGAAAGCAGTAATAAGGATCAAGAATATGTATACCACCTGAGATGTTCGAGAAGAAAACATCCACCACTTAACAGACCAGGAGAACAGTGTCTTCAGGAGATAACCATTTACCTTAGAGCAAAATGGTCTTTTATAAAAGAACCTAAATGATTACTTCATTGCAAGTTTAGAAATTTTGACAATTTGGAAAAAAATCTAGTTAAATGTGTACTTTTACTACACAGGCAAATTGGTCCACAGAAATAAAGTAATTGAATGAAAAATCCAAACTATATAAATATGGGTTAATATTTAAAGAATTTTTGAATAGGTAAAAACTTTTCTAGTACAGAACAAGGATATAACATATGAAAAAGACTCATAATATAATTATCAAAAAACCCGGAAGTGATATTTACCATAGATTTAGCAATGGCTTACTATTCTTAAAAGATATAACTCTTAGAAGTTACTAAGAAAAAAAACCTCAGTGAAAATAAGATATGTAACATTCAAAGAATTTTCCAAAAACAATTAAGTTTTTATTTTTGTTTTTAAGTAGAGCCATGATGGTGTGGTGGTTAGGAGCTTGATTTTAGAATCAAAACTATTGTGGAAACAGGTACCAGTTATGCTAGTTATCTGCTGAGTGACCTTGAGAAACTTTTATAACTTCCTTAAGCTCCAATTACTTCAATATAAAGCGGTGAAAATAATACTGTACTACTTACCTTGTATGGATATGCTGTTTAACAAGGTAAAAGGAAAGTGCCTGGTACAAATAAAACATTCTCTAAGTGTTCATTCTGGTTCTTACCATAGTAGTGGTTGATGTTTTCATTACTATTATTAATAATAGTACTGATGGTAGATCTCTAAATATCTTATTCACCTACTCTCTCAAAAAATGCTTTACAAATTAGTCAATCAATAAAATTTTGTTAATTGAATAAATTGATGTTTAATTCATTGTCAAGTACAGTATCTTAAACAACATCATAATCAAACTCTATTCATTGCTTCCTCAGAGATGGATGGACTTTAACTTAAGGACTGTGTCATTGTGGCTAAAGTGCTGCAGAATGAGAGCCTCTGACAGGTTCCACCTGAACTGATAGCATAAGTCATATGAATTAAAACAATAGAGCAATAATATACACTACTCACATACTAGTTATATAGAAATATAAATCAATTAGAAATATAACATCCTGAATGTCTATCAGTTAAATTCCCACAAAACAGAATTCCAGAATTTACTCCCACAAAAAAAAAATTTAAAAAAGGAGTACCTACAAATGTGCCAACAAGGAGGCACTTCCAGGTTGGCAGCAGAAAGAAGTGCCCTCTCTCTAGGGCTATGGACACAAGGGAGATTCCCAGAGCCCAATGAGAGTGGAACCATTAAGGAGTACCATTCAACACAAATTGTCCTCACTGAGTGACAAGGGCCAGAGTCACAATATTGAAACAGGGAGGAAGTAGGGAAGAAAGATCCCATTCCCTTTTGTTTGGTAGTATTTTCCATTGGCTGAACCTAACTGGAAGTCAACCATCAAGGTTAGTCTCCAGGGGCATAGAACAGGAATGTAGCAGGCAGAGAATGGATCTCGGAGTATGTATGCGGGTAGTTGGAGCATGGATGGAGAAGCATAACAGCCATGTGATGCCTAAAATGTACTATATTTCCTCTATGGTTTTCAAATTTTCCTCATCATTTTTATTTATACAATTGCCACAGGACATGGTGTGTATTTTGTTATTCTAGAGCTGTGAAGAATGTTGAGTTGAAATGTCAGTAAATGGTGTCACTGGCCACAATGAATGGATTCACAAAAAGTTCTCATTTATTTCAAATTTGAAGAGATTAGAATTATGTTGACCTTGTTTTTCAGGCTCCTGAATAATAATATTGAAACTATTCATGGTAGTAATAATGTATTCATGTCTGACATGGAAAATCCTTTCTGTCAGTCATATCACTTCAGTTTCTAACCTCCTTGAATGTGTTTAAAGTGTTAACATGTACAGAAAGCAAACCTCAGACTCAGTAACCTTTGTACTTAGACATATTCTAAGCAAATTGTGGCGAATTTTTTTCTGCTTCTAACTTTCCAGGATAGATAATAAAAAGACTGGACATAGACTCTGAGTATTTATGCCACCATTTTTATCCTCTTGCGATATATGTAGGCAAATTGACCCAGAATGATAAAGGTTCTGGGCCTGTCTGAATGAGAAAGAGAGAGAGAGGGAGGTATTTGTGTGTGTTTTAAAATGTTTTCTATTTTATATTCTTGGATATATTCAAGAATATTTTATATTCTTGACTAAAGTGGGTAATGACTATACAATCCACACACCACTGTCTAATATATGTTTAATTAATATTGGATAAAAGGCTTGCTGTGGTTTTTTATGCAAATAGGACCGTAAGTCTATCTGTAGATTTTCTTTTCTTTCCTACTTCTCTCTTTTGGAGTTTTGCTCTCCTGAGGTACAAAACTGAGCAACAAAATTACCTTAAAGAGGGTTTATGAATCACAAAAGAGAATTCTTTATGTACCTTGTTTCCATATGAAAGTAGCAACATTTGTGCATAAATGGCTTGCATCATTTTTTTATGAATTGGGCCTTAAGTGCTCATGATTGTCCTTGGTATTCAGTTTTTAGTCATTAAGTAGCGTTGAAACAACAGGAGGAGAAAAAAGGAAACATTTTGTACCTGTGGTACACACTTGGACAACACAGCTTTAGGAAAATAGCTACACTCTTATCCTTTTATATGTATAAATTATTCAGGGACAAAGACAAGTGTGAATTGATGAAAAGGCAAATAATATATTTCTGAAACATTAATAGTCGAAGCCATACTCAGGATAAAAAAAATTGCATTGATTTTCTTATTTGATTCACATACACTCTCATATTTTGCCAATCTATATGGCTCCGTTGACAGAATTAGGTTGCTCCAGATGAAGAAAGGAATAACTCTCTTTCTAACTCTGGGTAATATGTCACCTCTCTTACCACATTACCTAATAATCACCCCCAGTGACTGAGGAAGAGGGGCATGACATATAGATTTTTTTAAAGGTTGGTTTTTAGTGCTTTATTATATTATACTGCAGACAAAGGTAAAAAGATTCGAGACAAGGGAAACATATATTGAAAAATATATAAGAGAAAAATCAAAAGATTTCTCTCCTTATTGTGGCCTGAATTGTATCCTTCCAAATTCATATGGTGAAGCCCTAACCCTCAGGACCTCAGAATGTGACTGTATTTGGAGATAGAGCTTTTAAAGGGGTGGTTAAGTTAAAATGGGATCATATAGGTGGGCCCTAATCCAATACGATTGTATCTTTATAAGAAGAGATTAGGACACAGACACACACAGAAAGAAGATGATTTGAAGATAGAGGCAGAAGACAGCTATCCACAAGCCAAGGAGAGAGGCCTCGGAAAAAATCAACCCTGCCGACACCTTGTTTTCCGATTTCTAGTCTCCAGATTCGTGAGAAAATATGTTCTGTTGTTTAAGCCACTCAACCTGTGGTATTTGTTATGACAGACTTAGCAAACTAATACAGTCTCCAGTTCCAGGTGATGAAGGTGGTGGCTATAGATGAGGAAAAATTTCCTACTATCCACTGAGGTTTATGGAGGAGAATGAGCTGTTTGTTGGAACTGGTATCTATTGAATGCCGCACACATTGCTTTCTAGTACTTCCTGAACTCTCAGCTTCTATGCTATGGATTCATAAAGTGCTTACTCAAGCCATTATCACTAGTAATCTTATTTAGATTGATTGTGTGAGGTAGGCTTTATTTCTATTTTTATAGATAGTGAAGCAAAGGTACAAATATCCTGTCTGAATTTAGATAAAACAGAGACCTCCATGTTTGTTACTCTCCCCCCAGATCCCTTGCTTCCTCCATTGACTGAAACGTATTTCAGGAAGTGACTAAATCCCTACACCTCCCGAGAGTCTGCACTGAACTCGTTGTTGGAGGCTGAAAGACTATAACTTGTATGTGGTATTCAATAGCTCTTTGATGAACTAACAAATAAATAAATATTTTCTCTCTCAAGGAGCTCCCAAATAATCAAAATGGAAGATATATTTAAGAATAGATGGGGGTGCCCGGGTGACTCAGTTGGTTGAGCATCCAACTCTTAATTTTGGCTCAGGTCATAATCTCACAGTTTGTGAGTTTGAGCCCCATGTTGGGCTCTGAGGTGACAGCCGGAGCCTGCTTGGGATTCTCTCTGTCTCTCTCTGTCTCTCTGTCTCTGTCTCTGTCTCTCTCTCTCTCTCTCTTTCGCTCGCTCAAAATAAATAAATAAACAACAACAAAAAATATACAGAGTACAATCTCAATAATTACTAAAACATGATCCCATGGCCTGAAGAAAATTACTTCTCCTTTACAGTAGGAGATGATCTAAGTTAGCTTTTTGATTCTACCTCTACTCCGAACTACTTTTTTGAATTTGTCACTTCTCTATATTGTCATCACAAGAAGCATGTACAACCAATTCTCTATTACACCATTTTGAATTCCCGATATCACTTAAAAATTTTCCTCTAAACTAATTGGAGCAAAGGTGGAAGTAAATGATGAGAAATTGATGTCTTACTCTCTCAGCTGCAAATACAACAGGAGTCTCCTGGAATTATCTAGTAATGGAAGCTCTAAGAGTGGGATTTCGATATTATAGTAAATCTGTGGAGGAATCTTTCAACATAAACCATGGAGTTGGTTGTCAGTCTATGACATATGGGGAGGTACCACTGTGTATATAACACTGGATTACACAGCAATATAGCATCCTTTAAATTGTTGTCAAATTATGCCAAATTGAAAAAGTAAGAAAAGAAAAAGTCACAAGCCAGGGGAAATAAATAATATGAAAACTAACTGCTAAATGTTAATGGTATGTTTGAAATTTAATAAGACTTATCAAAAAAGGGTGAATTTTCACCAGGATCTTGGCAACTCAAGCCATGGGAAATAGAAAACAGTGGATGTAAGACAATATCTTGGGTGTAGCAAAGATGTTTCACTTAAAGATGTTAAAGATTCTGTAATACATCTTTTATATATTCCCTAAGTAATAGCTCACACATTGAAACTGAGTTTTGTTCTATTATGAAGTCAATCAGAGGGACACCTGGGTAGGTCAGTTGGTTAAGCATTTGACACTTGATTTTGGCTCAGGTCACAATCTCATGGCTCATGAGATCATGCCTCGCATCAGACTCCATACGTGGAGCCTGTCTGGGATTCTCTCTCTCCCTCTCTCTGTGCCCCTCCCCTGCTCATGCTCATGTGCTCTCTCTCTCTCTCTCTCTCTCTTTCTCAAAATAAATAAATAAACTTAAAAAAAGATGAAATCATTCAGACAGCTAGGACTAGAAACTAGTGTTTCAGCTGTAGCTTACAATGAATTTTAGCATGTTCATTTTTATTTAGTATTCACAATTTGGCTTTGTTGCACACTAAATTGAATACTAATGTCGAATACTAACTTTATACTTTCAAACATCTGGAGGAACCTGAGAACAGAGCAATAATAGTAGTAGTAATAACAATAAAGAGAAAAAACTGCAATAGCTTACCTGTAAACATAACTTACTGTGCTATGCAAATGTTTCCAAATGCAGTATCCCTTTGAATTTTCACAAAACTATAAATGCTATTAATAGCCTTGCTTTACATATGAGCACAACTGAGGATCAGATGAGAAATTTCTTAAAGTCATACAACTAATAAGGAGAACCATGATTTTGAACTAGATTATTTAATGCCAAATATAACGCATTTTCTCATTTCATGGAATGAGCCAAGAGAAAAGGTTTGGGGAATAACATGGTACATGGCAAAAGCACTAGCTTATAAAATTAATGAAATAAATTAGTCATAACATTGATAACAATACCAGTTAATTAATCCAAATGTTCTATGTAATTAGCTGATGAAGATTGAGGGCCTATGTTGAATTTTCCACACCTTTTGTTGCTATCAAACTCAGTTCCATTTTGTTCTTTCAAGTTGACAACAAATAGATCTGTTCAACTTCAAACAGTAATTGTTTTAGGAGGAGTCTTTCTTTGTAGATAATTTTAATTGATATGCTTTCTATTAAAATGCCAATTAGACTTGATTTTCATCCTTTATTATTTAAAATAGGTACTGAATAATTTTGTTGCAGATATAAAACTGCAAACCTTTAATGAGGTAAATTGCTTACTGAGTTGCTGCTTAATTAGTTCAGTCTCTAGCTGTCATTCCTAATTAGATAACTAAATTTCCTACATTTGGAAAATATCACATTTAGTATGAACTTAACACTGACAGCCGTTAGATATCCCATGGCTACATTTGTGGATTCACTCATGAAAACTTGGCTTTGTATTTGTTTCGCTCACATTTTATTTTCCACACGTACTATGTTGTTACTTTTCTTTATCCTTCTCTGTCAATTTATGGTTTACTCAAAATAATCTTTTGATATATGACTGTTGTAAAAATTAAATAAAATTGGCTGGTAGTGATTAGGTTTGTTATTTTGATCTTTATCATGTAATCAAAAATCTTATAAAAATCTCTTCCTTTATTTTTTTTCAGGAAACCTCCTGAGAGTTTCACAACATTGTTAAAGAGCACACATTTCTGTCTACCTACTCTGATTTCTGTTTAACATGATCTCTTACTTTCTGCCTTTTTAGTGTGAGCTACATTCAAACCTAGACCCACAGACTCCTCTTAGGCATTCATTCTTTCTTCTAGTTTAATTTGGCCTTTTGTGTAATGAGGCTATAGCCCACATTCTGGGTCTGAAGGTACAAGAGCTACATTAAATTAATAGCAACTCATATTAGGAAATGCAGAAAAGCTCTCTCCTATTTTTTGATCTTTGGATGTTATCATCAGCATAGGGAAAAAAGAAATCATTTTCCAATTTTAAAGTGATTTTGTTTTCCTTGTGAAAAGACAAACAAGAGATTAAGGAGAATATCTTGACTCATTTTAAAAACATAATTGAGAGTTCTAAGGACATTCTCTCTACCAAAAGCCAAATATAGTAATTTTGCAGTTCATGCTCTTTTTCAAAAAAGAATAAAACATCATGTCATACATATATAAAACTTGAGGGATGAAAGTGTTACTGAAAAAGTAAGTCTTTGGATAATACTGCTTGTGGCAAAAACAACAATGACAACATGGATTTGGGGGGAAAACATTACAATTTGAATGCAATCTTGGGGCACCTGGGTGGCTCCGTCAGTTAGGCATCCGACTTCAGCTCAGGTCATGATTTCACAGTTCGTGGGTTCGTGCCCTGCATCCGGCTCTGTGCTGACAGCTCAGAGCCTGGAGCCTGCTTCAGAGTCTGTGTCTCCCACTCTCTCTGCCCCTCCCCTGCTTGCTCTCTGTCTCTCTGTCTCAAAAATAATCATAAAAAAAATTTAAAAAACAAAAACAAAAAAAACAACTTGAATGGAATCTTTATTTTAATAATTATTGCTAAAGGGGTATCATGATAATCTATATAGAATATGAAGATTAAAGCTTAAATAAATTTGAACAGTTGTATGTATTTATAGTTTCCCAAAGGCAGATAAGTTGGACAGTTTCACAACATAGGATGTACATATTAAGGAATATTCAAAGGCCACAGAAAGAATAAAACATCAGGGTGATCACTTCAGCAGATTCTGCATCGACTACTTCTCTGGGCCTGTGGCCAGACTACATTTCCCAGACTCCCTGGCATCCAAGAGGAGCCAAGTGACTAGTCCTCATGAATGGGTTAGGAGGGCAGCGATTTGTATCACTTCCTGCCTGAGATGGTTAAAATCAATTCTCCTTGTTCTCAAGTTCCTCCTGATGTAGAAGATTCAGAGAAGAGGCTTGACAGTACAGGAGTTGGCAGAGACACCAGATGGTGAGACATGAGTTTCTGCAGGACTTCCTGATGTGCTAAGTGAACTCCCTGCCCCTTCCACTGCCCCTCTCCCACTGACCTGCACTTCCACTGCCCCCCTCCCACTGACCTGCACTGACTGTGATAGGGGTGAGAAATCTACCTTCATTTCAGTGTGAGATTTGGGTTATTTATCATAGCAGGCAGCCTATCCTGAGTTACAATAGCAGATCTATTGGAAGAATTGCGCAAAGACCAACCAGTAACAAACCTTATAGAGTGAGGGTGCACACCCAAGGTTAAATGAAGCAACTCTACAAAAAAGTAAGAAACAAAACAGAGACCTAAAAATAAACACCACATAATGTGGAACTATAAAGACATAACCAACTAACCAGTGTATGCAGTCTATTGAAAGACTCTTGCAGATAGTATCTTGGAGGTGATGTCAAAAGCTAAAATTCAGGGGCACCTGGGTGGCTCAGTCGGTTAAGCATCTGACTTCGGCTCGGGTCATTATCTCACAGTTCGTGGGTTTGAGCTGACAGCTCAGAGCCTGGAGCCTGCTTCAGATTCTGTGTCTCCTTTGCTCTCTGCCCCTCCCCCACTCACGCTCTGTTTCTGTCTCAATAATAAACATTAAAAAAAATTTTTTTAGAAGCTAAAATTCACTGTAAACGTTATACATTTAAGGATCTCACATAAAAGAAAACATGCAAATTCCATGCACCTTCCTTTTCTTACCTTTCCTAACATTGTATACAAACACTACAAAGTCTGACATAATTGGGTACATTTACGTTCAGAGTAAAAAAAAAAAACACCTTTTATTGTTACTCACCTGTCTACTGCCATCCCTTTCCTTCATCAATTTCCCAGGTAAACTTAGTAGTAAAACATTTCGTGGTTAAAAACTTATGACATTATGAGAAAAATAGAATTATGGAAATAAAGGAGGAAAAAATTTAAGCCCTGGTTTTTTTTTTACATTCACATAAATAAAGTCACACTTCAAGTCCTAATCTGATATTAGGACTAACCAGGGTAGTACTATTTTCATTTCTGTTTCCTCTTTAGGATCTTCAATTCCATGCTTCAACAAGACCCTATGGATGTGTTGGTTTTATTCTGGTTAATACCATTAGGATGGATATTCACTTCTTTTTTCCTTTTTTTTTTTCTGTATGGTTCCCTGTAAAAATGACCAGTGCTTTTCTAGTTTTATCTGACATGTTTCTTCCTGTTTGTCTTGATTCCCAGTTCCTCCCAGGTTCTTGGAATGCAAATAACTTGAGTTTTTGCGATGGAGTGGGAGAGTAAGACCAAATCATGGGTAGTCTTCATTTCTGAAGCCCATTTCATCAAACTCATGGTTTTAACTTTGCCTATTAGAACTCCCTTACTTCTTACAGAATGCCGAAAGGCATATTGAAAGTCTAGACATTCTTTCCTCCATCTTTCATTATGCATTATGCATCCAAGGACATTTGCTTTACCGAAGTTTTTTCTTCTTAACCTCTAGACTTAAGCTCTAGATTCTTAACTGTCATAATTCAGAAAATGATTAAACAATAAAAACATTTATGGGGATGAGTTCTAATGTGTTAGTATCTGCCATAGCACACAATGTCTGGAGTGGTAATGATTGTAGACGAAGTAAATATTTATTCTAAATCAAGACATGCTAAATTAATATGTTCATGCTTTTTTATTTTTTCATTTTTTTTAATGTTTATTCACTTTTGAGAGAGCATGAGCAGGGGAGAGGCAGAGAGAGAGAGAGGGACAGAGGATCCAAAGAGGGCTCTTTGCTGATAGCCGTGAGCCCAATGTGGGGCTCAAATTCATAAACCGTGAGATCATGATCTGAGCCGAAGTCAGGTGCTCAACTGACTGAACCACCCAGGTGCTCCTCATAGGTGTTTTTTTAATTACAAAAATAATTTGTCAAAAAATAATTTGTCATAATTTAAGATAGGTTGTATTCTCATTAGAAATTTTTCTTATAAAATTATGAACAATTAATAAAATGTTAATGAGTCTATTCGTTTGACACTTTCTTTATGTCTTTCATGTTAGGAATCTCCCACCAAATGTGGATGTACCTTTAAAATTGGAGCAGGAAATTTTTACCTAACATTATGTTTGTATCCAGCAGTCAAAACTATCAGAATAAAATATGGTAGAATGTTCTATTGGCCAATTGTGAACAAAGATAACATAGTAATAACTGAATTTATCCTGTGTATGAAATAGCAAGGCATGTCAAAAAACAAAACAAAGCAAAGCCAGATTATCCTTTATGGCCATTATCTTGCTTTCTGACCTGGAAACACTATTTCTACTTAACCTAAACTTTAAAAAATTAAAAATGTAATTAATTTATTCATCTTTGATTCTTTGTCATTTATCTACTTATAACAGCAAATGTACGCTTCTCCCACATTGGTGTAGAGATATAATTAAGAATGGATAAGATCTGCAACTTGTGTTGTAATGCATAGCTTATAAATTACATAGTAAATTTCATTTAAGGATTTAACTTAAACAATTTTTATTTCAAGTTTGTTTATTTTGAGAGAGTGAGAGAGAGAGAGAGAGAGAGAGAGAAGGAGAGCAATCTCAAGCAGGCTCCACCTGTCAGCGCAGAGCCTGACAGGGGGCTCAAACCCACAAACCATGAGATCATGATCTGAGCTGAAATCAAGAGTCTGGCGCTTAATCGACTGAGCCACCCAGGGCTCATCTATTTAAGGATTTTAAATATGAGTCCTTTAATTTCAGATTGCACAGTAAGCTTTTCTAATCTGTTTCAGGGGAAAGAGCATAGTAAGTTTTCTTTTAGGGCTAAGAATGAAAGTTTCCAGAGGAAGAAATTGTACATACTCTTACATTCCTCATTCTATAACATCATAAAAACTAAAATTAATACATAACTGAAATTAGATCAAAATAAGAAAAAAGACAAAGAAAATATAATAAAAATCCAGATGATTTAATGAAACACTCATATAATTAAAGCAAAGATGTTTTTTCTCCTGAACTGCTTCAGCTGTTTAACTCCCATCTTTCACTTGTCCTTAAAGTAACTCTTAAAATATTCTAATATAATGGAAATTTATATCATTTATTTGTCTTAATCCAATTCCAAACTGAAAAGAATTTTCAAAATTTCTTGGCATGCATTGTTTGCAATGAAGATGCAGAATCAAAACCAGAATTTAACTCTGATTTTTCTGATAATGCAATTTCTTTGGCAACCTTTGCATATTGCCTTTGTTCCTGAGGCCTTCATCCTGAACAATCAGTCCTTTTGTGAAACTGGCTCCCTTCTGCAATCACATCAGGATGACCACCCTCTATACCCCTCTGAAACATCTTTAGATTCAGAATGATAGATTGTGCCCAGGAAATATATTCATCATGTCCATGCCAATCATTAGTGCAAAGAAAGGCCTAACATCTCTGATGCATAAAAGCAAAGTTTTTTCATAAAAATAATACATCTATATATGTATATAGTTATAGGGTTTTCCCCCCAAAATAAAGTCAGCAATTATTAGTAGCATACAAGGAGGGATATGAGTTATATTATCAAATTGACTTTTTAGTGGACAATAACAAACCAAATTACAGTAGTAAGAAAGAGGAAAAAGTACAAAAGAGATTGAGAAAGGAAAGGAATTTTGATCACAGAAGTTAACAGTGTTTGCTTTATGGGAAGTTTGTTTGAGACTTTTTTTAAAATGTAAAAATAACAAACAATTCTTAGAATTTCACACACCATCTCTACAGTAACATTTACTATAAAATTTTGTGTGAAATAACCACAACTTGGCATCATGACCACCGCTTGTCAGAGTCTATTCCAAGATCAGCCACTTACACCTGGTTCACATAAGAGAAAAAAGATTAATCTTGGGTGTTTCTTCCTCTTGGTGTGTGTTTCCTTTTCTTAAAGATGGATTTCCTCAGTAAGTAGATTGACTTTATTGAAACAATGAGTATTTGGTGGACCTCAGATTTTAATGCAAGCATTAAAAGTCTAAATGTACATTTCAAACAACTAAAGCCATCTGATGATGATTTTAAGATCAGATTTCTTCAAGAAAGGACTAAACAAAAATATAGAGTTCTTTTATTTTTAATAATTATCACAATAATAATTTACTCACATTTCTGGATGGCCTTTTCTAAGAACTTTATGATATCTATGTGTAAAAGTCAATAACACAAGTTAGACTATGATTTACATAAAACATCTACATAATGTACATAAAAATGCCTATAGTACTTTTTAAAAAGCTAATGCTAGTGCAAGCTACTGATAGTTGACTTAATACATGAAGTGAAAATAATCAAGTCTTAATCTACTGGTGTCAGATTTTTTATTATATTGTCTCCTAGATGAATATGATTAACCTTATCAGATGTCCAACCTTTAAAGGCCATATAGGATTAAAGTGTTACAAATCAATTGACTCACTACAATTAAAAGATTCACTTTTAATACATTTTTAAAATATTGTCATTCTCACATTTTTCCTGAAACCACTGTATAAAGTTTGCACATTTCAAAAGGAGAATAATTTTCTTTATTAATCATCATTTAGCTAGAAACTATCATGGTTCTAAATATTCTTGCACATAATTTTGCAATTTATGCAAAAAAAGGCATTTGGGTGAGTAATGAATATTTGTGGTGATTTACCAGCTATTTTTCTTTATAATTTTTTTAAAAAGAACAGTATACATTTGGCAGTGCTGAAATACCCATGTGTGTGTTTAACATGTGTAAACAACTTTTTATATATGTGTGTAATATATATGATTCATGTTAAATACCTTGCCATTTCAGTTAAATGTGAAAAAAAAACATGTATTGTTATTGTGAAAATAAACTATGCACGAAAACAAAGTACAAATAGATATATACTAATACGTTAAGAATCATTATTTGGGGGCCATCCAATTGTGGAAAATATTTATTTTCATCTTTGATGTTTTATATTTCAGTGTCAATGTTCCTTGCATTTTGAGAACAGATCTTGGGTAAACATTGAACACAGCACATCAGAATGCTGAATGAGTGTTTAAAGGCAGTGGGGAATTTGACAACATATGGATGAGAAGCAGGTGAACTTTCTGGGGCAATCAGGCCTCTTTCGCCCATGAACTTCTGGATATAAGTTGAAGATGATGCTGAAGAGAAGATGGAACTGGAAAACATTTTTAGTAAGAAAGCCGCAGTCATAAACAGGCTCCCTTGAAATAAACTAAGAGGTTTTACGTGAATGATATTATGTAACAAGGTTTGGTGTAAAGGACTATGAATAATATGTCATGGTGGAAATTTTTAATAACATTTACTTTCATATTGGAAGGCTATCACTTGAGGATTTTTGTTGTGGTGGTCATATGATTTTTTTGTCCTGTTTTATAGATATTATTTATCTGTTTCCCCCCATGTGGTAAAAAGCCTGTTCAGGAATGTAACACACTTGAATTTATACATATTCTTAATGGGTCAAATGTGATGGGGAAAGAATGGCAAGGTAAAGTTCAATTTTTAATTTCTTAAATTATTTAAATAAGTATTTGATAGAGCAATTCCACAAAATCACAACTATGAACTACAAACCAAGCTTCTTTATTTCAACAAAAATTTGGTATAGACTTACTACAAAATAAAAATTAGAAGATAAAAATAATAGTCATGACTCATATATCTATAACATGTTAGTTTTCCATAATAAAATCTAACTTAAAAAGTTAATAATATTAGTAAGTTATTTATAAAATGAACTTTTGATGAACACCATTTTCTTCCACCTTTGTTTTAGAGGAATAATTCAGAAATGTGTAAAATAATACTTTAAAACATGCATATATTATGTATATTTAAAATGTCAGCTATGTGTAAACTACTGCAACATAAAATGACCATGACAAAACTTGAGGGAAATTGTTGGTATAAAGTAAAGGCTATTTCGAGTTCCGCAAATATGTACCGTGTGTCTGAGCTCAACTTTTGATCTACTTTTTCTATACAAGTTGTATTTAACATCTTTGATCTCAAGTTAGTGATCTAATCCGCTGTATAACTTAGCTTTTATTGATCTGTTCTCATGCTAAGCAAATCAAGTCTCACTTTTATGGGGTAGATTGAAAAAGATAGTAAAACTGCCTCTGAGACAGCAGTTTAAATCTGTGCAATAACAGTGAAAGCAAGAGATAAGACTTTTATTACACTGCCAAACTTCACGTGAACTCAAAGTGTCATTAAATAGGTATGTGTCATTTGCCACAGATATTTATTTTACTAGAGAGCATGGTTACCACCCATTTGGAAGCAATGTAGTATATTTTCTACTGTCATAGACTATATTGCTTGCCCAGGTACCTATATTTATAGTGACATTTGGTGCATAACATAGTATTCTTTTTGAATGAATTATTTATTCTGATTGAGCTCTGTCTGCAACTCCTGGTTTTTCTTTCCTTTCAATGTAGTATCCAGAGCAACAGAGAAGGTTTATGTTGGGTGCTTTTGTAATGTTTGGCTTTTAAGAACATGATCTAGGGAACAAAAGCCAGAAGTATAAATTGACTACTTCCAGTTGTCCCTATAATATTATTCCTGCTATTTCAAGTGATAGCTTATGAAAAAATGGAAGAAGGTGAGGCAAATATTGAAGCTCAACTACCTAACATTGACAGATTATCACTTTCACCCTAAATGACACTTTGTTAGAGCTGGAACTAAGGATTCAGAAAACATTAAATATTTATTAAGTTTTCAGTTCAATATTTACTTCTTTAAATGAACATTTAAGGCTTATAACAGCCTATCATATAGACACTTTAATTTCCTTTATCATTCACCTCATGTTGACCATTATGTTTTTTTTCAAGAGAAGTATTGCTATAATAAACATCATTATGCCAACTCATTAGCTTGCCCTCAAGTTTTTACCTTAGCTTAGATTTTTGAAATGAAATTACTGAAGAGTACAAACATGGATACATTCTGCCAAATTGCTTTACAGAAAAGTGATGTTGTTAATACCTTCAGTCTTTTGCCCACCTGATTCTACCTTCTTTATATTGCACAAAATTGTTTAAGCTTTTTCTGACTTAATAAACAGAGGGAAGTATTTCATTTTCAAGTTAACATTTTTTCATTAATATCAAGCTGAAAAGTTTTCATATGTTCATTAGCTACCTTTATTTTGTGTCTGTGAATTTTTTTTGGTATTTACTAGAATCTCAGTACCTTCTTAGCAATTTTTATAGTTACTTTTATTTTAAGAATTTTTATTGTATTCTCTAATTTGTTTCAAGTATGTTTTATATTTTTATGTTTGCCATTAATTTTAGTCATGCTTATATTTGATGACCAGAAGTTTAAGTACGTATATTGGTAATGACCAATATGATATTTTCTTATGTTTTAACATTTAAGCTCAGCAAGTATTTTTGCATCCTATAAGCAATGGATGCTATGCTATATTTTTCTAGCTTTTATGCTTTATTTTTCTCCCTTAAGTTATATGATAATGACTGTCCCCAAGAGGAAGTAGTACCCCTACTGGCAAGTGTGAGAAGTCCCTATCCCTGTGCTACAGAAGGTAGGTCACCTAATCCTCACCTCGCAGGGTTGGGGCAGTTCCAATAAGGAAGGAATATAGAATCCACAAAATGAAGAATGTCTGTTTCCTTCCGACACCACAGGTCAAGTATCACTGTATTTCTTCAAAATTCTTTAAATTAAATACTTTGGTCTCAGGTGGGTGACAAAATCATCGATACACTCCACCACAATGACACACACAACACATCTGAAATTGAATTCAAACTCAAGATTCAATCTTAAGGTTGTTTGAGCAGAAGTAAACTCAAAATTTTGTGGCATTTCTTCTCATATGACATTTCTGCTTGCCAATAAATTGATAGTGCTTTACTTATATCAGAAATACTTTATTCTACATAGAAAGTTCAAGAGAAGAAGCTTTTCCAAAGTAGTTTGTAGCTTAGCACTAATGTCTATGATGTTAATTATACTGTCGAAAGGTCTTGAAATGGGTCTGTCCCAGATAGGCAAAAATAACTGCCAGGTAAGTGAACCTTAATAATTTCTCCCTATTGAAGAACGACTTCTCTGTTCTGGAAGAAAGAAAGCTTCACATTTAATCAAAGTAATTTTAGACTTATATTTATGAAGAAAATAATCTGCTGTTAACATAAAATAATTGTAAACAATTGAAATTCTTATTTGGTTAATCTTGCATATGTACAGCCTAAAAAAATGAGGGCCTGGTCAAACAGAGGAATTGCAGCTGCTGATGAGAAATGGAATTGCAATCAGTTACTCCATAACCTTCCTGCTTCAAAATATTAAAGGAACTGCTGGAAGCAGTTGGTGCCGTTTGACAGAGGTATTGCTTTGATATTATTGGTGATTATAAAAATATCCATAATACTCCCCACTTCCATAAAGAAACAAAATCTATTTTCTATTCCCTGAATCTGGATTACCTATGAGACTTGTTTCGGCCAAAGGGATTAGCTAAGCAAACAGAGGTTTGAAAAGCACTTGTCCATTGGGACCTTTGCTTTTGCTCTTCAAACCCTGCTGCAGCTACATGCATGAGTTCTGGCTAGCCTGCTGGGTCATGAGAGATGCGTGGCCCAGTTACCCCTGTCGCCCCAGCCAACAGCTGGACTGCTTCCAGACATGTGTAAGTTAAACTATCTTAGACTATCTAAGTACTAGCTGAGCTGCCGGCAGATGGGAGACACATGAGAAAGCCCAGCTGAGATGAGCGTAGTTTAACCCAAATCAGCACAACCATGCAGTTGTCCTGTAGATTCACAAGTAACGCATGGTAGAAGTTTTAAGTCACTAATTTAGGGATGATTTTTTTAATACACTATTAGATAACTGATAGAAGTCACCTTGGTTTTTTTTTTAATTTTTTTAACGTTTATTCAGTTTTTGAGAAGCAGAGAGACAGAGCATGAGCGGGGGAGGGGCAGAGAGAGAGGGAGACATAGCATCTGAAGCAGGCTCCAGGCTCTGAGCTGTCAGCACAGAGCCTGATGTGGGGCTCGAACCCACGACCTTGAGATCATGACCTGAGCCGAAGTCAGGCACTCAACCAACTGAGCCACCCAGGGGACCTGGAATGATATTTCAATCATGAAGTACTTCTTTTGCTCAATTAGTAAATAAACAAACTTGCAGTAAAACTCTAGGACAGGAGCCCTTTAATGGAATAAGTCCCATTTCAGCCTCTCTTAGTGAAGTCTTCTCTTCCATATAAATAATCCACAGTTTCTCATGGACATAGCTAAATCACTCTTTTTTTTTAAATTTCCAAATGTTATTTGCCTTACAAGCAGCACTGAAATTTTGTTTCCTTTATGTTTAGTAATACAAGTTAAGGACATAAGAATTTAGTCTTTTCTTCTTCTTTTACATTTTCCAACTTAAGTTAGGTAACTTTAAATGAATACTAGAGGTTGATAATTGTTGATAATGTATGTTTTATTTTATTTTTATTATAGGAAAATATTCTCAATATCAAAACAGAGACAGTGATTGTGTGTTACCTGGCTACACACAATGGGTCGCATTCCACCGTATATATGTTTGAAAAGAAACAGTAAAACCTTATTTGTATAACGTGACATGAATTATTTTTGAAAGACAAATTTCTAAGTAACAAGAGATATATTTAAGAAAAAAGAATTCTCTCTTCTGCTTTTACTTTTAACAGCCAGTTCATAGACACCATGATATTCAGCTATGGGTCACAGGTAATAAACCTATACTCAAGACTATTAAATAAAATCTTGAAAACAAATTTGAAATACTTTGCATCATAAAAAAATTAGGAATAATTGAATTTAGTATCAGCTGTCTTTTAGAAATCTTATATGATAACACTGTATCTCATATATTATGTTTTTTTTTAAATTACTATGTTTCCAAGTAGCAAACCATCCTTACAAATCTAGAATTGGTTTTCCTGACTTGTGGCAAATTATTTTTTAAAATATTTCATATATCATTATTAGAATGTTAATTATTATTTTTCTATATTTTAATTTCAAAATAGAGACACACATATATGTATATATGCATATGGATACATGTTTGTATATGTATATGTACATATACAAACAGATATATACTAGATATATATAAAGCTATCTATATTAGCTAGATAGATAATATATGCATTATAATATATATATATATCTTATATAATATACAATATAAGGTAAAATTTGCTCAGTGTAATGAGAGTAGTTTTCCTTCATTTCCTACTGGCTGAAAAAAATTTTAAGCATTGTAATTATCTTTTTTTTTTTTTTTACTTCACAAGTGGCCTCATTTAGAAATAACTGCAGATGCATTTTTCTAATTTTCTACTTCTATGGCAACAATGAAATGTATTTATTTTTATAAAATTATTGTGGTTTTTAGGTGCGCTTGGGTGGCTTAGTAGGTTAAGTGTCAGACTCTTGATTTCGGTGCGGGTCTTGATCTTGCGCTTTGCAGGTTCAAGCCCCACATGGGCTCTAAGTGCAGCACCTGCTTGGGATTCTGTCTCTCCCTTCTCTTTCTCTGCCCCTACTCTGCTTGCTGCCTCTCTCAAAATAAATAAATATTTTTAAAAATTATTTAAATTTTTAAATTTAAATAATACTTCACTTTTTAAATTTAAATAATACTTCACTTTTAAATTTATCAGTATGTATGTTTTCTAAATTGTAGAGAATTTTCTAATATTTATCACTGCATTATAAATATTATACTTTCATATCTAACTTATTTTAAATTTTATGTTAGTTATAGGTATCACCAACTGTGCATAATTTAAAAAAAAATTAATGTTTATTTATTTTTGCGACACCAGAGAGCAACAGCGCGAGCAGGGGAGGGGCACAGAACACGTAGCAGACTCCAGGCTCTCAGCCGTCAGCACAGAGCCCGATATGGGGCTCAAACCCATGAGCCATGAAATCATGACCTAAGCAGAAGTCAGAGGCTTAACCGACTGAGCCACCCAGGCTCCCCTAACTCTGAGTAAATTTGTATCCACTGATCTTTTTATCTGTTACCTGCCTATCATTCTACATATTTACTCGTTTAGGTTGATATTCATTTATTCTGCTAGGTTCCCCACTCACCTCCTTCCCGCTCCACTTTTGTTTTTAGATTGTCCTTTTTCTTTAGAATGCTTTTTAAAGCAAATATTATATTCTGTATCTTAAACCCCTATAAGTCGTCTGCCTCCTGTAATTTCTAGAATAACAATGTATAGTTGTGGCATAACAGACAGCACAAATTGAGAAAAAAGTGAAAATACTTGATTTCAATAGTGAAATGGAGTTTCACTTCAAATTTAAAGAGGCTAATGAAAGAGACAGGTTTTAAAGTTCATAATAATGTTGTAGCTCGATCAATATAGTAATTTTAACTTTAAGGAAATTTAAGGACTTGAACAAATTAATTTGCAAATCAATCCTGTGAAGTATACAAGTCTCATCTCCATTTCAAAGGGGATGACATAATAACAATTATTTCTGAACCAGACTTAATGGTAGGATTTTCCCAAAATACAGCACATTTATTTATTTCTATATAAAAATACTTAGTGACATTTTTCATTATTTCTAGAACAAAGGTGTGCCAAGAATTATGGGATTTGGAGGGATTAATAATCTGTATAGGAAGTACTGATAAGCTAGAGCAGACATGATTGTCTACCCCTCCATCCAATCATCCATCCATCTATCTGTACATCTGTATCATAAGATTAATATTTGAGTTTAAAGTCAGCAGCCTATATGTTGAAATAGCAAATATTAAGGCAATTTGAGCAAATATCATTTGCTGGATTTGTGGGTAAATTGCTAATAATTTCAGCTGAATGATTTCACTGTGATAATAGCCAACACATATTTTTATATTCAAGTGTCAAAGAGCCTATTCACAGAGTTGTATATGTTTTTCTCCCTTTCCTTAAATGTAAATTCCATGGAAACTGACACTATATGTTCAGTCAGCTGCTGCATTTTCAGTACCTTATCCACTGGTTGGCACTTAGTAGGTATTCAGTAAATACTGAATGAACGTGCAAATGCATGAAGATATTTCTAATTATCATAGGTATAGTGTATTGTTTTAATTTTTATTTCAGAAGGGTTTTTTTTAAAGAGTAATAAAATACAAAAACTTAAGTGCCATTGTGAGAATTGCTATGTCGAAAACTGGATTAGAATGCCAAATAGAGGAAACGTTAATCCATACTTCCTTCTATAATGTTTTACCAACCTACTTAAGTGGCAAGCATGTTTTAATAACCTTGTTTTATCAGGACTATTAGAAAATATCTCAATTCCTTTAATATCTGTTGCTTTACACTAGATTACATTAAATAGTATTCCTGTATTAATATTTAGAAAGTAGAATTGTTTGTCCCTTAATTGGTAATTTCCAAATCATGAGGATATGCACACGCACTATATGTACGTGTGTGTGTAAACGAAACTGTGAGTGACTTTAATGAAAGTTATTTCCAATGGAAACACAGGTAAACAGGGAAAGTTTATATTATATTATTTTTCCAGAAATGACACTGAATTACCTGCGGATTCTATCGAAAGCAACACATACTATTTAAACATTAAAGAGGAAAAACCAAAAGAGAAAAACATGGGCTCTACATAGAGATAGCTGTGTGAAAGAAAAATCATCACACTTATTTAAAAAGTTTTTTTTAATGTTTTATTTATTTTTGAGAGAGAGAGAGACAGTGTGAGCAGGGTAGGGTCAGAGAGAGAGGGAGATACAGAATCCAAAGATAGGCTCCAGGTTATGAGCTGGCAGCACAGAGCCCAACATGAGGCTCGAACCCACAAACTGTGAGATCATGACGTGAGCCAAAGTCGGATGCTTTACCGACTGAGCCACCCAGGCGTCCCAAAAGTCATCACATTTAATAGCTAGGTGTATTTATTTCATCACTATCAATGTTAGTACTTACAAGAAGGGTTTATATATTTTTCACAGTTTTGCTCACCTTAACTCATACAAATCAAGGGGAAATTAATATCAGTATGTGATAAAGCAGCCAGAACAGAGCTGAAATTACAAAACCCTGATTCACGTTTCACCACCAAGGTCTCATTTGATGAATCTCATCTGGGCCAAGGAAATGAGAAGCTATCAAAGGATTTTTGAGATGACTTAGATTTTCCCCTAAAATGATTAAAAAATGAGATTACTGAGGCCCAGAGTGGTGACATGTTAAAGTCACAGTGTTAGTTAAAATCTGATTTCATTCAGCTCTTTGAATTTATTAAATTATATCATGAAATATATTTTTAAATCCCAAATGTTATTAAAAAATAAGTCTAAATACATAATAAGACATATAAAATGGATTTACAGATAAGCGGAAAGTGTAAATCAGTAAATATTTCAAAATATTTTTGTCTTTCAACATGCCAAATCTGAATAAAATAATATGTCATAATTAGTTGACCTCTTTTCAGAAGACTCAGTTAAAGAAATTGTTTATCCTATGTTTGGGAAGAGAGGAAGACACAGGTCTAGAATAGGAAAAGGGCTCTAGGAAAAGTCCATTCATTAAAAAAATCCTCCTTTAAATACTCTAATCATATTGACAACCTCCTCATCTTAATTACAGTAACCCTAGAGAATATAAGGCAACCACCAATCTCTATGTAATAAAATTCTTAATTAATTAATTAATTAATTAAGCAAGCTTAGAACCTAACCTCCCTTGTAAAAAGACTGTTTGGAAAGAGAATTAGAAGGGTAGAAGGGGAGGATCATTTAAGGCAAAGACAATACTTCCAGTGGGAGCATAACTGAATGGTATACCCCAGTTGGATAATTTAGAGTGATATACAAGCAAGTTCCAGGGTTTTGGAGAGGATGTTTATAGCCTTTTTTTTAATTTCAAAGACCTCATGAACAGGTAGCCAAGATGATTTTGCTCAAGCTCCAGCAGAAAGCACTCCATAAAATCAACCAAGCTGGGGAAGCGACATGCTGGAAGTCTTCTCAGAGGAAGAGTAGACTTTTCATGAACCAATCCAAAAAGGCTCAATGAAAAATTCTGATTAGTTTGTAACCAAGAGCCAATTACTTCTGCTTTTTTAAATGTTTATTTAATTTTGAGCGAGAGACAGAGAGTGAACAGGGGAGGAACAGAGAGGGAGACACAGAATCCGAAACAGGCTCCAGGCTCTGATCTGTCAGCACAGAGCCCGAAGCTGGGCTTAACCTCACAAACCCGAGTTTGAGATCATGACCTGACCTGAAGTTGGACACCCAACAGACTGAGCCACCCAGGCACCCCAACTTCTGCTGCTTTGAATTCCTCATTTTACTGAAGCAGGATTTGTATTGTCTAATATACACCTTTCTAGGGCATTATTGACAGAAATCTATCATCATTTTCTATCACTAGCACCCAGAAAGTATTTATCCTCTTCAACATGGTATACTATTTGCTTCAAAAATCCACCATGTTGTGTAGCTTTACAAGTGTTCCCAAACAGCGTCAGTAGGAACTCAGACTTAGTTAAGATTAAAGCTGTCGATTGAGAGTAGTAGTCCAAAAGGAATGAATGAGTTTCATTACTTATCCAAAAGGAACGAAACTCATTCATATATACCAAGTGACTACTACATAGTATTTACCAGAACCATTTGCTTGGTGAAAGTTTATAAAACATCTCAGATACAAGGCACCCACCATCTAGTTTAGATGAAAAGACATGCAATCCCAATAACTGTGTATACCCTTTAGGTTCTAAAATATCTTAACACATGGTCTCCAGCTAAATCATTTACGAGTGAAGCGTGTGGAACTTCAGTTAGAAAGAAACAGGTTAATGTTGTTTCAGTTCTATTGTCCAAGCCAGACTACACATTCATCAGTGACAACCGTCCCACAGGATGTTCCAAACCTCAGTATACACCAAACAACCCTGATCCCTGCTGGGTTGATTGGAGTGCTACATGTAGCTTTGCTGTGCCTGGTTAAAGGAGTTCTGCTTCTTTCGTTCTTTCTTTCTTTTTTTCCTGTTAAAAAAATATGTGGATTCCAGGGGTAAATTTAAAAAGGGAAAGGTCAGAGTGGGATTGGAATTTAGGAGACAGGGTCATTTAAAACAGTCCAAGAGAATCTTGATCTTCAGAAGCACTAAAATACTTTGGGAAAGATGAGTGGGGGGAGAAGAGGTAAGACTTTTGAAATAATATCCTGAAAAGTAGATCTAAACAAAGCATGATTATTGTCTACTATTCCAAAATTGATTTTGTAAAACAAAATATTTTGGATAGCAAAGATGTACTCTTATCAACTGAGAAATGTGAGCCGTTAATGAGTGTAATATAGTCAAAGTTTCAGATAAATTTAAAATGGTAATATTTCCTGAAGGGGTTTTTAGTTCTTTGTTTAATTCCTTATTTACAATAAGTCTATCCTTGTTAACTAGAATTCTTGTTTTCTTCTTTTTTTTTCTTTCCTCCTCCCCACCTTCTTTTTCTCCTTCCTTCCTTCCTTCCTTCCTTCCTTCCCTTCCCTTCCCTTTCCTTCCCCTCCTTCCTTTGTGCTTTCCTTCCTTCTTTCTTTCCTGTTGTAAGATCATATCTCTATACTCTAAATCTGCTAAATAGTTCTGGAGTACTAGTTAAAATACCCTTGATCCTACTCCAAGACAGCCCTAAAGACATAAATGCATGGTGTTTGGTGATCTCAGCTCAGTCCCTAGTAAATGCCCACATCACAAAACCACATCAGTTAATTTCAGGTGATTGATTATATCTGCTTAGCTTAAACTCAGACTTGAGTCAGCCAGAGGACTTTATTACCCTCCATTCCTGTGAGGGTGGTCCAGCCAGGTCAAAGTCGAGGTCAATAATAGGGCAAGGAGGTACTGGCTTTTCCAGTAAGCAGACCTACTCTCAGCCAGAACAAAGAACTTCACTCCTCAGAGATGCTGTTTGTTGTAAACAGATACAGTCACCATTAATACTAAAAGGCTACTACTAAAAGCCTATCTGAGTGAACTCAGATAGCATATTTGACCAAATAAAAATATTTTCATCATCCACGATTTCTTTATATCTTAATCTAGGAAACAAAATATTAAAAATTATTAACTTATTAGATACTTTAAAAGCAGTAAGATTATATGAATCAATTCATCAACTAAAACACCTATTTAAATATTAAAATTGAGGATACAATTTTAAAAGTAACTTTTAATAGAAAAATGTTTAATTATAATAATAGACTCAAATTTAAACTGGTACATTAATATCATACTGTGAAACATATATAAATGCATTTATAGTTTGTCCACAAAAGTAATTTTATATTTATAATTAAAATGTAAAATCAAAATATCTATACATTTTTGTTAAAAGTCACATTTTAAAGTAGAACTAAAAAAAGATAAAGTAGAATTAAATCTTGCTCATTGTGCAATTTCAGATTGTACAGCTGCAGTAAAATAAGATAACCCATTAGCACCCAACATATATAATTATTTTATATGATTGTAATGGAAAATTATGACAAGAGAAATATTGATTTTAATGGTACCATTAAAAACCAGGCACTAAAGTATATTATATAAAAAATTACCCAAAAAAGTTAATTTGACCTTTATGCACTATTAATTTGTATTAATTTGAATTAGCCTATAAAGTTCTGAAAAGACAACGCTTTAGTGTATTTTTGAACTAGAAGCCATATTTTAAATTAAAAAAAAATAATGTTTATTTATATTTGAGAGAGAGGGAGAGGGAGAGGAAAAGGGAGAGAGAGAGAAAGAGAGAGAGAGAGAGAGAGAGAGAGAGAGAGAGAAAGTGCACATGAACAGGGGAGGGGTAGAGAGAGAGAGGGAGACAAAGAATCCGAAGCAGGGTCCAGGCTCTGATCTGTCAGCAGAGTCCAGTGCAGGGCTTGAACTCACAGACCGTGAGATCATGACCTGAGTTTAACCGACTGAGCCACCCAGGTGCCCCTAAAATATTTATTTATTTTAAATAAAGCAAATTAGCTGAATTGCATAAAATTGAGGATAATAATAAATCAATAGAGAGACATATATTATAAAGCTTTAGTGGGCAACAAAATAGACCTTTGTATAAACACCACCACTATTTCTTATTGAGTGTGGCCTTGGAGAAGTGATTTAAATCTCTGAAGGAACATTCCCCATGATATCGTAGGTTGGGACAGAGGGTTTGTGGGAAATAATTTCCACCATACAACTTTGTTGTGAGGAATCAAAATTATTTAATATAGATAAAACATAAGACATGGATTCAATAAATATTAGTGGTTTTTTTTTTCCCATGTAAAGAACTCATAAAGATGATGTTAAAGAAAAAGAACTATACAGACAGTAAGTCAAAACAGTGGTCTATTGTGTAGGTAACCTCTGAGCAAGCATAATCTTAAATTCATGTCATTTGTAAATTAGCAAATTAGTTGTAATAACTGAAATTGGGCAGCAGGCAAAGGAAATTCCCCCCCCCCCCCATTGCCATGATATGAGGTAGTATGGCCATGTCTGCATGGACCGAAAAAACAACCCTGGCCACTTGTCTTAACATCTTAACAGTCAGTGCAGAGTACTGCAAACGCAGGTCAGCTGTCAATACTATCACTGTGACAACCAAAATAGATCCCCCAACCCCTGTTTCTTTAAGGAGATTTACAAGGAGGCAGAATTTGTTTTGTTTTGTTTTCAAATTGTATTTAATGTTACTTCCTATAAGGGTTTTCTAAATCCATTTAATATATAACTTTATTAGATGTAAAACAAAACAAAATAAAAAAACTTCTTTTACTTTTTGTCTAGTTTTGCATTTTTATTTTTAATGTTTATTTATTTATTTTGAGAGAGAAAGAGAGAGAGAGAGCACAAGCAGGGGAGAGGCAGAGAGAGAGAGAGAGAGAGAGAGAGAGAGAGTGAAACCCAAGCAGGCTCCACACTGTCAGTGCAGAGCCCAAAGTGGAGCTCGAACTCCTGAACTGCAAGATCATGCATGACCTGAGCCAAAACCAAAAGTCAGACGCTTAACCGACTGAGCCTCCCAGGCACCCCTAGTTTTGCATTAAATTTTTTTTTAATTTTTATTTATTTTTGAGAGAAAGAGAGAGACAGAGCATGAACAGAGTGGGAGTGGGCAGCAGTGGCTGAGAGAGACATGGAGATACAGAATCCTAAGTAGGCTCCAGCCTCTAAGCTGTCAGCAAAGAGCCCCTCATGGGGCTGGAACCCATGAATCCTGAAATCATGACCTTGAGCTAAAGTCAGACGTTTAATCCACTGTGCCACCCAGATGCTCCTAGTTTTGCATTTTTAAACACAGAAGTAATGCACACTAGTGATAAGATAAAGAAATTACAGAGATGCAAAAAATAAGAAATGAGAATTCTATAGCCAATGATCCTATTTTCCTGGGAAAAACATTGTTAAGATATTTATCCCTTCAGAGCTGTAGAGACACATAAAAATATATATCCTTATATATTTAAAACAAAATTAGGAGCTAAAATGTGTGTGTAGGTATGTATGTGCATAGATGGACATGTAGGTATATATAACAGAACTTTACCATGTTTTGGTCAGTTTAGTATAGACTAATAGCCTGGGCTAAAATCAAGTTTCTGCCTTGTGATTTTGGTTAAGTTACTCAACCTGTGTCTCAGTTTACACAACATGAAACTAGAATGATAAAGACAATTATCCTAGGATAGCTGCAACGTTTCAGTAATGTTAGCTACATTACTATTTCATATCAGTATATATAATTTCATTTTTAACCTGCATAGTATTGAATATATATGCCATGTTTATTTAAATAATTTCCTATTGATAGACTTTTATATTATCTTTAAATTTTGTTATAAATTGAGTATACTAAATGAACTTAAGGATAATTCTTTGTATACTATAGTGAAGTGTCTGTAAAAGATCTCCTAGACGTAGAATTGCTAGATTAAGCAACATTTATTTATTTATTTATTTATTTGTTTGTTTATTTATTTTGAGAGAGAGAGACAGGGCCTGAGCAGGGGAGGGGCAGAGAGAGAGGGAGACACAGAATCTGAAGCAGGCTCCCGGCTCTGAGCTGTCAGCACAGAGCCCGACGTGGGGCCTGAACCTATAGACTGTGAGATCATGACCTGAGCCGAAGCCAGACGCTTAACTGAATGAGCCACCCAGGTGCCCCAAGCAACGTACACATTAACAATTTTGGTAGATATTCTCAAGCATCATTTCAAAAGATATTATGTTAGAATGTCATAAACTGTGTATAATATTCTGTCACACTACTCACACTAGCTATTATCAATAGTTTTAATATTTACAAGTTTGACTAAATTGAATAAGAGATAATTAGTTCATTCTTTTTTTTATTTATATCAAATATCTGTTCATGAACTTAATAGTCATGTGCCATATTTTTTCTGTAATCCATTCAAATCCTTTGCACTCACCTCTCAAGATTTTCATCTTTGTATTCTTATTCACTTGTCAAAGTTCTTTATATATAAAGAATATTAACCATTCTTTGTGTCAGAAAATATGAAAAATCGTAGCAATGTTCTCAGTCATTGCTTTCCCCTAACAATTTTTAATCAATACAGATGAATTTGAGGCCCCTAATTTCAAAATGGTCCATATATGCCTATTTGTACTTAATAACAATCATACGGTTGTTCGTTCAAATATTTTTCTAGAAATAATTCACCATTCACTTGGTCTCCTTTATAAAATTCAAACTGTCATGATCACTTTTGTAAGGACGAAAGTTCTCCTGTACATCATGGAAGGATCTCCAATACTCTAACTTACATTGTCAATGCTTTTATTTAGGTTAACTTAAATTTGTCAGTTCCAGAAAAGGAATACTTTACCTTATATTTTAAGCACTGATTTCTCTCTGCTTTAAAAGAAAATCTTCATACACCACAAGATGATTATGTTTACAATTCTTTTAATAGCCTTTATTTGCAAATGTTTAGGATAGCTTATAGCAGGGCTTCTACTGAAAAGAGTGCTCAATAACGAAGGAAATTGCACATCTTCATCACCGGGGATCTCATTAGAAATGCATATTCTAGGGCCCCATCACAGACCTACTGAATCAGGATTGATGGTGAAGTTTGAGAAGCACTAAACAGGATCTGGAATGAGTAGAAACCCCAGTGTTTCTTTCTGATTTTTGTTTTTTGTTTGTTTATTTGTTTTCCAGTCTTGCTCTCTTATTCATCACTGTGTTCCATATTGGCGTTTTTTTCAGCTACACATTCCCTTCACCCTCTTTTCCTTTTGCTTGGAATATTTTTCCCTCCTTTTGTTGTTCTACTAAATCTTATTTATTATCTAGACCACAACCTAAATGCTACTTCTTTAAGGAAGTCTTCCTGCACCATCAAACCTTGCTCTTCCTTATTTTATGTCTTAATATTTCCTTGTGCTTTTTTTATCAGTATATGTTTGGGAAGTCTTAAACCCACCAATCCCCACCCCTCACTATTTCTTAATCATAAGACACTGTGCCCATTTTGGTTCACCCTTGAATCCTCAGATCCTATCATAGTGCTTGACACATACTGAGACTGAAGTAAATATTGCTTGAAAAAATGAATAAATACATGAATGAATAAAAGCCTCTCCAAAGTGTTGCCTCACAAATTTTAAGATCAAATCTACATGCAAGGATCACTTCATGGCTGAAGCCTACTCTACTTTCCTCTTCTTTACGATGTCAGGTGCTTCTTTTTCTGTGCCCTTTTGCATCCCCTGTTCTGACATTTTCCTTTGTATTGTACTTTAACTAGATGTCTAATCAATTTGTTTTTCTGTTTCTCTTTGAGGGTAGGAATGGTATCTCTCTCCCTCCTTTTGCTTTCTCTCTCTGTCTCTCTGTCTTTCTCTGTCTCTCTTTTACTTTATCCTTGGTGACTGGAGCATAGCAGACCGTCAAGGAGAGCTTTGTGAGTTAAATTAAATAAATTTTAAGACAGGCTTTGTCACAAATTTGTGTTGAAACCCATGTCCAAGCAGTTAATTTCTGTACATTTCAATTTTTTCACTTATAAAATGAAAGCAAATTAAGGGAGCTTTTTGAAAAATGTTCTATATTTCTATTGTGGTGGTGGTTACCCAATGATACAAGATGAACAAAACTCACCAAGTTGTTCTTCTAACTTGGGTATATTTCATTTATGTAAATTAGAACTCAGCGAACTTAGGAACAAAATGAAGGTACAAAGCTAAATCATGACACAGTGGTCCAATATATATTTTTGAGTTAAACTTAGAATGAGTTTTATTTTTTTAACTTATTTTAAGTGAATATGAATACTTCTAAGCCCAGTACTTGCTCCATCTTTCACAGACCCATCTCTATGATTACTTTACACTCGAGTTGATTCTCTATTTTTACTTATTTCTCAAAATAGAAGCCTTTTTTTTCCAGTCTCTTTTGGAACTCAATTTCTGTGGTTTTCCCCATAAACATTAGATCACAATCAAGGGTCATTGCTGAAAATGATACCCACTTGAGGATGATGTAAATCCTTAATTATCCAATTAAGCAACTTCCCTAAGGGCATATATCACCCAAGGATTTGCTTGTGTTTAGTCACTGTGGTTTAAGTGAAACTTGGAATAAATTTATTTTAAGATTTAGTTGCATCTTCACATTAATCTTCTACCTAATAGGACGATCAGCAAGAATTTCTTCCATTGATGATTAAAGTATAATATCTTGTCAGAACCAGAGTATCTAATAGAGTTATATATTTTATATATTACTCTATATACATATATAATACATAATATAATATATAATACATTATGAAATATAAAATAAAACATCATATATATAACAAACACAAACCTATAGCATTCTTAATATAATTTAATGTGTATTTTTGTTTCATATTAATCTTTAACTATTAATATAAGGAGTGGTTTCATATCTAATGTGCTATTAGAAAAGTGCCATTATTTAGAAACTCGGGGACACCTGTCTGGCTTTGCTGGTGGGTTACTTTGAATTTTATTATGCTAGGAAATTGTTTTTTTCCTTCCCATGTGTTTGCCCTCTTATCACTCATCCCATCTCACACTTCCAAATCCATCCTGACTCTAATAGGCTAAGATGCTCAATCATCCTAGAAGCTGACATGTATAACACAGAGCAATAAGGAAAAAAGGAAACAAAGGCAGTCTGACTGCTGCACAGGCACCTGTGATAAACATGAGAAATGGGAATGTCCCATTCTAAATTGCAAAAGAACTTTGTTGTACTCTTATAAAAGAATATCTCTACCCTTATTTTATTTTATATTAAAAAAATCATTCTCACACATAATCTGGAAACACATGGATGAAAATATATTGTGTAATTATATATTTAAAAAAATTATAACACAAAAAATTGACTAATTAGACCTGTTTTTCTTCAAAGAGGAGCCAAACAATCATTTTTGAGGTTCATAATATATTCATTTCACATTTAAAAATCATTTATTTTTCAAAGCTTCATGAAACATGGTCCTAATTAAGATATTGATGTTAACTTAAAAACCAGAGGGGCATCTCCTGCCTATATCAAAGTTATTAAAGCAGCTATTCTTGTCTAGTCAATAACAGATAATTTCACTTCTGGGCTTTAGGTTACCTATTGAATACTGATCCCATTATCTCCATGAGTATGTTATTAACTTCTTACTCTCTTTTTGGAGTGAGATAGATGCTAAGGTCTTAGAAGTGATTCCAGAACTTGGCTACATGCTGGAACCAGCTGGAAAACTTATGAAAAATGCAGATTCCTGGGTCCCCTCACAGACTCACAGAGCCAATGCAGTCTCACAGAGCCAGTATTTCAATGGAATAATACTTTTCGAAATAAGTCCAGCAATTAATAGTGATATATATTGACCTTAGACTGGAATTTATGACTTGCATTTGGGATATTAAATAACTTTAAGGCCTGATCTCAACTCTAAAATTTTGAGGTAGTGGGAGAGAGGAAAAAATGTAAAAAGAGAAAAGAATACACATTCAATATTTAATTCAATTTGGTAGAGGTAACAAGGGCATTTTATAATAGTGATTTACATGTGTATACTTGATTCAGTTATGTTTTACATTTAGTAAAAAAAAAATCGCAAATGGGGGCACCTGGGTGACTCAGTCTGTTGGGTGTCTGACTCTTGATCTCAGTTCAGATTGTAATCTCAAGGTCATAAGATTTAGCCCTGCTTTGGGTTCCCCACTGATAGAGCAGACCCTGCTTGGGATTCTCTCTCTCTCCGTCTCTCTGCCGCTCTCTCTTCCTGCACTATCTCTCAATATAAATAAATAAACTTTAAAAAAAGTCTTTTCAAAAAACTAATCATTAATGTAGTAAAGATTAGTAAAAACTATCAAAAACTACCTAATTCATATCTACTCCCTAATGACTCACAGATTTACCAGGAGATTTGTTTTGAATGGTTTCATAAAAAGAAGGGGAAAAAAAGAAGTGACAGCGAAGAAACAGTTCTTGAGTGCCATAGGAGAGAACAAGGTGGAAATGAACCAAATACCAAAAAATAACACATCATTCTCAGTGAACAAATAGTATTCTAATCCTTTGGCAGGAAAACAAACAAACAAACAAACAACAACAAAAAAACCAACCCAGATGGTAAATGAGTGGGTAAGTGGGGAGGTGAGTGTGGAAATAGATGGGGGGAGGAGGGTAGTGCATGAGGAGTCTGTGAATGTGTGACTGTGTGAGGGAGTGAAAGAGTAAACTAAAAAACATGAGAGAAGCCGAGTTGAGACCAGAGATGAGAAAAGAAAGTGTAGGAAGAAGACAGGAGAAATGTTGGTAGAAATGCATAGGTACTACAACAAGAAAATAGGTAAAGAGAATTTTAATAATTAAATTAGACAAAAATCCAGAGAGTAAGAGAAACTGAAAGGGCTCATTTTTTGGGTTTTTGATTTTTTCTGGTGATGGCGATGGCGAGTTTGGTCAACTGCCGACATCGCCCTATCTTCTGCTAATTTATAGCAAACTATATTGCGGTGGATGTGTTTAAGACAGGCCCAACTCTGAAAATGGTGTGTCAATGAAAATATTTTCTACCTGTATGAGTGAAAGAGATGCCTGAGCCATACCTTATAAAGGTACTAAGTAGGAATGCCATGAAGCCCCACACATGGGAGTCATTTGTGAAGAGCAGATCCATATGATGCTGCTATTTATATTGAAACACTGGTATAAGTCTTTTTCTACTATAATGAGAGCTGTTAATTATTGAGTCCTAAAAGAATGCCTAGAACTATACTAAACATATTTCATATATTAATTAAATTAATTTGCAGTACAGCTATTATGCTTTCCATTTTAAAGATGCGGAAGCTGAGGTTTAACAACATAGACATTTGCTGAAGTTGGGTAGCTAGAAGGTAACAGGGTCAAAATTCAAACTACAGTCTGACTTCAGAGTCTGTGTTCATTTCACACCTTAAACTCTTTCTGTCCAAGACATCTCAAAAAGCTAAGATGTTTACCAACATATTCAGGTTATAAGAGTTTGCTATTTCATGTTGACATGACATTACAAAGCTAGATATAGCTGGTGATCCACAGTTAATAAAGGGTATGTCTTTAAAATTGTTTTGTAACTTTAGCAGAGAATAAGTTTCTGTGCAAATCTATCATCGAAATTATTTTACTAAGTTACTAAAACTAAATATGAGGATAAGAGTAACGTTTGTCAATTTCCAACCTGGCAGATGATAGAGACTAAATCCTAGGTTTAACTACAACCAGAACACAACTACATTTTGGTTTGTTTGTTTGTTTGTTTACCATGTGCTTATACTATTGTCTCATATAAAAAGAATGTTCAATTAGTTAGAAAATGTTAAAAACCAAAAGCTTTCAAATATGGCACACATTTATCATTTGTTTTATTATAAAATATACATCTATTTTTTCAGTTGACCAGTACTATCATCTTTTGATTATTAGGTACCAAATGATTTCTGATCCTTGAGTTTAGAAAAACTTTCCTATTACTAAGCAACTGTAGATCTCACCCTGAAGAAACAAGACTAAATTGAAAATAATTTTTACTATCTCTATGTCACTTCTAGTTTATATCAGTTACCTTGTGGAATCAACTCATAGACAAAGTTATTCAAAAATATGAGACGTTATTATAGAAAAAATTATGAGACAGTTGCTTCAGCCCTTGAGGTACTGAAGATAAAAGTTTTAATGGTGTTAAAGGTGTAATCTCTGATTTGAAACAAAATCCAATAAGCATGTAAGACTCTTGTTACAAGGGTTCATTTTCACCCACATCTTTAGGAACAGATTCCATCCATAATTTATCAGTGTCTTCCTTAGATCTGTTAACATCATTTTTTAGTTGAGTTTCTTCAAAATTATTCTAACTATAAGTAATATAGCAGAATTTATAAACTTCATTTTTACATTTCAAAGGCAATATAATATTTGGGTAAAATTACATGTTTAGCAATTTTTCTTGTTATTATTTAGTATTTAATTTAAAGACTTGGCTTTGAGTCTGGTTTTCCTGTAAAGACTTAACCAACCCAGGGTATAACAGTTATGTGAGGTTTAATTTAATAAATGTTGGGTCTCTACATTGGAGGACACAAATTCTTTCTTTGCTGTGCTCAGTTTGCAAAGACAGATTTCAGTAATTTGGTGTAGTGCCCATGAAATATATCTCAATGTGTGTTAAGTTTCCTAAGTAAATTTTTTTTTAAATAATGGTTTTAAGTAATATAGCTTCAAATTCACTGTCACAGCTGCTTACTGGTATAATGTCTATTTAAAATAATCTACATAAGAAAGACAAAGATATCTTATTCAGGTAATTTGTACTAGCACAGTCTGATGATGGACTGGGGAGGAAAGGTCTATCTGTGATGGTCAGGGAGGGCCTCCGCAAGAAGGTAAAACATGAGTGATACCTGGTAGAAGATGAGAGAGCAAATCATAAACTGGAAGGAAGTTCCAATACAGTGAACAGCAATTTTAACTGAATGGTAGATACACTAAAAGTTACAGAAAGTAAAATGCATGCTTTTCTTTTACAGGGACCCATAAATATTCACATTAAAAATTTCTTTATATTTTTATAAATGTTTCACCTATGTACTTCCTATATAAATTATATTTTAGAATAACCTTGTACATAAAAATGTTTACAAAATATTAACTTAATAAATGCCATTTCTAAAACACAAAATAAAAATGATTAAAATATTTATTTTCAGATAGTATGATGGGGGAAAAAAACGCTTGTATTGACTTCCAGGCTTATTTACTCTCCTTGACAAATTTTAAAATAGAGAGAGCATGAATGAGTATAATACATTTAACATATATGAGGGAAATATGGGGAAAAAGAATCTTTTTCAAGCCATGAGCCTAGAGGCTATGTAATCATTCAGACTTGCAACAGCATATAAACATTCATACATTTGTTCAACTTCAGAAATCTAGGCTTGTATGTCTAATGATTTAAGACTTCTTTTGAACCTCTGACTCTTAATAGCTTCTGAAAGTCCTCTGTAAACCAAGAATCAACTATAAAATAAAGGATTACATTGGGCTTTTAAACAACAAATGAGAGAAAGAGATGAGGAAGATCAAAGAGTCTGTTTTTCATTTCAAACTTTCGTCATTATTTGAAAATTCTTTTCTACTACATGGCAGTTCTGAAAATCTGGCAATTCTGGCCAATATTTCTTTGAATTAAAACAAAAATGGTTGTCTTTAAGATTTTATATTCTTGGAAGTGGCTATTTTTATTGCATTCTCAAAGAAAATCTGAATTTCTAAGAATTGAAACAATTGGTGAAAAGGGGAACAGAGAAGGTTTAGAACTATTATATTGCTACCTGTTTACCCTGCTTAGTTTTGGCTTTTTCTCTTTTCTAGACACAATTAGATGAAGAGACAATCTGGCAAGTAGAGAACATGTGTGCACATTTCCTTTTTCTCTTGTGTTGGAGTAAGCCAGAGTGAGCATTTCCTCTGAACAAATCACACATGTGAAACTGTAGAATAGTCTAAAAAAGTTTCCAGCCCCTCGTCACACTTTGAACCTGCTCTATTTGGGCAATGTGGTTTTCCATGGTGGTATTTGGAGAGCAGTGGAAGGAAGAACCCTCAGGCAAAGACGCAGACACCAGAGACTACAAGTCCAGGAAAGCACACTGCCTTCTCCAGGGACACAGATAGGACACTGATGGCATGTGCTACACATTGTCTACTATGGGCTAACCTAATACCTTTTTTGGCAGAAGTAATTTCTCATGCAGTTTTTGTTTCATCATTCCTGGAAGCATAGTGAAATAAATTACCATTCCCTTTTTATAGATGAGAAAACTGCCAATTTGGAAAGGTTAATAACTTGCTGTATTAGTTTGCAAGGGCTGCTGCGACAAATTACCACAAACTGGGTGGCTGACACAACAGAACTTTCTTATGTTAGTCCTGGAGGATAGAAGTCCAAAATCAAGGTGTTGGCAGGGTTGATTCCTTCTGAGAGCTGTCAGGACAGATCTGTTCTAGAACTCTCTCCTTGGCTTGTAGATGACTATCTTCTTTCTGTGTCTTCATTTTATTTCTCTATCTGTATCTGGCTCCCAATTTCCTCTTCTGACAAAGACACCGGTCATATTGGATTAGGGCCTATCCTAAAGACTTCATTTTTACTTGATCACCACCAATAAAGCCACATTCTGGGGTATGGGGTTGGGACTTTGACATGTGAATTTTAGGGGGGTCACAACTGAACCTTTAACACTTGTCAAAAGTTCCTTAGTAAATGAGTAAAGAAGCTGGGGTTTCAAACACCTGTAGGCACAATTCCAAAGCCTATGGCCTTTACACAACAGAGCACTGTCTTCTCATGTAAAATATGATACATTTGGTAGACAGTTACACAGTAAAAAATTAAACCTACTTTCTCATATTAAATAACTTTACAGGGAAGACGCTACCTGGGGTAGACTGTTGTTTATTAGTCTTAGAGTTAAACACTTTACTTCCCTGCACTGACTGCATAGAGCCTGCTTGGGATTCTCTCTCTCTCTTTCTTTTTCTTTGCTTCTCTCTCTCTGTCTCTCAAAAATAAATAAATGAACTTAAAAAAATTATGAGCCCATTGGGAATTTGTCTTCTCATAAAATGAAAATAAAATAAAAACTGGAGAATAAATAATCAAATCTAAGGAAACTGTACATTAAAATAATCATGTCATATCACTACCCATTAGAATGGTTAGCATTAAAAAATGCTGAGAATTTTACCTGAAATTCTCATACATTGCTGGTGGGAGCAAGAAATTTTATAGCTCCTCTGGAGAACAGCTTGGCAGTTTCTTATAAAGTTGAACATACACTTACCATGTGACCCAGAACTTCAACTTCTGAGTATTTACCCTACAAAAAGGAAAACTTATGTTCACACTATAATTTGTACACAACTGTTTATAGCAGCTTTATTTAGAAAGGTCAAAAATTAGAAATAACCCCAATGTTCTTCAATAGGTGAATGGAAAAACAAACTGTGATACTTTCATACAATGGACAAATATTGAGCAGTAAAAAGAATGAACTGATATATGCAGCAACCTGAATATAGCTAAGCAAAATAATCCTGTTACAAAAGGTTGTGTGCTGTATGATTTCTAGTATATGACATACCTGGGAGGGGGGAAACACTACGTTGATAGAGAACAGATTCATATTTTCCAGGCTTTATGGGTGGATAGGGAGGGTCAGCCATAATAAAGAGATGGATCAGGGAAATCTTTGGGTGGTGGAACTATTCTGTAACTTGATTGTGGAGGTGGTTACATGAGTCTATTCGTGTGTTAAAATTCATAAAATTGTACACCAAAATTAAATACCCCTCTCCCAAAGAAAGACATTTAGGGATCAACGAAATACTAATTAAATCTCATTTCTTCCACCTTCATTGTAAGCCATATTTTCTGCAAGTATTTTTATATTTTCTGCATATATCTTGGCTCCCCAGTTGGGGAAGGGATGTAAGGACATTTCTTAAAGTAGGGACATAAAGGAAAAAATAATATTTGAGTTCCTAGCTCCATTGAGAGTGACCTCTTGGACATAGAGCCCCCATTCAAAATGACTGGGGTGGGAAGGGGTACAGGCAGTGAGCAAAGGCCCTGATAGGGGATTACCTGAGGCCACAGCTGCTCTGTTCACTCATAAGGGCCCTGTTTTGAAGTTGTTTGTTCTACTTTATTTTCAGCTAAGTAAGGCTGAGGGGAATGGGGCCATTGGTCCCCTCAGCCTCCATGGGGAAGGAAGAAGGGGAACTTTCTTTATATTGACTTTTTTTCTACTCTGTTTTCCCATTTCCTTCTGCTGCATTTGGGGCCCCTGGTTGTTTTTTTGTTTTTATCTCTCCATTTAGTACCTGGCTTGTCTTTCTTTCTCTGTTGATTCTAACTTGTAAATAAAGAAAATAGTATTTTAAAAATTTTACTACCAATTTTAAAACTTTTAAAATTTTTTGAACATTTTATTGTTATTAATTAATTATTCAAGAATTTACAAGGTTCTCAGAATAGTAAAATTTTAGTCTCTGTGTGACATATCTTTTTTTAACATCCTGTTTTGAATGTGAGCTTAGATATGCAGAGAATTCTAGGTGTCAGTAATTTTTCCTTAGCATATGTTATTGCTGTTTACAAGACTGTAGAAGTGTAACTGTGCTTTTTTGAAGGGAAATTTGTCTTTTCTTTTTCTTCCTTGTGATATTTTCCTATTGTTTTTGATTATCAACAGGCTCACAAGGCTGAAGCTAGATGTTTATTTTTATGTTGCTCTGGACTCTATTTAATTCCTCAAATTAAAACCATCTCTTTCTTTAATTATGGAAAAAATTTTGGACATTATCCCTTTGAATAGTTCCTCTCCCACATTTTTTTGTTTTTCTTTCCTCTAAGAGACCATTTTTTATGCCCACAACTTATTTTTAGGCCCCGAATCCTTTTATATACTGTAAGATACCCTATTTCTTTTTTCCATTGGTGGATTGACTTTTCTAGTAGGTGGTAATAAGGAACACTTCAAGGCTTCAGAGTTTATGGAGGACCCCACTGTCGACTATTGCAATATTCAGAATTGTGGCCCAGTCTCCTCATGGTATATGGCCATTAGAACCTGAGATTTTAGTGCCTAGACCTGGGCTTTTGTCCAGACTAATATCAATGGGTTGCTAAAGTTTCAACATTCTCTTTACTACTCTGGCTTTGATTTTTCTCCTTCATTTTTAGGATCTGTATATTCTTTATTCTTTACTTAGAGCCTAGTAATTTAGAACTTCTTATTTTACTTTACCCAACATTTCTATGTGCCTCTGTGTGTGTGTGTGTATGTGTGTGTGTGTGTGTGTGTGTGTGTGTACTATCAAAGGGGCTTTGATAGTACATTTATTTCAGCTCATCCCATCATGATGATGGAAAGCATCTCAGACACTTACAAAGGATTGAGAATAATCTTAGAAAAAAAAAGTTGTCTGTAGATCCATAAAGGCTAGGATAAGGATTTTATTTCCTATCCCTACTATCTACATATAAAAACACAATGTTTTTATAGTTGCAAGAATTCATGGTAGGAGGTGCTCAATAAACAGTTGTTCAATGAATGACATGTGATGAAGAATGTCTAAGACATTACACACTTATATGTAGGGCAGGGCTCTTCTTGAAAGTTTCTCAAATTTTGTTTATGGCAGATAATTACTTTCATTTTTTGTCTCTCTAACAAACAAATATATTTAATTATTCATCTTTGCCAAAGTATCACTAACTTTCAAAAGTTTGTTACTGTCCAATATTTGTGTATGTTTTTTGACCAATAATTCCACCAATATGATGGATGTATGCAAACTAAAACCCAGAGGTTTAAGACCATCACTATGGTGAAAGAATAAAAATATCTCTGACCCAGTCAGAGAACATTAGTGAAGGATTCTCATAGGCAACTTAATAGATAGGGAGTATGGGATGGACAATAAGGGTGACAGGCAATCAGGGAAGGGCATCCCTAGCTAAATGAACAGCAAAGACAAAGACAAAAATAATTGAATGAAGAAAAAGGAAGTTAATATGATTGAAGAAATGCATATTTGTTTCAGAGTGGCATAGGGGCAAGGAATGGGGAAGAGGTAAATTTAGAAACATCGGCAGAGTGAGATCGTGAAAGTCACGTTATGTCATTTTAAGAGGTGTGGATTTTATAGTGTAGGAAACCTTGTGTCACTGAGGGATTTTAAGAGGGAAATTATATGTTCAAATTAGGGATTTATAAGGCACCACTCAGAGAAGCAAAGAGACAATTTGTAAATGATGACTAGTTAAGGGCTTGGCAAGACATTGTAAGGCGCTCACCTAAGGCAGTAGAAGGGGGGCAGTGCAGAGAAGATAGAGAAATAACTAGGTGGTCAGATCTACAAGGCTTGGTAAAACCTGGAATATGTGAATGGACTGAAAAATAGACTTCAGCCAACAAAAAGTATTCAGCCCATGTAAACTATTATTCAATTTGAATGGCATCTAAAATTTTGAATTGCTTTTCTGATGAGAGGGATTGGAATTATTTGCCTAAGAAACTCTTTGGGTCCATAGCTGATACATTTGTAAAAAGTGTCTCTAAATTATCTGAAAGTGATCACACATGGATGACTGTGACATTAAAAATAAAAAAGTCTACATAGCTAAAGGTGTACCTAGCCAAGATACTTCCTTTCTCTTATAGTTTTAAAATTGCAGCCCAAATAAGAATTGTGAGCATATTTGCTTTCACCAAATTCAGGCAACCTCATTTACAGCAGCCACATCTGTGGACAATGTTTAATTGCTTGTTCTTTCCAATATAACCAAAACTACTCTTTTTCTTCAAAGAAAGCCAAATGCAAACAGATGGAATTTTAAAATGCAGCTTTTTGTAGTAACAGTTTGAACAATTTCTAGAAGTTGAAAAATGCTGATTGGTTGCCTAGAGGGTTATGCTAAGGAAAACAAGACAGAAATCCAAGCCCTAGAATTCATGAAAACCTTTGTCATGGGAAACAATAGTGAAACCCAACATTGCCTGGAAGGGGAAATTTGAGTCTGCAATCTGTTAGACTTTATGCACTGATAAGCGATAAGATTCTGTGCTGCATTTTGAAAGGAATACAGTAAACACAATTCTAGACAGATCTGCCTCAGGCTTAACATGACACTTAAGTGCTCTGTAAGCAAAAAGAATGGGCAATTCTAGACACATTACAAACTGCTTTTATTTTCTAGCATTAAAGCTAAAATATCAAGTAATATCTATTAACAGGAAAAAGTTCTCATTACTGTGTTTTATCTAGTCTATATAAACAATGATGTGGAGGGAGAAGATAATTATTATTTTAAATAGGAATGTATGTGAATGTTTGAAAATTTTATCACAGAAACAGGTTAGATCTTAAATCTGTTCCCACTTCAAAACAAATCCAATGCAAATTAAAGTAGAATAAGTAAATCCTTATAAGTAAATATGAATTGAAATTCATTTTCTACAATTGAAAGTATTAACTAATGACTATGTAATTGTTAGTGATGACAGCGATACATCTTTAACACATAGCTTTCCTGTAGGAACCCACAACCCAGGAGGGGAGAAAGAACAGCACTACCATCAACAATGACAACCACAACAGTATGCTTCATTATGTTGGGTCAAGCATTTGATGACCTGAGATAGAAATTACCTAGGTTTCCAAAAGTAAAGCATTTGACCGGTACATTGAAACTAGAGTAATCTGTGGAACTGTACACAGGGACATCTTTAAAATGTTCCTACTTATTTAAAAATTATGAAAGAAAAAAAGAACTGGAATGACTTATGAACATTTACTAAAGAAAAATATTCTTCACTGTTACAGAATATTAGTTTATAAGAAGTGAAATCTGTAATATAACACAAAAAGTTATTTAACTTAATTTAAAATTATGGAGGAGATTTTTGGTCAGAGAAAAAAAATCATTTTCTAAAATTTGATACTGAGAAAATTGTCTTCCCTTCTAATAATCCAAAGTAAATGGAATTATCCATATAGTTTATAATTATATGTACACAATATAAATAAGATGGACAGGAGTTAGACAACTATATAGGTTAGATTTTAAAAATATAGAAATATAGTTTATTTTTTATCATCTTGAATCATCTGTTCTGCATCATATTATCTGCCTTATATTGGCTGTAAAAGAACACTTCCTAATTTTTAAGGGACTTGCATTGTTATATGACATTTGTTCTTTGACATATAAGACTAACAAATCTACAACAATATATATTAAACAGTATTTGAGTTCCTTTGTTAATTTAAAATACTCCCTACATAATTTCTGTTATTCTAATTATGTAAATTGATTAAATAATCTAATATCGTGATATTATATATATCATTACCTTGAAAGCTAAGCCAGAATTGAGAAGGAAGTTCCACTTAATTTAGGAAAGCTTAAAGCAGTGACTTTCCCTTATGCTAATCTAGGACAAATTGTGTTGTGTCCTTGAAAAAGTAGCAGAAACTTGAGATTGAATCTTGATTCTACTACCATACCTTTTTGCCTCTGGGAAAATTAATTAATATTCAAATAAATAAAAAATTAATTAATTTCATTTTCCTTGTCAACCTTAAAAATAAAACAGCGAGTTAGTTTACCAGAAAAATTAGTTTCCTCAGGAATAGCAGAGGAATTGCAATTCAGGACATGGAAGCTATAGTGAACCATAGGCAAGTCTAAGAGAACAAAAGAGTGGAGCATTATTTTATAGAGGAAAAGAGGAAGTTGAAAGGAGCTACGTGAAATGAAAGTTCATTGGAGGAGAGCAGGAGTTTAGGGTTGTGGAGACTTCTCCTTAGCTGAGTTGTGGTTCTTATTAGTTGGACTGTTGCTGAGCCAGGAGAAAATCTCCCTTCCTCCTGCTGGGTTAGTAAAGTAAGCTGTGATGAGTGGTACACACTCAGGACTTCACAACTCCATACTGAATGAGGTTTTTCTTTACTCATTTTCATATTTCCTTCTTTTGATCAAGATCTTTCCTTGAAAGCATTGCTGATCAAGGGTCAGGTTTTCTACATTTAATGGTTTCATCCCTCAGTGCCAGGAAGGACATTTCTTGGTTGTCATGTGCCTCATCTGAGGAAAAGTACACAAACTGGAAACCACTGAGGCCATATTTGAGGAAAAAGGAAGAGAACTCTTGGGCATTTCACACCAATGGTATGAAAGGTAAAAAAATTTGTTTACAATATCTTCATAAGAGCAGACTGATAATCTAAGAAAATTGTGTCCTTTTAACAGAGAGGGAAAAAAAAATTCTAATTCTGCATCAGTATACTTTTAATATTAAATTTTTTTAACTTAAATAAATTCATTCCAATCTTAGTTTGACCACACATAAAACTCCTTCTCAAGATATCTTTTCCATAAAACATTATAATTTAATATATCTAATTCAGCCTTTGTCCTACCTTTTTATTTTTTTATGCTGGCAATAAATTTAGGACAAAACTACTTTCTTTCTCCTTGTCTAAGTGCATTTCCAGTCCTCAAACCTTCTTTAACAGAAAAGACACATCTAACTTCCCTTGCTTTCCTTCCACATACAATCATGTCCTTTCATCCTTATTGTTTCTCATAGTTTTATTTTTACATATATTAATTAGAACTCATACCCTTAGAATTCTTAATTCTTAGAGAAAACTAAGAAGTAAGCAATTGTGGACTGGCGAATTTATAAATACATTTCATAATTTCTAGAAACATATGCCTTTTTAGCTAGTAATCTTTCAATGTAGCACCAGACATGGTTAATAACAGACCTAAATTTATTGTCAGCTTCTTTGCAATTTGAAGCCAAAAGTAGATAAACCTATGTTCAGTAATAAATGTTTTACTATTTTATCTTGTTTGGAAAATGATTTCAATGAAATTTTATCATTTAATTTAACTTAGCAAAACTCTAAAGTTTCTAGTAACCAAAAAGATTTAGGGCAGCTATTTTTTTAAGCACACATACTATAAAACATATTTACTGTATCTAAAACTCTTAACCCATTTTCATCTAAGTTACTTGTTTCTAAAAATTACATTTAGATTACTTCATGAAACAATAGACAAAGTCAGCCATTATCTCAAGCAAATTTTCCAGCTAACAAATTTTGAAGACATACCTGCTTTTACTAAATCAACAAATTAAACTAGGTTTTATTTATCAAAGATTATCTCAAATAATGTAAACTTGAAGAACATTTGAGTTCGTTTACTTAATTTTTAGAAGCTCTTATTTTTCTTTAAGCTATTTACAAATTAATTTTGCCTGTAGCATCTGGGGATAGAAAAATATCACACATTTACAACATACATATGTGACATACAGACAGACATGGAGATCTTTTATCTAGCTTTTGTTTTAAAAATGTTAGCAATGTCTCAAACACAAAACTCACAGAATAGTTGGATCCAAATTGTGTTTCTGGCAGATGGACTAATTTAAGGTTCTCTGCTCAAGTTTTTTACTAAAGTTTGTTTTGTTGTTATTGTTTTGTTTTTGCAGGGTATGAAGATTATTTTAGAGCTGTTTTGGGTGTCATTTTTCTTTTAGACACTTCTGCATACTAATCAAAGAATGCATCTTTTGCCTCTGACAGGTTTTGGAATCCTCTTTTAAGAATCTCCCTTAAGGTCAATTTATCTAAAGCAAATCCTCCCCAGAATGGCATTAAATTCTCAATTATCTAAAAGTTCACATGTTTTTCCAGAAAGGCACAAGAGCCTGGTTCAAGGACCATGTGCAACCTGTCTTGCCTTTGGATTCCCTAAAACGTCCTAACCATGATGGGCCTTGTTTTCCATCAGCTGTTCTAAAACAGAGGGAATCACACATTTTACCCATTTGAACAGTGAGGCTTAACAAGAAGCTTCAACAGAAACAGAACAGAATAAAAAAGCAGAAACAGAAAACAAGTGTACACAATAAACTTCAGCAAGTCAGAACATGAACACAGCGTACAACCAGAAGTTTAGAATGGCAATGCCTTCATAAAAACAGATCCTGAATAAAGTCAGAGAGCTTGACCAAAAGGAGGGAGTTCATAGCTGTGAGGAAACTTCCCAAACAAAAAGGAGAAAGAGGACTCAGAAATAGAGAGTATGTGGGCCTCAAATGGGTACTGCACCTGATTCCGGGGCTCATTTGTTCTTCAGGGATTTGCCTCCTTTGGACCCCACTTCTGACAACACCTACCATCAACCATAAAAATAAAATAGCTAGTTAGTGTACCAGCAGAATGTGTTTACTTGGGAATGGTGGAGGAATTACAATTTGGGATATGGAATATGCCAAACTAGAGGCAAGTCACGAAAACAAAGGAGTAGAATGATACTTTATAGAGAAAGAAGGAAGGTAGCCTGTTTGGAATGAAAGTTCATTGCAGGAGAGCAAGAGTTCCGGGGTTGTGGAGACTTCTCATTGACTGAGTTTCCGTGGTTCTCATTGGCTGGGTTATTCCAGGCAAGGAGACAATCTCCCTTCCACCTACTAGGATAGTAAAGTCAGCTGCAACAAGTGGTTCGGCCGGAGAGCTCCCCCTTTAAGAACTCCTGACGCTATTCTGAATGACATTTTCCTTTACTCAATTTCACGTTCTCGAATGCAAGATAAAGCTAATAAGAAAAAGAATAGCAATAATTTTGGAAGAGTCCTTTAAGACTTAGAGATGATGTGTGTAAAGAAATTATCACAGTGGTCAGCATACAGTAGGTTTTCAGAATATAACAATAGTCCAATAGTCCTAGAAGTAGAAGGGAATAGTCATTAGTGTTGGTACCACCACTATACATTCACTATAGGTTAATGTAAAATCGTTTTATTTCATATTCTAAGTTAGTAGAATTACCTTAAAGGAAAGATGTATTTTATAAACAACTATCATTAAATTACTTTACATTCTTCTTAACTCCATTCTGACAGTATTTCCCCTCTTTATGACAGTTTATCATTATTGAAGGTAATGCTATGCCAAGTTGTTTTCATTGTCAAGATATACTGCATCAGATCAAAGTGATGAAGACACAAAAGTGAAAGTCTTTAAGAAAGCCACAATGAAGTATACTTAAAGAAATTAATATATATGAATAATTATTGGGGTATAGAAAATGTCAGCATTAGGGAAGTATCAAGGATATTTGTTAGTCCAAGAGGCACTATTCATTGAAGTTGTGTCTGCATAGAGAAAGCTTGAGAAAAGCTAAAAAAAAAATAAAAACAAATTAAATGGCAGGTGACTAGGTGTGAGAGTTTAGAGTGAGAAGGCTTTTCATATCAAAAACCAAAAATCCTTGAAATTATTTGGCTTTTTGAGGAACTGCCCTTTATATAGTATTGTAATATTTAATAAGAATAAAGGTGTTGTACAAATGTGGTTGAGAAGAAACATAGGACTAGATTAGGGCTATATCTGCCATGCTAAGAATTTGAGATACTTTCTTTTCCTTGAAGGTAATGGGGAGTCAACGATGAGTTTTAGCCAGGCAATGGCATGCTCAAATATTCATAATAAATAAATAAGTATATAAACGTGTGGTTTGGAAAATGAAAGACAAACACTAAGAACATAAATTGCAGACTAATAGCTAGGGGTTTAGATTTATGTAAGGTACAGCAAAGACTTTCTTTCTTTTTTTTAAGAAAGAGAGCGCCAGCAGGGGAGGGGCAGAGAGAGCTGACAACAGAAAGCCCAATTCGGGGCTCAAACTCAAGAACTGTGAGATCATGACTGGAGCTGACTCAGCTGACTGAGCCACCCAGGCACCCCCAACAAAGACACTTTTAAAACTGTAGAGTGAAACATCAGGAGGGAACAGGTATTTCATCTCAGATTGCCAAAATCAACATTTGATCTCATTATTCTCTCTGCTACTCATAGCAATTCTTCATAATTGGAAGAATAAAAGTACCACTAATGTATGAAACAGCCTATGCTTTTTCAGTTTAAGCAAACTTTTTTATTTTAATTTTTTTAAATGTTCATTTATTTTTTAGAGAGAGACCGAGCATGAGCAGGGAAAGGGCAGAGAGAAGGAGACACAGAATCTGAAGCAGGGTCTAGGCTCCGAGCTGTCAGCACAGAGCCTGATGCAAGGCTGTAACTCATGAACCCAAAGATCATGACCTGAGCCGAAGTCAGACACTTAACCAACTGAGCCACCCATGTGCCCCGGTTTAAAAAAACTTAAGTACTTGATATAATTTTCTCACATAACTATTACTTACCAATTATACTGTAACTGGCTAATAAGTTTGCAATTATAAAACAAAATGTTATTTATTTATTCCAGTATAATAAATATACAGGGTTATATTAGTTTTAAGTGTACAATATACCGATTCAACAATTCTATATATTACACAGTGCCTATCCTAATAAGCCTATTTTTAATCCCCTTTATCTCTTTCACCCATTCCCCTCCCCCATACCTTCCCTCTGGCAACTACCAGTTTGCTCTCTATTCACTGGTCTGGTTTTTGTTTGTCTCTTTTTTCTTTGTTTGTAAAATAAATAAATCAGCAAACAAAGAAACAAATAGGTATACTAGGGAATATGTGAATATTAATTAAAGGAAGTGAAATGAAGAAAATAGAAATCCTCAGAAATTTAATCATAGAGAAATAATCACTATTTTTAATTTGGTATGTTTCCACATATATTTGGTTCATAGCTACAAACACAACATGTTGCTGAACTTTAAGTATTTAAACAATTCCTAGTTATCATACAATGAAATTCATTTTGATATTTTAAAATTATTCACAATAATATGGGAGCAATACTGGAAATATCTCTGATAATTTCTTTAGGATAAATTCTACATCAGTGGTTGAAGACATTTTTTTAAGTCTCTTCATATGTCTAAAGCTGACCTAAGAAAAGGCTGTATCAATTGCATTGCTCATTTTTATCACCAGTGCTGGGTACTAGTTATGTTTTAAATATTTTAAAGTGTAATATGAAATAACCATTATGTCATTATTGTTTACAAATTTATTTTATTAACAATAAGGGTAAAAATGTTTCCCCTTAGAATTTGGAGAAAAATATTATTAGTTGTTTTTTCAAAACTTAAAAATGAGAAATGGGACAATCTTCCCATTTGAACAAAGCATCCAAATAAACCACTACTGATACAACTACAAAACCATATGGCACAACTTTGTTCTCCTTCCTTGCATTTAAATCTTTTTCCTTATATTAAAATTCAAAGAAATATAAATTAGTTTTTGAGATACATAATTTTTAACAAATAATTGAAATTATGAGATAGTAAGCCTAGTGACCATTTACTGAAGCAGGAAGAAATAGATTCATTGGACATAAGAAATTAACAGAAAATTTTTAGCTTTACTTGCTTCAACCTCAATAATCAAGATTACTACCTAGGGTGGTAACTTCTATCATGAACACCTAAGGAAGTACTGTCAGTTGGTATACCAAAGATAGATCTAAAAGTAAGGTTAATAAACCCCAGATATAGAAGGAAAAATAGAAGGAATTGTGATTCACTCCATTAAGTCCCCATTGCACCAGGTGTCAAGACAAAGGTTTCATAACGTAGACCACACATAGTCACCAGGAGTTATTTCCACAGTACAGAATGCTGCCATGTTCATTATATTTCTATTGACTGTTTGGGTTCAGGACTGTAATTATCTAGAATAGAGAATTTAAAGGAGAGAGGAAGGTATAATGAGAATATATTGTCATAAAAAGATAACTTTTATTTTTGCCAAATGTTTCTGTCTAGAAGCAAAAGGGTGGAAAGTAAAAATAATACTACTAATAATAGGAGGTGATATTCTTAAAAGTTTTCAGATTTTTTAAATGCAGTATCTAGGACTAGATCAAACATCTACAAACTGTTCAAGATACATGCACTGGTTTGAAAATAGAATTTCAATCCTATAAATTGTGTTGAGGAATTAGCACAATTGTCTGCACTTGGTCAATCAAGTTGTTGAACATTGATAATAACATTTAAATTTCAAAGACAGAGGAAATAAAGACAATAAAAGTTAAATTCTTAGGGAGCTTGTTGACAAATTCACAGTGTATAGCTACTATTTAAAGATAAGGCCTAAAGATGTTAGATAATTTAAAAAATGTTAGATGTGTCATTTATTAATAGCAAAGAAGGATGTATCAGAAAATTACAGTATGGTTAGAGTAATTTTCACATTTATAAACTTTCTAAAGTTATGCACTTAATTAATTTGTATTTATCAACAGAACAAAAGAGCAGAATTCCATTCCTTTTGTGGTTCCTGCCATCAAACTCTGAATTGATAGAATTAAAGAAGAATTTTTTTATAATTTCTGCCCCTCAATAAGGCTAGATTTAAACAGATTGTCTTTCATTAATAGCTGTTCAAAAATGTTCTTTGAACTGAACTGAATTTTAAAGGCTTATTATTTTGTTCTGAAAGTCTAAGCTTGTGTTTTCTACTACTGTGCAACAAGGGAATTTCAGGGCTGGTTTGGAAGCATATTTCCAGCATTTAGATGAACTCCTAGGGTATATCGCATTAGTAGTACAGAGATTATATGATTGTTCTAGTCTATTAAATTTTTATATAAAACATAACTTTAAAAAAATGAGTCAAACAATATTTGCCACCTGTATGTTAACCTTAATAGAAAGATTATTGAAGAACAAATGAATTACTGACCTAATTAATTAGCAAAACTTATAAATTGCTTATTTTAATGAGACCTTAATGAAATGCATAGCCTCAAAAAAAAAAAAAAAAGAAACTTCAGGGAACTTTAAAGCTGTCCTTGTTATCAGCCTATCCTTGTAAGCTTCAATTTATCTTATCAAAGTAAGGCATCACTTTTGCTTCCTTCTGCTAATAAGGTCTGGAACTGAGCTTTTCTCTAGCAGTTCACTAATTCCTTTTGCAGACAGAAGTGTTCAGTCTGCTGGCTCTCCTCCCTTTTCTCTTCTCTTTAGTTGTCTCCCCCCAATCCCCCAGCCCCAGGGAAATTAGACACCCAAGTTCATTTTCCTCCAATCCTGGAATTTTAAGATTCTAAACAGTATGAAGCACTTTTTTATCCTCAGAAACTCAATTCTAAGTAGACCTTTGTTTTGTGATGTCTAAATGATTGTTAGGAATGTAGAATCTGGGGTAAGTCATGAATCATAACTAAACGATGCTTAAATCAAGCACAATCATATTTCTGGCACTTTTGTCCAAGCCAATGGTAAAACTCTTTAACTTTCAGCATTTCAGCTCCCCTTTCTGTGACCTGGTGATGAAAACTTGTAATTCACAGAATACTTGCAAAGGTAAATGAGTTAATATGAACACCACATAATGGCATGTTTCATTATTACTACTACTACTATTATTATTAATATTACCATTAAGAGACATAATCTACATGAAATATCTGATATAATTATTGCTATTTTTGTTGTTATCCCAGTTAAAGAGTAACTATCAATTTACAAATGGCAGCTTTGAAAGACAGATTTTTTTAAATTATTTAAATATATATTTTTGAGAGAGATACAGAATGCAAGCAGGGGAGGGGTTAGAGAGGGAGGGAGACACAGGATCCAAAGCAGGCTCCAGGCTTCGAGCTGTGAGCACAGAGCTTGGTGCGAACTGTGAGATCACACGACCTGAGCCGAAGTCAGATGTTTAACCAACTGAGCTACCCAGGCATTCCGAAAGACAGATTTTTATTCAGTATTACCTTAGTAAGTTTGAAAGGCAGTCAGACATAAGCAGATCACAGCTTCGTCAAGATGAAGTTAAATTAGAATGGTTGAGGAGGATGGCAGTGAAAGAGAGAGGAAGAATTAATTAATTATATTTGGGAGCAATGGCAAAATAATGAGTGTATGAAGAAAAAAACAAGTAAAGTTAGTCAACAGTGTCAGCTTCAGAGTTGGAAAGGCAAAGTTAATGCTTTCATACAAAATGAAGGACCTAGCATGTAAGAACTCTGAGGTAATCTTCCTAATGAATGGACAACTTGTCAAATCCTTCCCGGGATTCTGTAGCATGTAGAAGACTCCCAATCTTAAAAGGAATGCAAACACTTGGAGAGGGTTCAGAGGACAGCCACAAAGATAATGAATTGGTTGTAAAGTAAGACCTACAAGAAAAGGTTAAAAGATCTGGAATTATTCAACTTGGAGGCAAGAACTTAGAAGTTATTTAAATCCTCAAGTTAAAAATATACGGTGCCCATCTCAAGCTTCTCCATGAATTAAAAGGAAAAAAATCAGTTTAAATCTCAGGATGGAAAATTTATGGAATTTAAACAATAATTTAGCAAACAGATTCATTACACATCATTAATGACTCCTGAGAGTGGTTTACAAAATGTGCATATCCCTTTAAGTTGTATAATTTATTTACATATTTATTTTAGTTAGCTGTGAAGGTGCACCTTTGATGAAGAAGAGAAATGGCCTAGATGACCCAACAGGGTTCTTCACAACCTTAAATTTCACTGAAATCCAGAGTTAAGTATTAATAGTGCATTAAATCATTGCCACCCTTCTAGCCCTGTCTCTCACTCATTTGTTTTAGGGTGGTGGGAGTGAAAAGGAAATTGAGGTGATTTGTACCAAGGTGAGTGCAGGCAAAGGTGACAGAGGTGGGGCGTGGAAAGGATGGAAATGCAGCAGTTGGGAGAAGAGCCTTCTAGGCAGAGAGAACAGCAATTTAAAGGCACCTAAGTGAGAAAGACAGTGCAATAGGATGTAATTTGAGGGTTGTTGAAACAGTGTGCATAGAGAGAATGGTAGGAGATGGAAGCTACCAGAAAAATTTTGCTGACATGAGACCATTCCTGTGTTTTAGTTTCATGATGAAGCTGATCTTCATCTCTTAGGTGTGGAGATATTGAAGGGTATTTAAGAGAGGGATGCTGTGATTTCTGTTTTGGAAAAATCACACTGAGAACAACGCGAATGATGGATTACAGAGGAGAGACTGGAAGCATGAAGAACTGGTAGGTCCCTATCCAGTCAGTCCATTTGAGAGATAATAAGGGCCCGACTAAGTTTTAGTGGGAATGGGGAAGGAGACCAAAGCTACGGCATATTAGGGAGGTAAGATGAGCCAGAGTCCATACTGGAGTTAGTGTGGAAATGAAAAGATTAGGTGGGGATAATTTTTAGTTTGAATCCTTTGGCATCTAGGAGAAAATGCTGATTTATCAAAGAGGTAGGCAGAGCTACATAGCTTTGGTTGAATAATTTACTTATCAATTTATTCAACAAAAGCGTAGTTATTATGAATCAGGCATTGTATTAGGTACTAAGGATACCAGGATGTGTATCAGAAGGTAAATGTGGCCTGGTTTGCTTGGAACAGTCCTGGCTGACACTTGCTATTCTCATCCATCAACAGATGAATGGATAAACAGATGTGTATATACATAAAATGGAATGTTATTCACCCTTAAATAGAAAGGAAATTCTGACATGGATTACAACATAGATGAACCTTGAGGATATTATGCTAAGTGAAATAAGCCAGTCAAAAAAGACAAATACTGTCTAATTCCATTTATCTAAGGTAGTCAAACTCACAAAGACAAAAAGTAGAATAGTAGATGCCAGGGGATGGAGGAAGGAAGAAATGGTGACTTATTGTTTAATGGATATAGACTCTTAGTTTTGCATGGATGGTACAACGGTAAGAATATACTTAGCACTACTGATCAGTACACTTTAAAATGGTTAATATTGTAAATATTATGTTGTATTATTTTACCACAATTACAAAATTTTAAAGTTTTGGTTAATGCATTTGGTTATAACTTGAAATTTCCCTTTAAATCTTTGAGACAAAAAATAATATATGTTGGGATATATGTCACTATATGGGAATATATGTCAAATTCCTGGATTTTTTTTCCTACAGTGTTTGTGGTTAGCAAAAGCCAATAATTTTCCTTTGAGGGAATGAGTTATGCTATCCAGTGAGATACAGGCGTGATTTTATGTTGGCGACATTTCCTGTAAATCAGGTGTCCAAGCCAAAGGGCATCTACTTTTTCACATGGTTTACTTTTGGGAACAACTAATCAAAAGTGTTAATGAGAAGCTTAGATATGGCACATCAAACCTCTACCATATTTGATCATACTAGTCTATTAAATAGCAGAACAAGGAGAGTAGTTAGGTCCCTAGATCCAGGGGCTATTTGGGCCTCAGGTCATGTGGGGATAGAGCACGAGTTCCTGTTACAGTGCACCTGATGGCCATGAGAGCTAATGGCAAGGCATTTGGCCATGACAATTAAAGTTTCTCAAATAATTTTGCTTGTTTCCATTTTTTATGTGCCATTCATTCATTCTATTTTAATTGAGGATGGTATAGGCAAGGAAGCTTCAGGGTTACAGAGTTCATTTCTCTCAGTGAAACGGGTATCCCTATTACTAGACATAGAGGAGGGTCTTCCCTAAACAGGAAGTATAAAGCCTAAATTTCTTTGCTCTCTAAGAGCAGTTGTTTTATTGTTAGAGAGTCTACAGTAAGAAAAGAAGGGGCATGAAGAGGCTTCTAGCCAACCATAAAACAAACAGACAATATTACAAACACATCCATAAACATATGGGACAGAAGCTGATATAAATCTCATTTGTAGATATTCACACATGCTTAAAATTTTAGCCTGTATTCTTATCACTTTTGTAAATTTTCTTAGGATTGCAGGCTTGAACAGTAGAAAAAAATAGACATTCTGGGCAATCTCATTGAAGTTTCAGCAACAAAGCCCATTTAGGATGGTTGTTACGTTTTTCTATTCATAGTGGTTTATAACTACAGCATTTTTGATAAGACCATTTCAAATTATTTGGGCTGATTATCTTATTGCCACCAGAGACTGAGTGGAACAAATAATCTAATCTTTACTAAAGTGTCTCTTTCTTTTTTTTTTTCCAGAATTAGGTGCCTAAAACCGGCATTAAATGAAAACTTGACGGTACCAGTCAGGATTTTGTTTTGGCTTTGAGATTTGGACTTGTTGGATGGGCTAGATATATCTTAAAGCAGCTCATTTAGAATTTTAATCTACTAAAGCATTGTGTTTTGTTTGTTGAATCTGCTTTTTAGTATGCACTTTAATCTTAATTATTATCAATTCCTCTGGAAGCAGCAAGCCAATTAATTGGATTTTGATATGGTTGTCATATTTAATTGCAGCACCACCTCCAGATAAGAACTCTTGTTGATTCCAAAGCACCAAAATCATTAAGGACCCTAAAATATAACTGCTATCTGTATAGAGATTTCCTCTCCTCTTTGTTCCTAGTTGACAGGGCCCAGTAACCCTAGCATCAACTAGAAATGAAATATTTTGTTCTTGCTTTTGTATGAGAATTTCTTCCTCTTTGTGAAGGGTAATTTTGGTCAAACAAGAGGCATCATTCAATCAGACAAGGTTTGTTCTTTATCTTTTAGATTTTATCTTTTAAGATAGGACAGGGTAATTATTCTTTAAATGTCCCTTTCCCTTCCTATAAAGACAGGTATGTGAAGTTTTATTGTTGCTGTTGTTAATTTGTTTTGTTCTGTTTTCTGAGCGGTCCCAGAGGTCCTTGTTCTTAGGTTTACATAACTGTTGGATTTAAGGTGTTATTATGTAGGTCTAGAATTGTTTGTTTGTTTGCTGGAGTCTAAGTATCTTCAAAATGCCCAGCAAGGTCTTATAGATCAGAGAGGAGGAAGTCTACCATCCTCTTTGTATTTCTTATAAAATCAACCACTGCAGATTTATGACAATTGAACAACAAAGGTGAATAGGACAGTTGTAATATTTTCTCACTGATTGAGACGAGGTTACTTTCTGAAAGTGTTAGTGAAATGGTCTCTAATATCTGGGATGTATTTATTTTATTCCCTTGTATTCAGAACTGAATTTTTGACCAATTTTTACAGGAAAGATCTCAGGGATAGCCTTTAATAGATCTTATTCAATTTTTATACTCTTTTTATATACATCCTTCGCCAAATTTTGATTCATATAATTGATATCACTTTGTTAATCAATTCACTTGGATTTTTCCAAATTTAAACATTCTCTGTTCCCAAGAGACTTAATTGTCCAAGGGACACACTAAATCCTTCCATGGATTTTTGTCTTTACTTGTGAGGGTTAGAAAAGTCTTTAACTAGATAATACAAATCTAATCTTGATTAGAGCTTAAAACTCTAAAGCCAGAAATTCTGATTATAATCTGAAGCTATGTTATAAGACACTGTAAGTGGCTACTGACCAACAAGAGTGTATGTGCATAGGGAAGGTTGATGGACAAAAAAGAAGAGCATAGAAAGGCCAGAAGGAGGAGGAGGAGTAAAGCAAGAGGTGGGCAGATATAGGGGTCAATTTAAAGGAGAAGACCAGGGAAGGACTTATTTTAGAATTGTATCTGGAAGAGGGTTCAGTTCAAGTTTAAATTTTAGTTCTTCCATGTAGATACTTCTTCTGTCAGGGTATCAATTTTAGAATATTTCTGGATTAAAAAAATTTTAATGTTTACTCATTTTTTGAGAGAGAGAGAGAGAGAGTGTGTGTGTGTGAGAGTGAGCTGGGAGGGGCAGAGAGAGAGGGAGACACAGAATCTGAAGCAGGCTTCAGGCTCTGAGCTGTCAGCATAGAACCCAATGCACACTGGGCTTGAACCCATGAACCATGAGATCATGACCTGAGCCAAAGTTGGAAGTTGTGTATTTAACTGACTGAGACATTCAAGCACTCTGAAGTGTTTTTTTGTCTTGTTTTTGTTTTTGTTTTTGTTTTATTTTAAAAAGTCTCCTTCTATAAATCACAATACAGCTGCCCACTGCCACTTTTTAAGTCTTAGGATCCTTCGATTTCTAAGATGCCACACAGGTAAATTATTTTATTCATATCTTAGTTTAGTTCCTCATGTAGATCACTGAAGTTCTTTATGGCCCTTAGTAAGATCCTGCAAGAGCTACAAATATTTAGTTTTTTGTTTGTTTGTTTTGTTTTATTTTTTACTATAATGTCTCTACATGTAACCCAGACAATGACACAGAGGTGTATAATAACTGATGATTATTTATGTTCAAATGATGAGATGAAATGGGACAAACAAACAGACAAACAGACCCCAAGCACCATCTTGTCCATGAGATCCCTGAGTAGTGAAACAAAATCTAAGTTTTCAGCAACAGGAATTAAAGCATAAGTGCTTAGGTGATGCTCAGTATAAAGGACTGAGTAGGATTATTCAGTGATCCAGTGCCTAAGACTCCACGGAGGGATATCAATGGCCTTCTGCATGCTCTATTCTGGTCAAAGTGGCCTGGGTTGAAAAGCAAGAGGATGTAGGCTCATTCAAGTAATAGCAATTATGTTTGTGCAGGTTCCCGAAGTTAATTCCTGAATGGAGCATTATATGCAATTTATTAGTTTATCAAACATAAAATATGTATTTATAATGTGCTAGACTTTGCTATCACTAGTTTACAAGTGATTAATTTTAAGGCTGCCTAAATGAAAGTGGACAGAATTTAACCATAGTAGTCCTTAGAGTGCAGTGCTAGAAAAGTATGGCAGCTACTGGTGCCCAATGTTAGCTGTTGCCTTGTGTTCTCGGTCAAAGATACCCAAGAAAGGAAACAATTAGGAAAAGAGAGATAAGCATAACTTAAAATGCATAGTTTTAAGACTGCTTTTCTTCAGAAGAATATTTTAGAGATTATTAGATTTCATAATTTACAAGTAAACTATTGAAATATCAAATTTTAAATTAGTTTTGTCTACAATATTAAATTTCACATCTATGTATTAAAAAGCAAACAGGCATTAAAAAATGAACATACATTTTAAAACTTCAAGACAATTTTATAAACAAATATATGATTATAATAAATTTCATTTATTTTTTTTTTAATTTTAATGTTTATTTATTTTTGAGAGAGAGAGAAACAGAGTATGAGTAGGCGAACGGTAGAAAGAGAGGGAGACACAGAATCCGAAGGCGGCTCCAGGCTCTGAGCTGTTAGCCCAGAATCTGATGCAGAGCTCCAACTCACAAACAATGCGATCATGACCAGAGCCGAAGTTGAATGCTTAACCGACTGAGCCACCCAGGTACCCCTATAATAAATTTTAAAGAAAGAAAATTTGATCTAAATGATACTTTTCAAAAAGAATCCCATTTACCATCTGAAAAAATCTGATCTATAATACAAAAAGGTAATATAAGTAATATTCCTTAAATCTATCTGTATTTTTTACACACATTTTCTCAAGTCTGAAACTACTGATTATATATTTTTTCTTGATTTGGAGAGAACATTCTTAAAAGTACAATAGATAAGGAAAAAGAACCTGATGTTCAATGAGGTCAATACCTTAATATAAAACAAGTTCCTACAAATTGGATAGAAAATCTCTAACCCCCTATACAGAGTAGTTAAAGAACACATAACAAAAGAGAAATACAAATGGCAATAACATACAGACCAATATTCATTCCTACTATTAATAATAAATGTGAAATCCAACATAAGATAACTATTTTCTCTACACAAAATGGCCAAGCACTATAGGAGACAAGCTCTCTTGATTTAAGAATATGCATTAGAAGCCACAAAAGATATCCTTGTCCTTATAATCTGATAAAGCCACTTTTAGGAATTTATTCAAAGAAAATAGTCAGGTACAGAAAAATGATATTGTTAAAAATATCCATTCTACAATATAAAAATTAAAAATGTTTTTGAAATATTTAAATACATAGGACAAGAAAAACTTTGCTAAAAATTATGAGACAATACTATGTACTACAGTTTGTCAAATTTTCAAAAATATCTTATATAGTTTTATTTTTATTACTTTTTAATATATATAAGTTTTTATTTTAATTCTAGTTAGTTAACATACAGTGTAATATTAGTTTTAGGTCAACGCAGTGATTCAACACTTCCATGTATCACATGGTGCTCATCACAACAAATGCCCTCCTTAATCCCTATCACCCATTTCACCTATCTCCCGACCCACTTCCCTTCTGGTAGCCTTCAGTTTGTTCTGTATAATTAAGGGCCTTTTTCTTGATTTGTCTCTCTCTCTCTGTCTCTGTCTGTCTCTCTCTCTCTCTCTTTCTCTCTTTCGCTCTCTCTCTCTCACCCCTTTGTATCCCAATATTGTAGTAGTTTAATATAGTAAGAACTTGTTTACTGCCCTTAGAATCAGCTGAGTGGTCAACATGCTTTACATTCCAAATAACCACATGAAGGAAAGCCATGCCTCTATCTTGACCTAAAGTAGTTTTCAACTACAAGACAAAATACTAAAATGGTAGAAAAGAGCAATTTTTGGTTTCTAGGTTATTGGTGATTTAAATTTTTTATTCATACTTTTCTGAATTTTCTAAATTTTCTAAGCATGTCATGTTAGTTCTCTAATCATAGAAATAAAAAAAAAAAAACATGAAACTCTACCTTTACAAAATGTTTCTAATGTTTACTTATTTGGAGGGGGGAGCAGAGAGAGAGGGGGACTGAGGATCTGAAGTGGACTCTGTGCTTACAGCAGAGAGCCCCTTCTGGGGCTCGAACTCAGGAACCATGAGATTATGACCGGAGACAAAGAAGCTTAACCGACTGAGCCACCCAGGAGTCAGGAAAACTCTATCTCTTTTTATATGTTAATTAGAAACTACATATTAGATATAATATTGCAAAATATATTGCCTCAAATTATTAATGGCATGTGTCAGCCTGATTTACCCTTTAATATTTAAAAGACATAGTTACATATATTACATATATAATTATATATATGAGCACACACATATTTCACATATATACATATATGTATATATACATATGCACTTATCTATATATACATATATGTACATATATTTACATTGGTGGCAAATGCCAAAATATTGTGATATTAGCTTCTTAATAATTAACAATGGTTATTCTATCATTTGTATTTCAGAACTTCATTCACTGAAATCTAATTTCAAAATTCACTGACACATCAAGGATTTGTAAATTCCAGCAAGATAAAATGTAAACAAAACAAAACAAAGCAAAACAAACCAACACACAGGAAGTTGGCAAATAGTCAACTATATTTCTATTTTTTTTTAAAGTCAATACATAAAATGGAAATGCCATTTCAGGAAGCCAGTTTGTAGTTCTTAATTTTTCTGCTGAAACAATAGATGGCAAGACTAGAAGTAGAGTGTAATTCCAAAAACCAGAACATCTGTGATGTCCTCAAATCTCAGACAGGAAAAGTATGAAGTTCTATACTAATTGTCTAGTAATCTGTTAAGTTTTATCTCTAACAAGGAGTAAAAACTTAAACAAGGTCTATTAGCAGTAAATAATTCTGCCAATATCTTTCCCAGTAGGGCAACTCCTCTAGCAGTTTACAGGATTAATTACCAGTGGCAAACGTTCTCATAATCTGTTTTTAATTTTGCTATGTCTGAATGAACTTGGCTCTGACACATTCCTTGTTATTTCTCTACTACCAGTAGGATGAACAACTTGTCCAGGTCATGCTGTGTCAAAGAAGTGCTAATGTGTTTATATAAATGCTGCAGACAGCACATGTCTTAAACACACTGTAGTATTATTTTTTTCAGCTACAGTAGAACACATACAATTTCTTGGTATAGGAATGTAAAAGGGAGAAAAACACAAAGTGAAAATTTATAACGAAAATAAAAATTAAATTGATTTTCCTGAAGAACTGTCTGCTATGACAACATTAAAATAAATTTTTTTCCCCATCCACTGCTTTTCCTCATTTCACTACCTATATGGGCAGAGATTTCAGTCAGTTCGTTCTTTTCAAATGCTTTGAGAGTTATAATTAAATTCGTTTTCATTCTTTTCCTCAATATGCATATTGAAAGTGAAAATTAAATTAACATGATATTTCTTTTGGTATGTATGTATGTATATATATATTCTACATCTTTTATTTCTAAGATAATTAATACTTATGAATCATCTAAAGGAAAAATGCATAATTATGACTAAGCTTTGATAATATTTCTGACTCCCAAAATTATTTGCCTGATGAACTAAAAACATTATTCATTTATGTCGTTCATTTTCTTTTTGGGTTATTTTGAAGTGTAAAACAAATTTTTAAATGACTTTTACTTCAGACTCAAATGCTTGTATGAAAGAAAAACCCTCATTTTTAATTCTAGTGAACATATGTCACATCTTTAGTGTCCTTTTCTACCTCTTAGAATGAGTATAGTAGTTATAGTTTTCAGATAAACATAAAATAAAATCCATTCCAATCAGTTACATAATTCTCTTACTTATACAAAAAAATTCAGCTAGGAAAATACTTTGTTTTTCCAAGAAATTATAAAACGTTGCAATTTTGAGGAATTATGGAATAAAAAATGGAAGACAGTAAATATATATGAAAATGAATCAATTACTTTTTTTAAATGAAGGTTAAATTGATAAAGCTGGTTTAAGCTTGTTAACTTTTATTCATGTCTTATAAAAGACAAATATCTTTTATTGCACAATATGAAAAACGTATAACTTTAATTGCATTATGATGCTTTCAGTTGCCACTCACTCATTTTCTTAGCAGTTAACATGTTTATACTGAATGATATAGTAAACAAATTCCTTAAAATGTGACAAAAGAATTGGGATTTGACATGTTATATTTCCAGCATGAAACAAGGTAAACTGAAGCCTAAAACTCTGTGCATCCTAACTGCAACTGAATAACTTAGAAATGTTCAACAATTTTTTAAAAATAATAACATGAGTGAAATAGTTATTTTATTGTGTGCTGTGGTATATATGGGACAGATTGAAGGATGAAGACAAAGAGATAAATGTACCTAAGGCAGTGTACAACACTTGGTAGTAGGCATATGCTTGAGGGCCAGGGCTGGGCCCAGAGTAGAGGTTAAAGGGCCAGCATATGGAGTCTAAAGTACTGTTGAGCATGGTTTCAATTCTAAGTGCTACCATGGGGCTCATAGTAACCTTCATTGTTGGAAAGGAGTCACCAGCTGGATCAAGATTTGTAACCACATTAGAAGCAAGTTTTCTAGTTGTCAGTGCTTGGGGCAAAGACTATAAGAAGTGAGCAGCTGTCTCCTGAGAGAAAAGAGATCAGCTTTGGTGAATTCTGTGACAGTTCTGTCACCGACTGAGGGGTTGATAGGGTTCACACAGATGAGGATTTTAAAATGGAGCTTCAAGGTCAAGGGGAAAAAAGAAAGTAAATTTTGAATATTGCTAGGTTTGTTAGGTTAAAGGATACTAATGTAAAAATAATTCTTGCAATGTGCGTTTGAAGAAAAGCAATGGCACACAATGTGATCACGACTGGGACATGTGGCATGTATAAGTCAAGTAGGTCTCGGTCTTAGTTTTTAATATGCCCAGTCATCACTTTGAGTAATAAATTTGTCATTCTGACATAAAAATTACAACTGAAGATTCTTTGTGCAATGTCAAAAATATTTGTAGTTCTACAGAGTACAAAGAAAAATAGTATAAAAATATGAAGTTCTAAAAGTGTATATTAGAAATACTCTACTATTTTCAATGACTCTCCCTACTGTATACTCAACTGAAAGGATGGTTATTCACTTGGAAGTGGGTCAATAGACATACATCTTTTGGACAGCTAACACCACATTAATCATATTTTTTTCTTTCTGTATTGCCAAATTTGTGACTTAAAAGAAGAGCATGAGAAAAGTTAGTACAGATGAGCAGAAGGCTTAAGGATTCCTTTGAAGCAAGTCAGAAATAATACATGAAAGATGGAGAATAAGGAAGAGAGGGAAAGTGTGAGAGAAAGAGTAACAGAAAGATCCAAAGAAATAGAGTGTGTGTGCACATACATACAAGAGAAAAAATGATTATAGAAACTGAGATATGCTAAGAAAGAAAATAATATGTAAGATGCAGCCATTGAATGTATCTTACTGGTATTGCACTTGGGTTGATTTTATCCTGTAAGACATTCATTAGCAACACATGTGCTATGAGAGATCTTTGAGACACCTTTTTTTTTTTTTTTTTTTTTTTGGTCAAGTAGACCACTATAAATCACCTGCATTAAGCAGAGGTTATTTTTCCCTAACAAAAATCCTTCCATCCTGTCTGCTTTATGTGACAGAGCACTGAAGAGGTGCTCTGAGTACCCATGCTGTTGGCATTCAATAAATGCGTAATAGTAGTAATAATACCACAGATAACATGTAGTTTAAGAAATAAAATTGGCCTTCACATATTTGTCTCTTCTTCAAAGAATAAAATATCTTCCTTGGCCCTTTTTCATGTGATGTTATGTGAACATTTTCCCATTAACGTGAGGGTAGCTCTACTTTGTTGAATGCTTCTGCTGCACTCAGGAAGATAAAAGTAGGCCAGATCATAATCATTTGTGTTGTGTTCATGGAAATAAATGCTATAGGTTCTTAAAACATTTTACTCACCATATCTAATGTAGCTAGTTGAGTTTCATTGACTTTTTCTAAAATCCTTGATGCTAGATGGAGTATTTGTTATCCTGAATCATGTGGCTAATTTCAGATTGTAAGAGACAGACTAGAACAAATTATATGGGGTAGGATTATTATATTAATGAACATATGTTATATTTAAGCTATAATCTATATAAAAGCATTCTAACTGTTGTCAAAGGGTCATCTAAGATGCTGAATGTACTATATGTAAAGAAAGAAAACAACAGGAAGATAAAAAAGCAATACAAGAGTTAGTTTACCCTTTTGCAAACTACATTTGAAACTTACATACATACAAATTGGTTATATAATAAGTATGTAACATTATAGGATACTTAAGAGTTTACTGAATTATACATATAATTACTGAATCAAATTATTTGGATATTTAGTGAAGTTATGTCAGATTCTTTCAACTTTGTAAGAGAATTTAATTGTAAGTTACCATTACTATCATTACTAAACTCTAATGAGTTATAGAAGATAATCTTTGTGTATGCCTGATATTTTTTTCAAGGACCTGATACATTCTTATCAGTTGTATTTGTATCTGATTTGTTTTTCAGGATTCTTTGTCACTTCTGATTACTTGCTTGGTTCTTCTAACTGGGAAATGCCCAAGAACACTTGCCTGCTGGTATTCAAAACACTGTGATAAAGGACAGTGATTAGAGAAAAAGTCTCAACTCCTGTTCGCGAGTACTCAGTGACCTCTCGTGTTTTTGCAAATAAAGTTTTATGGAAAACAGCCTTGCTCATTCTTTTACGTATTGTCAATGGCAGCTTTCTCACTTCAAGGGCAGAATTATGAACACGGGACAGAGACCTTATAGTTTGCAAAGCCTAAAAAAATTACTATTTGGCCCTTTATAGAAAAAGTTTCCTGACCTCTAAATTATTATAAGAAAAGTAGCTAGATTGCCTTAAATCCTATTCCACTCTGCCCCCAATCTCTTTTTATTCCTTCCTCATTAGAAAATACCTAGATCTTATTCTTCCCTTCCTACCATTCATCAACTGACTACATGGGTTTCAAGTTTCCAATGGAGAAACATTTTTTACAAAGTTTAAAATAATTGAGTTTGAACTACTTTTAGAGATAGCCAAAAACTCTAAGACTAACTCACTTTAAATAATATTTAAAAATAATAATAGCTAATATGTATATAGCACTTACCAAATTCCAATCATGGTTATGACTATACTGTTTATATTAACCTATTTAATCCTCACCACAACAACTTGAAGAGAAGTGTCAACATTATCCTCTTTTGGGGGATGAAAAAAATTTTGGTACAGAGAATATAAGTAATTTACCTAAAGTAATATAGCTAAATGGAAGGCAGAAATGGAATTAGAACTCAGGACAGCTGGATAATAACTAAGCTCTATAGCCTCAGTGTATATCTGGTGGTAGATGAATGTGCTTTACATTTTAATCAGCATCACCACCTCTCTCCAAAAGATCATTATCTCTTATCCTTATACATTATCATAAAACTCTAATGTGGGCCAGGTAATACATTAACAATTTAATGTTTTCATTTAATACAGAGAGGTATCCTATGTCTCTAACTCTCTAGTGCTTAGTAATGCTTGAGAAACATTAAAATAGCACTTAGCAGTGGAGGAGAAGGAGACAAAGAGTGGTTATACTTTGAGCTTTATGTGACATTGAGCTGAACTTGAAAATGAGATTAAGTATTTTCCAGATAGTGTAGATTTTATGAGAAAGATATGGGGGATTTCCAGTTATTTCATCACATCTTACTAGCAAATGTCAGAAATAAAATAATCTTGCTATTACATGTAATTAAAAAATTTTAACATTTATTTATTTTTGAGAGAGAGAGAGAGAGAGAGAGAGAGAGAGAGCATGAGCAGGGGAGAGACAAAGAGAGAGGGAAACACAGAATCCAAAGCAGGCTCCAGGCTCTCAGCTGTCAGCAGAGAGCCCAATGTGCGGCTCAAACCCACAAACCATGAAATCATGACCTGAGCTGAAGTCAGACTCTTAACTGATTGAGCCACCCTGGTGCCCCTATTACATCTAATTTTTATATGAAGACATAGATGAAGCACAGAAAAATAAGTGAGCCTATAGAAATAAACAATAGACACAAATTTACCTGGATGGTGCCCATCAGAATCAAATTAGAAGGACAAATTTGCCCAGCCATAGAAATAAACCATTACCACAAAGAATCCCTACAAATCAGAGAGAAATACATTTTCAGAAAATACATTAGTAGTAGTCATCAGTCTAATAATTGAAAAAGGGAAAGATAGCTTTGGGAAAATCACTCTAATTTCAAGCTAAGCATTAATTACTCAAATTGTAAGTAAAATAGCTGAGAAAAAAATATGTAAGATCTGAGTGTCACTAAGACATCTTGGGAATTCTCTAGTTTATCAAGTTTTCTTTCTTTTATAAAGAATACACCTAAACTATTCAAACATAAAAAAATTATCTCACTTTTAAACTCACATAATTATTTTTGATTTATGAGCCTCTCTTCATCATTCATTGTCTGAGGAACTCCTCTAAATCTTTGATTCACAAAAATAAAATAACACAACTAATTAGTAAATTATGTAATATACTAAAGGAAGAGCAACAATAAATGTTTCTTTTTAAAAACTAAGCTCTGAAAGGAACTGAACTGCTGTGCGATATGGCTAGTGCCATATTATTTTATTCTACATGATCACAATAGTCATCTTGAAAATGAGAAATGCTATCAATTTAGAACATTGTTTTTTGCATTTAATAAAAAATATTGGCTACTTAGATCAGCCTTGAAACAAAAATAAACTTTATAGGATTAAAATTTTGTTACAATAGCTCTTTTTTAATACTCATTCAAAAATGCTTAAACATTCACATGTGATAGAGGGATAAATCTGTTCAAAGGGGTTTAAAGCACAACCACTCACAACTAAGCTGGCCTTTGTCAGCATGCACTTGACATCTGAATGAGTCCATTCTCTCTGTGGTAAGGGGTCAACACAATAAAATGGCTGTCATTGAATCATTGAGTGGTTCTGGAGAACACTACCAAATGCTGTCTAGGTGTTCTGACACTAATCTGTAGAGAGGTCACTTTCACCTGAGTGACCTATGTAATCTCATGGTCGAGAAGACACAAACAATAGTTAACACACCCAGAGACAATAAATAGTGAACCAGCTCTTCCTTGACCAAAGCTTTGTATTTAACCAAAGTCTTCTACAGGAGTTTTGTTAGATCTGTTTTAGAACTATGGAGACAATATGAACTTGACACCTTTGGATGGATGGGAATTTTCTATTCCAAATCTCACCCCAATTCAATCGTGTGTACTTTAATATGCTCATTATTTTTATTACTGTTGCTGTTGTTGTTTAAAATGTTAAAATATGTAAGATTTCCATTAATGAAAAGGATCTACTATTTAAAAGGAAATTAGAAAACCCCTGTGATAAAGAAATAAATTAGTTCCTGAGACTGTCTCAAAATTTAACTCCGTTATACACTAATTAAGTTTCTTGAATTACAAGATGATCTGACACACGATGACTCTATAAATAGACAATGTCTTCAAAGGTCTGTTTAAAAAATTCGGCAGAATATAAAATAACCTACATGGTAATTTCAGAATTAGATATGTTATTGTGTTTTAAAATGATGTCATTGTTAGATTTTAAATTTTTGTAAAATAGCTCAGTTCTCTGATTAAGAAAGAAAGCATATTATAAACCAAAAGAAGCATATATTATAGACCCAAAGATACCAAGGACCATCTTAGAAAATCCTATAGAAAAGATTTAATAATAAAATATGTACCTGGCAAATGTTGCCCTATTTTACCAAAAAAGTAGGTAGATTGATTGGAAACTCATAGAGTGGCTTGTAATTAATCTCTGATAAAATTCTTGAATGGTAAGAATTTACAAATCAAATGAATAATCATTTAGAAGCCAGCACAGTTTCCATAGAGTAGGTCACATTTTTTTCTTTTGATAGAGCTATTTATCCATGAAGAGCCTCATACGGACATCAGATATTTAAAACTACTTCTGGCTTCTTCCTCAATTCAACTTCTCCTTTTGGCTTCTTACTCAACATGGCTTGGCATTCATTTATTCATTCTTTTTTTTTAAGTTTTTATTCAAATTCCAGTTAGTTAACACACAGTGTAATATGAGTTGCAGGTGTAAATATAGTGACTCAACACTCCTATACTGCATTCATCCTTGAGTTCACCGTTACTCATAGTTATGAGTAAAGAAACTTTCTCTTCACCGATCTGGTTCTACAAAACCTTCACTAGCTAGGCTATAAAAGGAGGATATTTAGGTCATGTATAAAAAAAAATCAAAGATTTATTTATTTATTTATTTATTTGAGAGAGAGAGAGAGAGAGAGAGAGAGTACAAATGGAGGAGGAACAGAGAGAGGGAGTGAGAGAATCCCAAGCAGGGTGGGCACTGTCAGCGCAGAGCCTGACATGGGGCTTAAACCCATGAATTTTGAGATCATAACCTGAGCCAAAATCAAGAGTCAGACGCTTAACTAGCTGAGCCACCCACTTGCTCCGATCAAAGTTCTATTTTTAAAAGTAGTTTAAATTGAAATATCAAGAATTTGCTTTACACAGTGTTTTGGACAGTGCATCTTGAGGTCATATTGAGGTGCATGATATTATGGTGGGTCTTTCAAATGAAATGTAAGTTGCTAGAAGTGTGCAATTAAAGTAAATTAGATGTAGACAGAAAATTCTAGCAGCAAGCTGTAGACTTGGCAATTGTGTCCTTGGTCATAATTTTTTATAGAACTTAGATTGACATTTGTCACAAAGTGTTATATTAGTTGTTCATAGTTCCTACTTCCTTTCATTCCACTCATTAAATCACAGGACATCATGGATTTGATATGAATCAGAACCAAGGCTGATGCTGAGTATCAAAAGTGGTGAATTGGCCACACATGGTCCCCCTCTCATGGAGTTTATCGACTTATAAAATCTCTCTAGGCAGGCAGTGAGTCTTATTCATTTAATTGTAGTATAAGTACATATAATAGATACTTAATAAATATTTATGGATCTTGATTGATAATTTATATGATATACATATCATATTTTCCAAATTTTGGATGCTACTGGCGACGTCCTCAATAATTGAGTAAGTGATCACAAGTCTAAAAGGTTTTAAAAATCTGGATTTTTCACTGTGGGGTCACGATAATATAGATACATCTGCAGAGATGTGTTAAAAAAAAAACTCAAGGTAACTCTAGGGTTATAGGATGAGGTAGATATAACCTTAATGGAAGTGTCTATGAAAATAAGCTTAGCAATTTTAGTTTATTTTCAGTTCCTTGGTGTAATATGACTTCTGAAATAGTAAATAAAATTTTAGGCAGAACAAGTGTTCAGATGAAAGAAAAGAACAATCTCTTTTGCTAGAGTATATATAATCAAAGTGAAGTTTTTTATTCTAAGATTCACCTTGTGAGAGAAACTTAAGGAAACACTGAAGGAATCAGGGTCAGTTCTCTTGGTGAAGAGAGGCAAAGGGGAGCTAGCTTTAAAAACATAAAGGAATGTCAAATGGAAGATGAATTATATATTTTTTGTATGACTCCAAATGGAAGAATTATAAAGAATTAGGTACTAGGCTCCTGCAATCCAAATCCTAAGAGCAGATCCTAGGTTCAGCATCTTTTTAGTCTCTTAGCTCCTAGGATCAGAATTAGGGAAAAAGGTTCTCAGAGTGTCAGGTTATACCTTACTTAGAAGGCCTATGAGGGAGGGAAGGGAAAGCCTGAAGGCTCTCTGGAGATATGTTTATCCTATGAGAGCTGAGAGTCCCAGTACTTCTTATCAAGATGGATGAGAAAGTTATGAGCAGAAAATAAAACAATAGATCAGAAACCTGGAAAGGAGGACACTGAGGGGCTAAAATCAGAATAATTTCATTATAATTAATTGGGAGATCTCATAGAAATGGGGAATATCTCAAAGTTGGAGGAGGTAGAGAAAGGACAAGACTTGAGTGAAGAGAGGAGCCAGATGAGGTTAATCTTGTGGCTGCCATTTCCTAATCACAGCATTTCTTTTACATGGGGTTCTCACTCCTTTTGTGCACCAGGTATGGGTTCCTAAAGGAACATACTTCCAGGAGAGACTAAAACATAATTCAGTTTAAGAATATATGTTCTAATAAGGAAAGTTGTTTAAAAGTACAATGAGATTCCCTATTTCCCATGACTGAAAGAATTCTGACACAGGGTGTGTCCCTGAGTTCTTCAAGATGTGGAAATTTTTCTCAACGATTATCCTAGAAAAGTTATTTATCTCACACACTACAGTTTCAAGTTGAGGTCTGATGAGAACCACAAAGTGTGGAATGGATTTTATTTTGTGTTTTTAAAGTTAAGATGTCAGTAGCCAATCCACCAATGTATATGCTGTATGCAAATTAACTTGACCTTTGAACTTCTGATTGTTGGAATAAAACGCGATTGCTTAATTTAATATGACGGTTGAAGTACCTTTTATGCATTACATAAGAATATAAATTAGCAATTAGAAAAATTCTACGAGTCAAGAATTTCTTAAACTAAATGCAGAATTAAGTCAAGTGACACAGTTTATGACTTTTAAAGCTTTGAGACAATCTTTCAAATTGAGTTAACATCAATATTTAAAAAAGTACTGACAACCAACATCCTTAATGAATTTGAAGAAGTAAGTTGATCCCTAATCACCAAGTAAATGTATGGTCCATAGATGAACCTTAACACCTCCTTTAAAAATAAACCCTAAACCACTCACAACCAAAAGACATACACCAAAGTGACTATTTTATGGTAGTTCCCTTTGGTACATTTTCTCTAACCGTGCTGGTGTTTTTGTTTTTTGCTTTCTGCTGCTATTTTTTGTTTTGTTTAGAGTTTTTTTTTCTCTTTCCCCTCTGAGAAAAAGGTAGAGTGGTGGGAGATGTAGATATTCTCTGGGTTACAGGATACATCCCATTTGGCTGCCTCATTTAGCAGCTGGTATTTCTGTGGAGCAATGCTCAGCACTCACTCTTACAGTCTTTTATGTAATATAATATATATTTTTAAAATTGATTGTAATTTTTTTAGCACTTTGGGGGCTGCTGGTGGTCTCTTTTTCAGGCTAAATAGACCAACTGCTGCTGCTAAAAGAGTTTATTCGACCACCCACACTCAGAAGCACAACCTCCTTCTCCCTGTGTCCCCTGAAGTAGCAGTCGGTGAGGCCTGTGCAGTAATAACCATGAGCAGCCTTCAGGCTCAGAAAAATGTCACAGCTTGATCCCTGGAGCCTCCAGTACCCCTATTCAATCAGTGTTCAACTGCATGACGCACCCTGAAACTTAAAATGAAAGCCGTGGATTCATGGCCAAAAATACAAACTCCCCACTGGCTCCTCTAGTGGGAGACATTGAAGTTCTCAGTTAGCTCGCAGACAGTTACCTACCCTTTCCTTCCGTCCCAGGCAGCAAGGAAAAAAGGCATAACTGTAACATTTTCTTCACAAAGGCCTTGACTGGGATGCACAGAGACTTAAAAGCAGCAGGCCTGTACTTTTTAAAACAACATTTTGACAGATATAGTCAAGTGATAAAATATAGTAAACTTATAATTACCTCAGCCATTGGAGGCCAGCAATGGAAGGGATAGTAGCCCAGAGGAGGGGGTATGCCAACTAAGCAAACTTCATTTTATTCTGCTCTGAAGTCCCAGAATTCAACAGGGTGTATGTATGGCTAAATTACGGTAAGGGGTGATAATTTTCAGGCCTAGATAAGCACAGAAGAGTGGGAAAGCAACAGTGGATTACAATTCTGTTAAAATATTTCCTTGCCACTCCAAGGCAAAAGACATATGCATCTACATTAGAAAGGCCCAGTATAAAGGGGACCAAGAAGTTTGGGCCATCAGAATATAGGGTCATAAACACATGTAGAAATGTACATAACTATCGGTAATTATCAATATTAGCAGTCTTTCCAATACCCTTATGGTCCCTGGCACCCCAGACACCTCTCATACCCTGAGTTTATTTCTTTTTCCAGTAAAATTGCATTTTCTAAACTTTCAAACTTTGCTATTTCTCTGGTAGAAAAGTTTAGGAAGGAGTTAATCATTTCCTTCACTTGCTGATATATTTTAAGATTACCTATTTTTTTTACAGTAAGAAATAACACATTTAATACACCTGCCATGTAAACATGATATATCATTTGTGTATATAAGTCAAATCTTGGTTCATATTATTTTGTTTTATAATTAAATTTATTGTAATAGTACTTCAAAGGCAATACCTGCTCTCTATTCAGTAAGTAATAAGACTCAAACATACAAGCAAATTGCATATCCTGTTAATTTCCAAAGCAAACTCATAACCTGTTTTTACACATGAAGTCTTGTCCAGTAATTCAAACGCACCATACCTGAGTTTATTTTTACCTTTTAAAATTTCTAATTTACTATTCTTTTGTAAGATATGGTTTGTTTCTTGATTAGGAAGATTAACAGAAGTTCAATGAATCTTACAATTGATTGGATATGTGTGCTCACCATGGCTGAGGAGACTGGCATGCTGAGAAGAGGAGCTAAAGAATCTTTATTCAAATAATTTAGCAGTGATGAACATGAAAAAGAATCCTGGTTAAATAACTACGTCACTTTTCTCAAAATTTTACTCAAACAAAATATTAAATTTGTAAAAGTAAATAATAAGATTGGTCATGTTGAATCATATAAAAATAGTTTTTTCTTAGGTAGAAAATAGTATTTAAGATGTTTATTTTGGCTCGGTCAGTTTAGCTTTTGGCTCAGGTCATGATCTCACGGTTTGTGGGTTTGAGCCCCGTGTTGGGCTGTGTGCTGACAGCTTAGAGCCTGGAGCCTGCTTTGGATTCTGTGTCTTCCTCTCACACTGCCCCTCCCTTTCTCACTCTCTGTCTCTCTCTCAAAAATAAACAAACATTTAAAAAAAATTAAAAAAGATATTTATTTTAATTTTATTAACCTTATACATTTGAGGGAAAAAGGATTGTCTCTCACCTTTCTGTTGCAAAACTGAGAAAACTGTATGGAAAAATCAAGAAGCAAAAGAAGCCAATGCCCAGATTTTCAATGAGACTTTGTAGTGTAAGTTTTGATATAGCGTTTATTTTAACTATTTCTTCCCCTTCCTATTGATGCCATAAATCACTGTGCTTCCACAACAGTGAGAAACAGCATGGAGAAGAACTTTATAGTCCAGATGGTCTTCTTTTAACAGAGAGAGAGAGAGAGAAAGGGAAAGAGAGAGAGAGAGAGAGATGTGCGAGAGTCAGAAAGGGAGAGCGAGAGAGATGTTTATACATTAGAGCAGAGGTTGGCCAAAATGTTTTATAAAGGGCCATATAGTAAATATTTTAGGTTTTTTTTTAGGCTTTGTGGGTGAGAAGGTCTCTGTTACAACTATTCAATCCTGTCATTGAAGTGGGAAAGCAGCCATGGACAATATGTAAACAGGAGAGAATGACTATGTTCCAACAAAATGCTATTCAGAAAAGTAGGCTGAGGGAGTAACATCAGTGAATGGTAGAGTAAGGACCTCCAAGAATTTCCTCCTCCATAAAAGCAATGAAAACTGGTGAGATTGTCAGAATCAACTTTTTCAGTGCTCTGGAAATTAATCAAAGGCTTGCAGTAATCCAGGGATTATATATTAAAAATAAATGGTTGAATCTTGGTAAGAGCAGAGAGCTTTGTGGCATTTTAACTTGACCCTTTCCCATTCCCCCCTTCAGTTCTGGAGTATGGCCTTAGAAATTAACAGCCTGCAATCATAGTGAAAACCAGCAACGTGACAGCCACCAGAGAGCACAGAATTAGGTTGGAACTTCTTTAAACCTCATTCCCAGAGAATTGTCATTATTTGACCTGTCAAGTATGTATAGTAAAGAATTTGACCTTGTCCAAAGAAAGGTCTGGCCTTTGCCCTCAACTTCTGGGAGGTAATCAGTGTCACACCTGATTGGAGTGTCTTGTTTAGAGCAGAAGCTGGCCAACCAGATCTTAGGGTGAGGCTGGCCACAACAGAAACCCAACCATGTGATCAAGGGAAGAAGGCTTAAGTCACATGATATCAGTTGACCTGAATACTGAGTTCAATCAAGTGGGCAATCAATCAGTCATGTATATATATGATGGTTCAATAAAAATTCTGGACAATAAATCTCTGGTAAACTCCCTTAGCTGGCAATATTTCATGTGTATTGTCATACATCAATGCCAGGAGGACAATATGTCTGGGCAACAACAGAACTTCATGTTTGGAATCCTCCTAGACTCTGCTTTATACACCTTTTCCTTTGGTTGATTTTAATTTGTATCTCCTCCTTGTAATAAAACATAATTGTGAGTACAATATTTTTTTGTGAATTTTATGAAGTATTCTAGCAATCATCAAAATTTAAGGTGATTTTGGGGAACACCCCAAACCTTCTTTCAGTGTCAAAAGTCTTGGGAAGATTTGGGAGTCTGAAGAACTATTCTCTCAAGTTTTGCAGTTTGACTCTGGGTATTTGGTAACAGAATTGGAAGTTCCCTAGAATGATCTTGATTCACTGAAACATGTTGTTTAGAGAGAGAATCCATAATAGTGTAAGAGATGAGGAAATTTGAATGGTCATAGGGTCACCCATCTAATGGAACTGCAGCTGTGTTTTGATCAATTAATGGAAGTAAAAGATACCAATGGAATTTAAAAATGATGGATCCATCTCCTGAAAAGTTGGTTCACCAGATACATAGAAAAATGCAAGGAAAAAAGATATAAGTAAATATATAATCACTTGGTTATTGATATCTGTAATAGCTAAAATGAGAATGAGGGAGAATGCTGGGCCAAATTTGGATTCTGGTTCATTCAAGTTGCAGCCTCCAACCTCTGGTCACTATAGGTAAAGTTAAAATAAAAATTAAAAAATGACTCTGGACCAAGCTTGGATCCTGACCAGACTGAGTTTTAGTCTCTATTCTCAGGGCCCTTACCAATGGTAAAGTTAAAACAAAAGCAAAGAAAATACTGGGGTGGGCCTTAATTAAAGTCTCAGAGCTACACCCAAAGGGAAAAAATATTCAGAAAAATATTTAGCAAAAAAAGTTGAAATGATTCATAAGAGAATAGGTAAAACAAAGAGGAAAGAAAAAGAAGAGAATCAAGGGACTCATTCCAAAAAGGTGGAAATTTTTAAATAGTTATGAAGAAATGAAACAAATAAAGCAGACATTGATGGGATCCCAAGAAAGGTGTTAATCTAGCACTCTTCGAAGTTGGGTGCATTAGTGGAAACCCCTGCCATTTAAACACTGAAGGGCTAACATTTGAAGGGCTTCACAAAAGTCAAACAAATCTGCTTTATTCATCAAAGTAATTTAGAAGGATGTAAGGCAAAGATGATGAGAAACATGACCTATGATCACTTGGAACAATGGTTGTATGATGTATTTAAAACAATGACTGATCAAAGGGTCTGGGTCCCTTGGCCTGACTCCCAACTGGCAATAAAAGCCTATAAAAATATGAGTGAATAAAATGGTAAGAGGGCAGAAAAAAGACACTTCAGGGACTCCTAGACATAGGAGCTCATCCACTGTATTTCCAAAAGTAGGGAAAAATTAACATTGTCTCAGAGACATGGAATATACCACCGAGTATATCTGCAAACATATAACGTGAGTCCTCAAAAATGGAGAAACACAGAAAAAAAATTTTAAGAAATAATTGTTGAAATGTTCCTGAATTTGATAGAAAACATTAATCTACACATCTAAAAATCTCAATGAATTCCATATTCAGAAAGATTGACACCTAGACACATCATAATCAAATGATTGAAAGCCAAAGAGACAATCTTGAACCTTCAGGTGAGAAGGAATTCAGAACTTACAAGGAATTCTCAGTAAGATTAACAGCTAATTTCTCATTAGAAATCATGGAAGTCAGAAGGCAGGGAGATGACATCATCAAAGTGTTAAAAGCTAAAAACTGCCAAACAAGAATTCTATACCAGTAAAACTATTCTGTAAAAAAGAAGGAAAAAATAAGACATTTATATAAAAATAAAAACAAAACAAAACATAAAAAACCCAGAAAAGTAGAGAATTCATTGCTGTACTGTTAGAAATATTAAACTGAGTTTTTCAGGCTGGAAAGAAATAACATTAGACAATAATTTGAATTCCCAAAGAAATAAAAACCACTGGTAAAGGGAACTACACAGGTAATTATAAAAGATAGTACATAGTGCTTTTTGTAATTGGATATTTCCCCCTCCTGATTTAAAAGACAACTGTACAAGTAATAAACTTAAAAATCTGTGTTTATGGATACATAATAAATAAAAATATAATTTGTATGTATGACAATAACAGAATAAAGAAGGGAGAAGCAAATAGAACAATATAGGATCAATATTTTTCGTAACATATTAAAGTTAAGCTGTTATTAATCAGAACTAAACTGTTATAAGTTGTTAGTTGTCATTGCAACCAGTAAGAAATAACTAAAAACAAATTATAAGGAAAATATGATAAGCAAATTAAATGGTGCATTAGAAAGCATCTATTCAACATTAAAAAAGTGAAACAATGAAGAAATAGAGGAACAAAATAATAAGGCATATAGAAAACATTAAAGCAACACATGTAAAAATCCCATCTTATCAGAAATTGTACTAAATAAAAATACACTTAATTTCCTTCATGTACCTTCAGTTACCCTAGGAAGAATCTTCTCCATTAGAAGATCTCTAGACCTTGGGGCACCTGGGTGGCTCAGTCAAGTGAGTGTCTGACTTTTTATTTCGGCTCAGGTCATGATCCCAGGGTCATGGGATAGAGCCCCATGTTGGGCTCTGCACTGAGCTTGGAGCCTGCTTAGGATTTTCTCTCTCTCTCTCTCTCTCCCTCCTTCTCTCTGCCCCTCCTCCCTGTTCACATTCTCTCCTCAATATTAAAAAAATTTTAAAAAAGAAAATCTCTAGACCTTCGCAAAGCAGACTTTGCATAAATTTTCTATTTCTTTGTTGGAAATATATTTTATGTGTCTTTCTCAGGGACTTTTGTTTTCTTTGCTCTACTTTTTTTTGTGAGCCGCTTCACAGTTCTGCTCTTTCTTAGAATGTTATAATGCAAACATTATACTTATTGATTATATCTTGCTTTTATTTTAGTGGATCCCAAAGAGCTCCATAGCGGATATGCTAAATTTTTTTCTTCACAATACCTCCGTCAGGGCAAATAGAAATTCAAAACACTGATAAAGAAATAAAGAACACCTTAAATTCTGATGACTAAAAATAACTAACAACCTGCAGAAACTTGCGTCTACTATACTGTGCTGCACAAGGTACACACTGGTATCTGTTCTCATTAGGATTTGCAGAGTAAGTCTGAGTTTAGTCACTGTAAAATAAAACTTCCTTTGCAGTAATGATCTGGTGTGTTATCTTTAGGCTAACACAGGACTTCTGGGATCTAATTTTAGTTCTGCTTTGAAAGGTGTTGTTCTTCTCCCCCACTCCCACATCATAGCATGATTGAGATTGGATATTTGTGAAAGTTAGATAGTTACTATTCCACATTGGTATTCTGAAGATGAATAAATAATTTTGTGAGACATGGGAGAAGTCAAAACTTTAATTCACGTTTACAGATAAAGGTAGGTGTTCTTAGTACACGCATACTTTGGTTTATTGCATGTTTATTGCACTTCACTGACATTATGTTTTTTAGAAATTGAAGGTTTGTGGCAACTCTGTGTCAAGCAAGTCAATCAGCACCATTTTTCCAAAAACATTTGCTCACTTCATGTCTCTCTGTCACATTTTGGTAATTCTTAATATTTCAAACATTCTCATTATTACTATATTTGCCACAGTGATCTGTGATCAATGATGTTTGATGTTACTCCTATAATTGTTTTGAGGCACTATGAACTGTGACCATATAAGTTTTAGTTGATAAATGTGTGTGTTCTGATTACTTTACTGACTGGCTGTTCTGTCTCTCTCCTTCTCCTCAGCCTCCCTATTCCCCGAGACAAAACAGTATTGAAACTAGGACTGTTAATAACCCTACAATGGCCTCTAAGCGTTCAAGTGAAAGAAATAGTCACATATTTCTCAATTTAAATCAAAAGCTAGAAATGGTTCAGTTTAGTGAGAAATGCACGTGGAAAGCTGAGATAGGCTGAAAGCTAGGCCCTTGGTGCCAAATGGTCAAGTTGTAAATGCAAAGGAAAAGTTCTTAAAGGAAATAAAAAGTGCTACTCCAGTAAACATACAAATGATAAGAAAGCAAAACAGCCTTATTGCTGATATGGAGAAAGTTTTAGTGGTCTGGATAGAGATCAAGCCAGTCACAACATTCCCTTAAAGCCAAAGCCTAATCCATAGTAAGGCCCTGACTCGTTTTAATTGCGTGAAGGCTGAGAGAGGTGAAGAACTTGCAGAACAAAAGTTTGAAATGAACAGAGGTCGGTTCCTGAGGTTTAAGGAAAGACCCTGTCTCCATAACTTAAAAGTGCAGGATAAAGCGGCAAGTGCTGATGTGGAATCTGCAGCAAGTTATCCAGAAGATGTAGCAAAGTTAATTAATGAAGATGGTTAAACTAAACAACAGGTTTTCAATATAGATGAAACAGTCATCTACTGGAAGGAGATGCCATCTAGGACTTTCATAGCTAGCAAGGAGAAGTCATCACCTGGCTTTAAAACTTCAAAGGACAAGCTGACCCTCTTGTTAGGAACTAAAGCAGCTGGTGAATTTAAGTAAAGCCACTGCTCATTTACCATCTAAAAATCCTACGGCCCTTAAGAATTATGCAAAATTTACTATACCTGTGTTTTGTAAATGGAACAACAAAGCCTGGATGACAGCACATCTGTACAGAGTTTAGTGAAGTTTTTAAGTCCACTGTTAAGAACTACTCTTCAGAAACATAGGTTCTTTTCAAAATATTACTGCTCATTGACAACCCACTTGATCACCCAAAAGCTCTGATGGACATGTACAACAAAATGAATGTTGTTTTCATGCCTACTAGCACAACATCAGTTCTGCAGCCCACGGGTCAAGGAGTAATTTCAAATTCCAAGTCTTACTATTTAAGAAATATATTCCATAATCTACAGAGAGTGATTCCTCTGATAGATCTAGGTGAAGTCAATTGAAAACCTTCTAGAAAGGATTTACCATCCTAGAGGCTCTGAATAAAATTATGATTCATTGGAAGAGGTCAAAATATTAACAACAGAAGTCTGGAAGAAGTTGATTCCAGCCTACATGGATGACTTTGAGGGATTCAAGACATTGGTAGAAAAAACTGCAGATCTGGCAGAAATAGCAAAATAGCAAGAGAACTAGAATTACAAGTTGAGCTTAAAGATGTTAGTGAATGGCTAACTCTTTAGCATTCATTCACTAACTAAATGATTAGTTAAAACTTTAGCAGATACGAGTTGATAAAACTTTAGCAGATACGAGTTGCTTCTCATGGATGAGCAAAGAAAGTAGTTTCTTGGAATGGAATCTACTTCAGTTAAGGATATTGTAAACATTGTTGAAATGACAGCAAAGCATTTATACTATTACATAAACTTAGTTGATACATTAGCAGCAGGATTTGAGAAGATTGACTCCGATTTTATGGGTAAATGTTATCAAACAGTATCACATGCCGCAGAGAAATCATTCATGACAGGAAGAATCAATAGATGTGGTGAACTTCATTGTTGTCTTATTTTAAACAATTGCCACAGCCACCCCAGCCTTCAGGATTCACCACCCTGATCAGTCACCAGCCATCAACATCAAGGCAAGACCCTCTGCTGGCAAAATGATTATGATTCACAGGAAGTTCAGTTGATGGTTAACATGTTTTAGCAATAAAGTATTTTTAAATTAAGGTATATATATATTTTTTAGATATAATGCGCACTTAAAAACTATAGTATAAATATAACTTTTATATGCACTGGTAAACCAAAAAAAAAAAAAAATCACTGGACTCACTTTATTGTGGTATTCACTTTATTGCAGTGGTCTGGAACCAAGCCTGCAATATCTCCGAGTATGCCTATATTGCAAAGTCATCTCTTCATTACTGTCTTATCTTTTTCCACTGTAATGCCTGTCTTCCATTTTGTTTATACATTTTCTCAATTGCTATTAAATTCCCTTTACCTTGACTAAGAAGTAAATGATTCTGAGCAAAAACAGGAATTCTAATCTAAAAGGAGCACATCATATCTTCCAGGATTCTACACTATTTCTATGTGTACTTTCTACTATGCAATTTAGCATTTCTGTAGTGCGAAATATAAGGACACTTACGGAACACTTCAATGAAACAGTAAGAATTTTGACCTTGGGGCCAGTGTTGGGAACTTAGACTTGGATTCCAGTGTGGTGTACAAATAATCATTTGTATAACTTGGCTCTAGTTCTCTAAGGTATCATCTTTCATAGTTTGAAATCCTTTCTAGAATATAAACATCTCGAGAACAGGAGTGTTTTTATTTGTTTCTTTGGTTTTAAAATTGGTTTATTATGTTATTCTCAATGGTTGACAGAAGGCACCAAATAGGTGCTCACTAAATAAAGATTGACTGAATAATTAGTACCTTTCAGGGACTAATTGAGCTTGATGACAACCAATATTCTTCAATTCTAAATTTTGTAAGTTTTATATAACCATGTTTTACAATTAAAAAGATATTATATTATAAACATACATTTCAAAATTCTACAACTAAGATAGAAAATAATGAAATGAAAGAAATATGTCATTATTACTTGACTTACCTATCCTTTGGGTCAATTAACCCTGACTCTCTATCGCATGGCACCCCTATCACGCTATTAACTTAAATCATTTCTATTTACAATCTCCTCCCTCAGCTGTTTTGAAAAGGCTCTTGTGCCTTTTCCAGATCTCACTCTAGTTAGTGTCTTTTAACTAAAATTTAATAAGATTTCAATTTTTTTTTTACCATTTTTCTATTTCTCTCGGAAGCTGTCAACGTCAACTACATCGGACTCATTTTGTCAGAGAAGCTCAAAGTCTCTACCTTAGTTATAAGAAAATGAAGCAAATTGATGCAAATGAAAACTGACTTCTTTGCTCCCCCAAATAGAAGATGCCTAATTTCTGAGGGGTCCGCTGTATGTGAAAATTTTTCCCACACTGCTTGACGTCATTCCTGTAGAAACTTTAAGATTCTTTAAAAGTATCTACAAAATTAGGTGAAGGGTAAAATTATGAATTTCCCACTTGGAAGAAAGTGGCTTAAATTCTATCCAATTATTTGCCATGACAACCAGCTAAACACAAAAGGGCTAGAATGGATGTAGAGTACTGCCTCTATAATCATCACTGTATGTCCTTCAAATCATGGATATGCAGCACCACTATCCCCGGCTACTTCAGGGCCATAAGCCTACACGGTAATTACATGCTTTGGAACACTCCACTTAAGTGCATCAATAATATAGTGAGCGAACATGTTCTTTAATTCTGCACCTGTAAATGGAGGAAAAAATAAGAAAAATATCTGTATCAAAAAAATCATGAAAAGGAAGAAAAATAAACTAGACAGCCAATTTATTTTTAAGCTGCTTTGTGAGGTCACCCTCTAAAACTCAGATGGTTAATAATTCAAAGTTTTCAATAAACATAATCAAATGACAAAGTATCTCTACTTTGGAGATTGCTAAAATTAGGACATGGAAAATAAATGATGAAAACTAAAAACTCCCAAATAAGCTTAATGTTTTATCTTCAATGTACCCTTTTCCATTGTGCATTACAGAATCCCAGGTGACTTTTTTTTCCTATTGTCATGTCTCTGTATAACTGCTTTAATGGGATTTAGAAGATAACACCTACTACCCATGACTTCCAACACAAAAGAGATAACACGTCACGGCATTACACAACAGTATTACTCTGTATGCTATTTATAACACATTTAATACATTTTAGAGTGAGGTGTGTGTGTGTGTGTGTGTGTGTGTGTGTGTGTGTGTGATTTTCCATTTTATGAACATGAAATCTGTATTTTTCTCAGTAATGCAAAGTTAATACAATCGATTTAGTAGAGAAGATATAAGTCAACAGAACCATAGGGGGAACAAGTAGTTGGTATAAAACTGTTCTACCACCTACATATTCCAATAAAATAAAATGGCTAATTTCTTAAAATCAAAAATTTCTTCTGAAAGTAAAATACGTTTGAGTGACTCATTCCCTATATTCTTGGGGAATTTGAAAATAATTCTTATGTAAATTATACACATAATATTTTAATAAATATAACACTCGATATTGAGAACAAACCAAGTTTTTAAGTGGGTCCATCCTAAGTTTTTTCACTTAAGAAAATTAATAAATGAATAAACAAATAAATAACTAAAGGTATCTATATAGATACCGATATTTCTTATGCAGACTAGCCAACATTTTTTAAAGGAAATACTCAATGTGAAATTTATCTCTGTATACAGATTTTAAAATATGACTGTTATTTAAATAAGAAAACCTTGCCATAATTTCAGAAAACCCATAAACTCAGGAAAATCAGATGTGCAAAGTTTCAAAATTCATAAAGAAAACAGAAAAGATGTACTGAAAACCAGAACAGAGTGTCTTATTTCAAAAAAGTGTTATTCCAGAATGAAGTTGTATTTGTTTTTCTTTGTCATTTTACATTTGTAAAGTGATGGATGTGCATATGTTTTACTAAAATAATTTTCAATACATGACTATGACCTTGTGCTCTGTTAATTTCTACACATTTGCTTCTTAGAAATGATCATATGTCTCATACGGTGCTTTTAGAATCAAGAGCATTTATTTTCTCCATTATGTAATCAATATACAGTCTTTTTCTAATAAAAAGTATCTTTTGTGAAAAAAACGCAATTTAATTTAACCACATGGCAATACTAGCCTAAAAACAAAGTCATTATTATATTTTTGAAACTACACATAGCAATTTTACAAAGTTGTTTCAAGCAACATTTATGTATTTAGTATTAACTGTTTCTTCATGATCTTGGACTTTCGGAGATTTTCACTGCTTCAGACAGTGGATTTTGACACTTGTATGCAACTCACTATATAGATACCCTGCTACTAAAACAGTGTTGTATTATATGGGGAAACTACTGTTTTAAAGTTTAAGACTATTCCCAGGACACAAATTACATTACTTTGTAATGAACTATCAGCATATTAAATCCAAGATAAAACATCAGTTGGTTTTTGAAATACCGATAATCATCTGAGAGTTGAAACTTACTAGAAGTTGTGGGGGTTTTTTCTTGCTGACACAGACATTGGTGCAGGCCAACTGTTTGCAACCACTCAAAGATGCATATTGCTGAGACTTGGATAATAAAATGTAAACTGGAGGGAAGTATTACAGTTGAATTTCAAGTCCTTGAGAAGGTTTTATGATAGAGTACTAGAAGGATCCTTCCAAAATGACAGTAACAGTAAGTATTCCCTTAGAACACCTCATTGATGCTATGTACAGCCAGAAATAAAAGTGGAAATGTTTAATGTTGGGTGCCCAAATGACCCCATGTCCAATACTGTTTGTTTTGTTTTTGTTTCTGTTTGATTTTACTGTTGTCTTCCTGATTAGATGGCAATTGATAATATTGAAGTAAGGCAATTCTAAAATTTAGATCACTTAATTGGCCTACATCTGTGATCTCAATGAAAATCCTAAGAATGTCACCTCTCAACAGGCAGCTGAGTGTAGGATATTAATCAGACCTATAGAAACTATCTCTTGGTGTCATCTAGTGGCTGTATTTCATCACTGCATAGAATAAATGCCTTACTGGTTTTCTGAGTAGAGATTGTTTTATTACATTTGTTTCTGACTGACTGGAGTAAAAGAAGCTGCCATTTTTAACAGACAAGAGAAGGTTAGTAGCAATCAAGCCTTTCTGGGCTCTTCACCCTGGCCCTTTGCTGTGCCTTCTTATAAGGTCAAGACCCATCGATGGAAAGCTCAGTTATCGTATGCTAGTGTGAAGGTGTTGTCTGCTGCCCCATTTAGGCTGCATGACTGAGTGACTGGGTGTTGTTAAGGGACATCCACAGCCAATACACAAGGTGTTTTCTCTTAGCTGGCTGAGCACACTCAGGGGATTCTGACAGACTGAGCTGACATGCTAACAATCTGATTTCAGATGGCAATGGTAGGAGCCTTCGAGCGAGAGAGAAGAGTCCCCTGACCCTCCTGTCATCTACTCTCTCAATCTCTATCCTAGGATAGGGAGACTGCACAACTATCACAGGGAAAGGTGACATAGTGAAAATAACTTATCCACAAATGTGCTGAAATGTCATCTCTAATGTTATAGTTCCTTTAAGACGAACTATAATTTCTAATATAACTTTTCAGTTTTGAAAGGAAAGGGCACCAAGGCTGGGTTGACAGAAATAAATTATCCAGATAATTAAGGCTAACTACTCCACTTTCTCCTACTCCCTGGCCCACGCACAGACAATAATAGGGCTCAATTATTTATAATTCAGGAATATTTTTTTCTTTAAGAAAAAAGGATTTTCTGTAAAACTGCTGTTTGAAAGGCTTATAAATATAATCATTACAGAAGTGAATTATTAACAAATTTCAATCAGGAAATTTACAATTGTAAATTATGGTAGTTTCTGCTACATCCAATGTAACAAAGATAAGTATGATTTTTTAAAAGAAAAATATGTGACAGTTTATTCTTAATTTTCCATAATTACCTGATAGTTTTAGGCAAATTCTATAGGTTTTTAAAATAATCTTGATGGATTTATCAATATCAAGTAAGATACTCCTCCACATACTTATAGACATTTACACTATATTACTAGGTGGACATTTATTTATGTCGAATTTCCTGTTATTTTTCATTGATGTTTGCTTTTTCTTATCTATAGGTGTTTAATTTCTAGATGCCTTACGCACAAACACAAAATAGAGAAAAATAATTGAGTGAGAACATGAATGAATAAAAATTTCCTAAAATTTCTATTTGTCTTTAGTATAAAGAATTTGCCACTGCTGGTATTCTTGAAATGGAAATGTATATATTTAAAATGCAAATGTACATCTATAAGGCATATGTGCATGTGTGTTTATATATAGGAGATATATAGAAATATACACTATATATTTACATTTTCTTGTTATTTTATATATAACAAAAATATGCTCAATTCACATAACATTAATCCAAAATACATGGGCCCAATTAGTGTTATGCATATGCCCTCGAAACATCCAACGATTCTTCTAAACAAAAGCACAAGACAAGATCATTTAATCTTATATCTTGTATGTGAGAGAATCTAGTTTGGTTTACAGCCACTCCAACTGTGATCATTGTGCTATACATTATTTTATCTTATAGAGCAAGTGATTGAGAATAATAAAATAGTTATGTAGGAGTGTTATGTTTGTAGCATTCATAAATCTCTTGTCAGATTTTGATTCCACTTACGGGAGCCATCTCAAGTCTGAATCATAAAGCCTATCATTATTTTAAGTCTATTAATACATTTCCAAAGCCTATTTTCTGGTACTCCAGCTAAAATCAGAGCACAGAGAAAAGATTTCTTTGACATACAAAACAGGTATTTAAATATCTTGCGTGAAGAAAGTAGGGCTCTGTCTTAATCCCCTCACCCTGATTTTATTTTAACTTCTCAGTAAACAAACTGTATACTATCTAATAAGGAAAATAGATGAATGTCTACTAGCTCTAGCAAATAGGAAACTGATACCTCCTCAACATTAACAGAACTGGTTTACTATGTCCAAATGTCAACTGAGTAACCTTAAATAGCAGCTAAAATTGTTGGTTAATCATCAACAAAGTAAGCAAATGTCAATATAACATAATTCATTATTCTTAAAAGATATTCTTTGATATTGAACTTGGCTATTTTAAGCAGCCTTATCAAATAGATTATTTTACTCAGTTACATGGCCATACTTTGGAAAACTAATTCATTCTCTGACAAGTGTACTGGAATTCCATTTCATTTTCCTATAGTGTTTAGATAAATTGTGAACAAGCTGATAGGTTAAAAACACATTCATTTTTTCCCTATCCATGATATGCATTGCAGTATCTGTGGTTTCAATTACATATTTCCCCATAGCTGAAGCTGATGTAAAAGTCCTTATTTGATAAAAATAATATTCCTAACTAGCATTACCTCATGATCCACACTCCTTAGTAAGTGAGTGCAGCTAACATAGTGTAGGGTAACTTTTCATAACTGATACTTCATCTCCTATATGTCTTCGTGTTGTTACTTAATCTCCCCAACAATGCCTTTAGAATAATTGCCTAAACTTTATGGATTAAAAAAACAAGCTGATGCTCAGAGAAATTACTCAACTCTCAATCTGCATAGTAAATTGTAGGACTATGACTGGATTCAAAGTCTGGTCTTCTCTACAATTTGCACAGCATATAGATCCTGCTTACAAAAATTACCTAGAATACATACAAGTTTGTTGTAAACTAGCTCCTTAAGATAGCTTTCATTTAAGAGAGATAACCTAGTGGCATGCTTCCTTTCTGTTTCTTTAGCTTGTCAAAATCCTTCCTTTACTCAATGATACATGCAGCTAACATGGCTGGTAGCTAAATAATGGCCAGAAGATAAAAGCACAAAGACTTCTTAAAGAGCAATGGATGTGCCCTTTCTTACCCTCTTTCATCTTTCTATTTACTAGGAGATGTGATTGCTGGATTTTGAGTCACCATTTTGTATGATGAGGTGACACAGTAAGAATGGCAAAGTCATAGACAAAGCTGGCTGGATCCTGTTGACTCAGATAACATACCGGTCCTAGGCTACTCATCTCCAGGGTACTTTTAGGTGTGAGAGAAATGAAATTATATGTTTTTGTATTAGGTTTCTATTGCTGCATAGAAGATTTACCACAAACTTAGGGGGTTAAAACAGTGCCCATATACTATGGGTAAATACAAGAATGCAAGGTATGGGTAAGCTGTGCCTCTGCTCAGAGCCTCACAAGGCTGAACTCAAAGCATCAGCTGGGACTACAATCCCAAATAATGCTTCGAGGCCTCTTCCCCAGTCATCGGATGGCAGAATTCAGGTTATGGTGGTGGTAACACTGAAGTTACATTTTCTTGCTAGTCATCAGGCAGGAATGGCTCTCAGATTTTGGAGACTAACTGGAGATCTTTCTCTCATGGTCTTCTTCATAGAACCTTTCATAACTTGGTGGCTTACTTCCTCAAATCCAGTGGGAGTTTCTCTGGTGTGGTGCCTCTAATCTTTTTTTTTTTTTTTAAGGAAAGGCCCAGTTCCTTTTAAGGACTCACCTGAGTAGGTCATTCTTGTCCAGAATAATCTCCTTTTGATGAATTCAAAGTCAATTGATTTAGTACCTCAATGGCAAAGGAACAAAATCCCTTCACCTTTTCATATAGTACAACTTAATCACGAAATTGAAATTCATTAAGTTCCTAGACCTACACTCAGGTGGAGAGGGTTATATGGAAAACAAATATCAGGGAATGGGAATCTTGGAGAACATTTGAAAATGTTGCCTACCACAGTTTATGTTATCATTATTTGTTTTTTAATATACAGCCAAATCTCATTATAAATAAAGTGCCCCATGTAACATTTACCTTTCAATTTATGCAGTAATGTTTGTTTAGATAAATGTGTATCCAGCCTACCACAGACAGAATTGTTTACCAAGTATCCATCTATCATCTATCAACTATCTATCTATCTATCTTAAATTTTTGTTTTAGATGCCAAGAGATTTATTATTTTTTAATGCTTATTTATTTTTGAAAGAGAGAGTGTGTGAGCAGAGGAGGGGAAGAGAGAGAGGGAGTAGAAAGTTCAAAGCATGCTCCATGCTGTCAACACAAAGCCTGATGTGGGGCTCAAACCCATGAACTGTGAGATCATGACCTGAGCTGAAGTCGGGCACTCAACTGATTGAGCCACCCAGGCACCACATCAAGATATTTATTTCTAAATTTGTGCACAAATACAATATTCTGAATGAACTATGATGAGTAACCACTCTCTTATGTTCTATGACTTTCTGCATTTTAATGATGCTATACTACATTGCACTAAATTTTATGAATCACCTGAAATTGCTTTTAAAAGAAATAACAATACAAAAATAAGTAAATGTTGGAATTAAAACATGCTATGTTTTATTTAAAAGGGTGGTAGGCTTCACAGAGAGAGAAGGCAAGGCATTTTTATTTCGAGTCATTTGCAATTTCCTATCCTTATATATTTTATTTATTTTATAATTAAAATTTTTACTGGAAATTGATATTTACCTTCCACTGTTTTTAGACTTCCACAGTGAATCCAGGTACTTTATTCATTTTTCTACATGATCCTTATTTCTCATTTATTGCTTTGCTGAAAACCTCCCTCACCAGAGGTTTACATGGCAAGTTGAGTTTATAAAACTTGATTGTGATTGAAGAGGCACATTAAATATTGTTTTCTCTTTGCACTTCTTCCAAAGGGATAGGGGAAAAAGGTGACTTATGGGTGTGCTTTATAAAACTAAGGTATATTTTATTTGCTCTATGTTAAAATATTTATTGTAATTCTGCAATTATCCTTACAATTTAAACATTATCAGGATAAATCATCTACCTTCTAGCAGGATTCACAAACTCAAATGCTTACAGGCCCAAGCATAAATTATGAGTAAGTTAAATAAGTAGAATATAATAAAATAGGGAGCAGAAGGGAATGTGTTAACTTGGAGAAGGAACTATTTATTTATTTATTTATTTATTTATTTATTTAAGTAGTCTCCATGCCCAATGTGGGGCTTGAACTCATGACCCTGAGATCAAGAGTTACATGTTCTACTGACCAAGCCATCCAGGTACCCCATGAATAGCCCATTTAAGGACAAACCCCCACATAGTACTAGTTGGGTCCTTCAAGGCCAAGTATACCAGATCTTCCATTGTACATAAGAAACTCATAATCCAAATTTCTTTGTGAAATAATTCGATTTTAAACGTTAATTTTACATTCAAAAATTTCTAAGGGGTGTAGGCCAGAAAACATCACCAAGTAAAAGTGGCCAATGGGCTGACAATGCTCACCTTCTGCTCCAGACAATTCAGTTGGTTGACAATAGTAAATGTTTTGTTGGCTGTGAATACACATTAAAAGCCTGATACATGATAATTGCCCTTGAAATTAATTTGATTTTCATAGAACTATTTCCTCTTTTTCACAATCTTTCTCTTTATTAAATGATACAATATAAAGGATCTTGTCATGAGATTTTTTGTATATATAATTGTTTTTTAACATAATGAGAAGTCTTATATCTTATTTTATAGATTAAATCTGAGTTATCTTTTGGATAACAAAGACTAGTTTGTTCCAAGTAAGTATTTTATAATTTAGATTATAAAATATAGATATAATAATGTAGAGTATTTTATAATCTATATATTGATCATATATAATAAATATATTTTATATATTGTATATAATAAATGGATTATAAAAGTTCTAAGATTTTTTTTCTCTCTGTGCCATATATAGTCAGAGAGGACTTCTACCTCCACATTCACAGTGAATCTCTGGAAATAAGAAAAAATATTTTACTCTTCATGATAAAAGACCAAACATGCTATATCTAGAGGACTCTATATCTTTTTTTCTGCCTCAATAGGTCCTGTCGTGACTAATTAATTATTTAATTTCAAACTCTACTTAGATACAATTGACCTTTGGATTTCACGAATTCAGTACAGAGGATTTTGCTCACTCAGAAATACATCAGAGTATTACTAAACTTTGTTAGGTTGTTATTTTGATGAGGCAAATTTGCATTAAGTTTTAATCTGGAAGCTGACCTGTGCTGAGCCTGAGAGGGGAATCTGTGCAAGCATCTGACTCTGACACTCCAGCCAGGCTACATTATTCTGCATTCTTCATCTTTTCTTTGGTTCCCAAACGGCACATGTGGGCATACTGGGGCACTGCAGTAAACTCCCAGTGGTGCCCCAGGATATTAAAAACGTTTTAATTTTAAAAGTTTGAAAGAAACACAGAGATACTTGATATCTTCTGGAACTATATAAACTATAAGCCCAAGATAGTTCACAGTTTCTGTATTAGATGGTGCTAGAAGATACAATGTCATCATATCTTCATGAAACTGAGTGTGCAGTGGTTCCTGTAATAAAAAGAAAGCACTACACGTAAATCATTGTAACCCAGAAAATGTCCAACCCTGATTCCAGTGCTTGAGAACTTGTGTGGTGCCCAACAGCTGCATGCATCCCATTACTAAGTCATTTTAGTTATGCAAGAATGAATTTTTTTCTTAAATTCATGTGTGCTGTTTATATGTAGAAAGTTGTTAGAACAAAAATACTTATTAAATTGTTTGGACTTCACTACTTATTAAACTGAATGTTAGGTACCTCTTATTGTCTAGGAGCACTGTGAAAAAACTCAACTAGAAAACATAAGGTCCACAGAGAAAACTTGGAAACCTCTGGCCATGGTCATTTCTACTAATCTGTAAACTCCAAATAGTTAGGGACCAAATCAACTTTGTTTACTGTTCCATTTCCCAGCACCTACTGTAGTGCCCGGGGTATCATTACCACTCAAATATATGTGTTGAATTCTTTTATTCAGTAATCAAATGACGTAAATGGACCTGATAAGCAAGTCAACTGCTACTGCATGCATGAAAAGTGAGAGAAACTAAGAGTTCCAAGAAAGATATGTTACTTAGTAAAAATTGAAGGTTTGGATAAATTTTAAGTGGAAAATCAATTTTGGCAGAGGCTTGCATTTATTATGTGAATGACTCCACATTTTGATTTTTTCAGAAATAAGAGAAACTATTTTTGAAATCATCTTTTGATTTCTGCCAGTGCTAAAATGCTTATCAAAGGAAAAATAAAACTGAAAGTCAAAAAGGCAAATGAGTTCTTACTTATACATGTGCATAAAAATTTTACTCTTAAAATTGTGATTCATGTTAAATTCAACCCCTCTGTACTTAACCTTTTCATTAAGTAACAGGTGATGAATATATAAATAAAAGGCAACAACCCAGGTTTTTCATGGAATAACTATTTCAGTTATCTATTGCCATATAATAAAGCACCCAAAACTTATCAGCTTAAAATAACAATTATTACAGGTTGACTGGACTCAGCTGGTCAGTTCTTGGAGTTTCTCAGGAGATTGAAACTGAATGATGGCTCAGTCAGAAGGTTAGATGACCATCCTGACATCAAGTACTGACAATCCTGACATCACTCACATCAGGCACTTAGGCTGGGATGGCTGGAGGTGTTAGGGGTTGGCTGGGATCTGTCTCTTCACAAGGCCTCACCACATACTTGCCTTGAGTTTCCCTGCAACCTGGCCATGTCCTGGGAGTGCAATATCTTAATGGTCCCTGGCTTCCTGAGCAAGCATCCCAAGACATAAAAGCAAAAACTGCAAGCTTTCTTCAAATGTAGTCTTAACAGTAATACAGAATCATTTTTGTTGCTATGCATTAGCTCTACACTTGTTACAGCATCAGCCAGCTTAAGGAGAAGGCACTAAAGAGCACAAATACTGGCAGGTATAGTTAATTCTGAGGACATCTTTGAAGATTAGCTATCCCAATAAAACTTGTCTAATAGTTTTAAGAAGCTCATAGAGAAGAGGGCTTATGGATGGTAACACATGTTCCCATGTATATTAAAACTGGTCCACTTTGAAAATAACCTTGGTAAATATCCATATTAAAGAGAATGGACATTATAGAGTTATGCTGCCAAAGACAAGACAATCTCTAGTAATATTAGACAATGTGGAAGTCTATGATTAAACAAGCTTGGTCTCCAATGTTGTACAAAGGAGAAAAATATTCCTTTTTATACTCACCCTATATTGGGACAATTGTTTCCTGAAATTTCTTTGCCACTTGCTTCAATCTGCTTAATTTGATAAATCTGAATTTAATGATTAAAAACTGATTTTAATGATGAAGTTATTGTTAAAATCTGATAATTATTTTTGCTTTTCCAGTAGGAATATAATCATAAAGCTCATCTCAAAATGATGATTAGCTATAGAGTAAAAACATAGCTATTTTCCAAATATAATTGGACAATTGCATTAACTATTATGACAAAGAAAGGAAAGAAGGTGGCTGAGCACCTAGGAATTCCTTTAGGATTAGAATTAGAAGGAGGAAACAGCATTTCTGGGTACTGTAAGTGTATTTTCCATGTTTTCTTCTCAGTATGGACATACTTTTAGGTTCTCAATTAATGTCTCTTTCTGTATAACTCCCAGGTAGGAACTATTCCTCATCTTGCTTAGCATAATGACTCTATTCCTGAGTCAGATTAATATTTTTCAGGCCAGCTTTGTTAAGCCTTTCTGATAGTCATGAAGGTTACTGAAGAAAACTAGTGGATTCCCGAGATATACCCAGAACTTCAAGCTCTAAAGAACAGCCACATCATGCCCCTTTGGAGCCAATGTCAGAGACAGTAAACTGGATCAGTCACCCGGTGACATTTTTTCTCATTAAATCAAATCTTGTAGAAATGCATGTGTATGCTTTTCCTTATCACTTATTACTTCCAGGCAGTTAAAAAAATGCAATGCCTAGAATATGATAAGCATTTAATAAGCAGGGGTAAAATTAATAATTTTTAAATTATTTTGTATTTTTAACAAAGACAGGTATTCTGTGTGTGTGTGATGGAGGTGGAAGGTGGGTGTGGATACTAGGTTTTGTTTGTTGCATCCTCTGCCTAGAATAGCTTTGCTCCACAACTGTCAACTAGAGATATGCTTCTTAATTTCCTCTGTTACTACCTTAAAGCCTTTATTATCTCTTCACTAGGCCATTGGAATAGGAATTTAACTGCTATTTTTTATTCTACTGGTACATTCTCTAATCCATCATCCGTGTGACACAGAAGACGCTCTGATCTGTCTCCTTGTCTTCCACTCTACTTCTCTTCATCATTTGTATTAGTTACCTATCATGGAATAACAAATTACCACAAACCTAGAAGCTTAAAACAATACAATTTATTATCTCACAGTTCCTGTGGTAAGGAGTCTGCCACATCTCTGTTGCATCCTCTGTTTAGGATCTCACAAGGCTGTAAGCAAAGTGCTTGCCAGGGATAGATTCTCATCTGATGGCTGTACTAAGGGAAGGAATTCATTTCCAAGGTCACTTAGGTTGCTGGCAGAATCCAGGTCCTTCGGTCTGTAGGACTGAGGAATTCAGCTTCTTGCTGGCTATTGGGTGAAAGCTACTCACAACTTCTAGGTGCTACCAAGAATTCTTTGCTATGTGGGCTTCCTCAAAGTGACTGCTTACTTCATTAGTTCAGCAAGAAGTGTCCCCTCGTGTGTCTGCTACCAAAAAGAGGTCTTATATAATGTAACAAATAAAGAAAAGCATAGGTTCAACCCAAAATCAAGGGGAGATGATTACACAAAGGTATAAAGACCAGGAGGTGGGGATCATGAGGTGGAAAGGGGTGCCTGAGAGTCTGTCTGCAGTATCACACTTAAAGCTCCATCTGTACTGGATAATAAAGGTTCTGTCTTGCTTCATATGTTGTGCTTGTATATACTCTTTATTTGGATCATCATTTCTATGCCTATTCCTAGGCAAAATCTCACTTATCCTACAAAACAAGGTTCTGTAATTTTTTTGAACAGATTTTACTGAAACTTTTCTGGAGGGGGCGGAGGGGAAGGCATCACAATCCTTTGCTTCTCTTTTGTCCCTTTTACCTTTTTTTCCTTATCACTTATTAGCATGTATTGCCAAAATCTGCTTAGCTGTCTGCCTCTCTCCTACCTTTGTGGCATTCTACAATGATAGGGATCATACTCTAATTATATTTGCATTTTCAGTATTCAGCACAGTGATTAACAACTAATAAGTTGGTTGAATGAATAATTTAATAATTTCCTAGAAGAAGAAACCTTCCAAATAGCCCATGTATTTGGCTGTGTATTTCTTAAAAAGATTAAAAAATCAATTTATCTTAGCCATGACTGTTTACTCTCTGTTGGCAAAACAATAATCTTGTTTCTATAGGGCATTCCTTGCTTCTACTTCTGTTCTAGAACCACAGGGTCACATACCTTCCATAACCCAAACTGACTTCCTCCGTCATCTTGAACAGTAAAAATTTTTCTTTTATTTGAAAAAATAGAGTAGAAAGATGAAAAAAAAAAAACCCAAAACACCCACAAGAAAACTTCCAACTTCCCTTAACACAACCTATCCACAAAAAATTATGAGGAATCAGACTCAGCACCCTGGAAAAAGCCATTGAATACAATATCATTAATTAGCTTAATTTGCAAATATTCACAAGGAACCTTTTTTCATACCAATAAAATCTGTTACAGCAAGAGTTTTAAGATGTGAATATTTCAGTGAGATAATAGACACAGGGGTCACATTCACTGTATTCAGGGTTTCTTTTTAGGTTGTATGGAAACATTCCCAGAGTGTTCGTTATGTTCTGGCTTTCTACTCATTAAGTACTGCAATAATAGAACCACAGAAAAAAAGAATTATGTGAAAAAGCATGAGACACATGTTTAAAGAATCAAATGTTTATTATCAGAAAAGTATAATGCTCAGTAACAATAACCATAAAAAATTAGTTTCTTTCTCTTGTTTTTAAAAAATTTTTAATGTTTTATTTACTTTTGAGAGAGAGAGAGACAGCGTGAGCAGCGGAGGGTCAGAGAGAGAGGGAGACACAGAATCTGAAGATAGGCTCCAGGCTCTGAGCTAGCTGTCAGCACAGAGCCTGACGTGGGGCTCGAACCCACGAATCGCGAGATCATGACCTGAGCCTAAGCAGACGCTCAAACAACTGAGCCGCCCAGGCGCCCCTCTCTTGCTTCTTTTTAATGTTTCCAAATTTAATATTATAATTCTCTAATCATTAAGGATAATCATCTTCTAAAGAATATCACAGCCAAAATATTTAGTATTAAAATCACAAATAAAGTGCCCGGCTAGCTCAGTCGGTAGAGCATGGGACTCTTAAAACCACAAATAATGTATTTTTTGCTACTGAAATACAAGAAAATTGATGCTATTTAAATATCTTAATGTTTCGTATGTTGTAAAAGCATGCAAACTTTAGACAGCTACAGCTAAGGTAAACTTGGAGTAAAGATCACAGCCTCTTTCCAGAAGGTAATTAGAATAAAGATTTTGATTGCCTACAAGTATATGGCAAATAAAGTTAATCAACAAGTTAACCTTTCGTTAATGATGCTGTATTTTAATTTACACCTTTCATTTCATAAATATTTATCAGAATCCTGAAACTAATAAAAAATATCCTATTGTAATGTTACTTTTCAAAATTCTCATATTATTTCATACTCATGATACCATGATCTTCACAGAATATGATCTTTCACTGTTTAAAAAAAATAAGAATTTATGATGGGGAACAATAATATCCATGAGTTTGAACTTCTTTTCTTTAGATCAACTTTGTATTAGTCAATCAAGAGAACCTATAATAAGAATTTATGCTACTAGAAAGTATAAGGTATTTAACATTTTTATTATTCTTTTTCTATTGTAATGATTGTGATTATATTGTAGTATCATTATTGTGTTATTATGGAAGATACTAGGTTTATTCTTGTGGAATTTATTCAGGCTTTGTTTTTAGAAGATCTAAAAAAATGTATAGAGTATTAATTAAACTGAGCACAGCAAAGATTTGGGGTTGATATTCATGTTTGGTAGGAAAAAAGACTGTAGGTGAATTTTCTTTTCTATATTCAGTTTTAATTCAATTTACATTTTCTGTGATAAAATGCCATGTCTTTGTGTGTGTGTGTGTAAAAGTAGTTATTATTGAATGATGGGTTACTTTTTATATTATGTAATTCTGTAATGTTGAATTTGCATGATTTATAATTTTTTACTTATAATAAGACTTTTAAGAAAAAATAACAAAATAAAACATGAGTATAATTAATTAATCTTTAAAAATGAAACTATAAAAATCATATGACTCAAAATATAATTTAAATACTGGAACTGCTAAATTTAAATAATACAGATTATAAAACTGAGAAAATAAGATTTTATTTTTAAAATTAATTTACATATTTTAATTTTTTAAATGTTTATTCATCTTTGAGAGACAGAGTGCAAGCAGGGGAGGGGCAGAGAGAGAGGGAGACACAGAATCTGAAGCATGCTCCCAGTGTGGGGCTTGAACTCACAAACCGTGAGAACGCGACCTGAACCAAAGTCAGATACTCAACTGACTGAGCCACCCTGGTGCCCCAAAAATAAGATTTTATTAATAAAATATATTTCTGTATTACCTATCCATTTTTTATTTATTAGTAAATCATAAACATTTTTCTATGTTAATAAAGGTACTTCTGAGATGTCAATTTTAATGGATCTGTGGTAAAAAATTGACATTATGTAACCTAATTTATTTGTCATTTCTTGTTAGTTATACTATCGTATTGTAACCCAATTTTTCTGTGAGTTTTGGCTTTTCTTATTTTAATAATAAGAGCTCTTTATATATTATTGGGAACGATGTTTTGTCGGTAAATAAATAATTTTCATAGTTTGTATTTGCTTTTTTATTCATTCATGGTGTGTTTAGAAATGCAGGTGTTTAAAAATCATATAATCAAGGGACACCTGGGTGGCTTAGTCATTTAAGCAGCCGACTTCAGCTCAGGTCCGTGATCTCATGATTCATGGGTTCGAGCCCTGCATCTGGCTCTGTGCTGACAGCTCAGAGCCTGGAGCCTGCTTCAGATTCTGCGTCTTCCTCTCTCTCTCTCTCTGACGGCCCTCCCAATTGCACTCTGTCTTTCTCTGTCCCTCAAAAATGAATAAACCATAACAATGCTTTTTAAATCATATGATCAAATCTATATTTTGTGGATTTTATGCTTAAATAGCTTTACTGCATGGTTATTAAGAATTCTACATTTTACAGGTACCTGGGTGGCTCAGTTGGTTGAGTGTCCGACTTTGGCTCAGGTCATGATCACACTAGTATAAGCCCTGTGTTAATTAAAAATTTTTTTAAATAATTCTACATTTTATTTTAGGCCTTTAGCTAGAACAAATTATCCTAAAATTTGTATGGAACCACAAAAAACCCCGAATAGCCAAAGTAATACTGAAGAAGAAAACCAACACGGGAGGCATCACAATCCCAGACTTTAGACTCTACTACAAAGCTGTCATCACCAAGACAGTATGGTACTGGCACAAAAACAGACATATAGACCAATGGAATAGAGTAGAGAGCCCAGAACTGGACCCACAAATGTACGGCCAATTAATCTTAGACAAAGGAGGAAAGAGTATCCAATGGCAAAAAGATAGCCTCTTTAATAGGTGGTGCTGGGAGAACTGGACAGCAACATGCAGAAGAATGAAACTAGACCACTCTCTTACACCATACACAAAAATAAACT
>CM053572.1:108294884-108458838 GCA_028646485.1 Cryptoprocta ferox | reverse complement strand
AAATAAGTCAGGTGGAGAAGGACAGATACCATATGTTTTCACTCATAGGTCTAACAGGAGAAAGCTAACAGAGGACCATGGGGAGAGGAAGGAGGAAAAAGAGGGAGAGGGAGGGAGACAAACAGGAGAGACTCTTGAATACTGAAAACAAACTGAGGGTGGAAGGGGAGGGGGAAAGGGGAAGGGGAGTGATGGTCATGGTGGAGGTCACTTGTGGGGAAGAGCACTGGGTGTTATATGGAAACCAACCTGACAATAAACTGTAAAGTTTAAAAAAAAAGTAAACTTATTTTAGGCCTTTTGTGATCATTGCCTCAATGTGTTTTTTTGTGTTCAAAATTTCAAACTATTTTGAAATAGTTATATATCACAGAAACATGCAGAAATATGCAGAACCTAGTACAGAAAGCCCCATGCACTTTTCAACATTCTTCAGTAGTAACATCTAATATAACTTTAACACAATATCAAAACCAGAAAATTGACATTTACACAGTATTGATGGCTATAGACATTTAGATTACAGAAGTTTTTATATGCACTTGTGTGTTCACGTGTGTGTGATTCTAAGAAATTTTATCACATGTATAGATTCATGATACCACTACCACAATCAAGGCACAGAACTGTTCCATCACCACAAAGGGACTCTCCTGTGCTACAGCAATCCATATGCCTCCATGCCTAGCCCTGATAACCACTAATCTGTTATCCATCTACAGTTTTGCCATTTACAGAATGGAATATAAGGGGAATCATGCAACATGTAACATTTTTGATTGGCTTTTTCACTAGCATAATTTATTATGGATTTATTAAATACATATATTTCATTGTTTTATTTCAATACCTCCATTTCTACTCATATCATTCTTAAGTTTTATGATTTATTTTCATTACTTTATGCTGTTAACTATTGTGTTTGAGTGGGGGTGGGGTTTGTGGAATCTTCCATGTCCCCCCCCCCCATCCAAATGAAGTATTACGAGAACTACTTCAGGCTGCACTAAAGCTGTGTCCTGGCCTTTGGCTTCACCAGTGGATCTTTCAGCAATTCCAACCCTGATTCTTCCACGTAATCCTGTGATTGGGACAGACAAGAGGCACGTAGGTTAACTCTCCCTACAACTGAAATCTCTGTGCAGTGCTACTAAAAAACTCGTAATTCATATATACAGGTTCCAAAACTCATGGCCTCTGATATTGTCAATAATGATATAATACTAGCTGCAATTTATTAAATAGTTGGTATATTTTGAATGTTTTCATTCAATATATAATTTTAGCCTTATAACCACTACACTAAAGAGGTATTGTACCCCTTTTTTACTGATGAAGATATGTTAATATCAAAATCCTTAACTAGCAAATCCAGAAGGAGAATTATAAGGAAAGTCCATTGAACATTACAGCCTGCATAATAAACCATTCTGTCACTAATAATCACCAAATTTGTGGGGTGCCTTGGTTATTCAGTCTATTAAACAACTGACTCTTGGTTTTGGCTCAGGTCAAGATCTCACAGTGGTGAGGTAGAGCCCCGTGTCAGGCTCCACGCTTAGCATGGATATTCTCTCTCCCTTGCCCTTTGCCCCTTATCTACATGTACTCTTTCCTCTCTCTCAAAAAATAAAAATAAATAAATAAATAAAAATAATCACCAAAATTTGGACACTGTACTAATAAATTCCAAATAGTCAAGAGAAAGTATCTAAGAGGTTATCCTTCTGGAGAAAATATATTTTCTGCCTTTAACAATGGTGATGAATTAGGTGATGCTACATGTTCTGATGGACTGACATGACCACAGGCATTTCCCCAGAATAATGACTCACACTATCACTTTTACAGCAGCCTGATTTTAATTTATGAATGCCCAAGTCTGTTTACATTTCTACAAAAAAGTCAAAAGAAGATTCTCTCAATGAGCGTCTTATATGGGTCCATTCTGACAGTAGACATTTATAGATTAATTGGCTAGACTGAAAGCTGTTTGAACAATGCTTAAAAAAATGTCCATTTATCCTGATATTGTCTTTACATCTCTTAATAGTTTGTATTCTGTACTTGATTATCAAGGCTCATCTAGTTATTCAGAACATAAGGAGAAAGGGAAAGCCATCTTAACCTGAAGGTACCTTGGTCCCATCTGGAAAAGTGCTCAGGTAATACCCTTCAGCTGATGGTGATATTTTCTGAAACTTTTGTTGTTCCCAACAAGGAACAGAAGAACACTGACCACAACTTCCTGACTGGGAAGTTTGAAGAGCTCTCTCCGATATTTGAATCTGACTTTCTTGGTGATAATCCTCGAGAAAACTGTATCAACACTCCCTTTTCTAGTATAAGTGGAGTGACACAGAAAACCTATAACTTTCTTTATTTCTAGGCACTGTTTAGATGTAGTCTACCTTGGAACAATTGATTTAGTTTATAGGTGGCAGGAGCAGTACCTTATGATAAGCCATACACAGAGCTATGGGTTGAATTTTGTTTTCTTTTTCTAATGAATTGAAAGATTCTTCCAGTCATTAAGAGTAGTATCTTGGGCTATTCCTCAATGAGCTCCTGAATGATCTTGATAAGGGTTCACTTTTTCCAATACGTTTGATATTGCACGTTCATAAGATATTTAAATTTCAGAATCATTTAACATATGCATAGGCATTCAGGGGAAAAAAAGATAATTACACTAATTAATGTCAACTTCAGGGATTCTTAAATACATGTTTCCTCCTAGGTGATTTTCTAATTGCTCCTCTTTTTCATCTGTTTAAAAAAAGCAGCTATGTTAATCGCTTATCATTTTGGGGATTGGAGTGCTACAGACAACAGTGTCTCCAATGGTGTCCTCTGTGCAGAGCTGAGAATGTGAGAATTACCTTCTTATAGGTTATTCTCCTAGTTACAGTTAATATTAATTTAAATGGTAAATTCTTCTACAAGTTCATGTAAAACATGGAGGCTTTGAAAGATGGTAACACACCATCTCAGAGAACACACCAACTCAGAGAACACAGCAAATTGCACTTCTTTTTCATCTGTGTTCAAAACCAACTAAAAATAATTCTAGCGAATCTGTAGATTGGAATATCAAAATAACTTCTTGGTTGCTGATGAAAGTCAGAATGAACTCTGTGTCTTAGGACAAGCTCCAAAGAAACTTACTATCTCCTTTTCCATGAGTCTAGAAATGGAAAAATCTGCTTTTTAGAGAAATGATTACCCAAGAAAGAATGAAGGAGTAAAAAAACGAAGTCCCTCAAGTCAGAATTTTTAATGAATTAGATCCACTCAGCTGAGAAGTTTGAGTCAGTGGCTGTCATTGACCAGTCAGGTGATCTGGAAGTTAAGTGAAAAAAGAGATCAATCTTCAGAGAAAGAAAGAGAAGGAATTGGAGAGAAGCATTTCTCTTTCTAACAGTAGAAGGAAAAAATCTGGGGAAAACTTTATCCATATATCTTTCCAAATTGATTGTACTTTCTTTAGCTCATCTCTGAGGTATTTATATCACCTAGTTCTGCCACTTGTCAATTGTGAGATATAATCATTATACTAGGACCTACTTTATGTGTTTGTTATAAGGATGAAATGATGTAATTCACTTCCAGTCCTCACCATAGTACCTGAAACGTGACAAGCATTTAACATATAATAGGGGAAAGCAATATAGGTATCATTTTCAGGGTGATATCACAGTAGAACAAACTAGGAGATGTTTGATCACTTCTATGCCAGATTGAACTCTTGGCCTCACTGTGTCTTAACTTACCTACATGTATGGCTAGCCTCGGAGGTTTCAGGATTAAGAATTAGGCTAATTGCATTGTTGACTCTTGCTATTTATGGCTCTTGGTTTCTAGCAAAAACAAAAACAAAAACAAAAAATAAATCTCACTCTTGGCCAAAAGAAAAATTAGTGTAAAAATATGGAGTCACTTAGAATATCAAAGGAATGCTAAAAAAGCAGGCAAGTAGCTAGGGTTCAGAAGCAGGAACTGATCTATAGTTGAAATGAAGGAACAAATGTTAATCTTTTTTTTTTTTTTCATCTTTGTATTCCTCAGCCCTTGACAGAGAAATATCTATATGGCTGTACAGGTGGTGAAAGGCTCTAAAAAGAAGTCTTCAAAAATCAGACTTCCCTGGAGAGAGGACCCAGCAACTTGATTTGGCAGCCTCCCAAAATTGAACACAGTGGCAGGGAGGTAATTTCTTACATGAAAATTTCGGGGTGTTTGAAAAGACTCATTGGTTCTAGGTAGCCTAAAAGCAATGCATAGCTACTGCGGTGACCTGTGACTAGTGAAAAACCACTTAAAATCCTGATTTAGGTGATCTAATGGAGAGATTCTCTTGTGAACTTCAACAAATATATTGCCTTCAGTAAGTGTTATAAGTGTTACTTATATAGTAACACTTCCAATAAAGATTCCATTTATATTTTGCAGATAAATTCTTCCACTGAACAATAGTTTGTATCCTTTATAACTTATATTTATGGAATGAAAACTTTTCTATTCTGACAGCCTAGACTTATCCAGCTTCTAAGAAATTCAACAAAGGAATTCATGTCCACTTTTTGGACAATATTACCAAATTGTTTTTAATGCCTATTTCTACATACTGCTATTTAGCCCATGCTAGGTTGATTGATTGATTGATTGATTGACTTGCTTGCTTACTTACTTACTTAGTTACTGGCAATATTGTGTCCTCTGGAGTAACAAGGGAGATCTTAGTGGCTCTGGATGCAATTGAGAACTACTTTATTATTCTAAGCCCCAACTCTGTCTGGCTCTATTATTCTACATTATTCTATATATCTTGGAATATAACTCAAGACAATTCCTCATTTTACTTTTTTGCTCTTTTATTCTTTAAAGTACCTAAAACAATAGTGTATTTAACATTTCCCTAAAGTGTTCTCTTTTTTTAACATTTATTTTTTTTAAGTAATCTCTATACCCAACTTGGAGCTTGAACTCACAACCCCAAGATCAAGAGTCACATGCTCTACTGACTGGGCCAGCCAAGCACCCCTTTCTTAAAGTGTTTTTAATTAACTTCTTGGCTAAAAAGCTAGAGTGATATTGAAGAGACATGATACATACTTTCTAACATTAATAGCTAACACATTTTGGTTCTTAGCAGTGGTTTTTGATGCATAGTCAAATTAGAATGAATATAGCAACACTATTTTCCAAAATGTTACTACAGAAGGTAATTCTTGTATTGAGAAAAAGAAATAATGTATAGGAACATTATATATTTTAGACTGCTATGGACCTTTTGTGTCCTAGAATTTATTCTAGTTTTACATTTACACTATCAAAAATATTTCTATTTAGACAAAACATTTAGGGTACTTTAAAATCTCTTTATCACACTCAATTAAAAACGATGTCCAAAATGTCAGAATCCTTATCAAATGCTAAGTAGTGTACCAGGAAAGGAATTTCTGAATATCTAAAAGAATTAAACTGCTCTCAAGCATCAATTAATATACAGAACAAAATACCTTTGTTATAATTCTTTTTTTTTTTTCTTACTGTTTCAGTCTTTAAAAATTGGTTTACCTTTCCACTCACTTGTGGATATTCTTGTTTAAATACCCGATGAAATAAAAACATTTAATGAAATAAATGTTTACCTTTACAGTTTTTTGTCTTTACATTAACTCAGGTTGAGACAAAATTGCTATATTCTTAATGTCCACAAAAAGCTTAAAAATGCAATGGATTAAAATGTAAATATTTTCTTTGGGTACTTGTGATGCAAAAATATAAAAGTCTTTGAATCACTCCACTGTTCAGGGCAAAGCAATGTCTGTACCAAATCCAATATGATCTCACGTGTACTAGAAACTGGAGAGTTTAAAAGCCCTTCTATTCTTTCCCTTTCAGTAACTGCCTTCACCCTTCGGGGCCACACTTTCATGTGCCAGACTCAGTGAGACTGTGTTAACATTAGCACAATCCCCCTGACAGAAAATCAGATCAATTGTAAGCCAGTTCTTTACTGAGGTAAACACCTTTAAGGACTGACTGGAAACCCACTTGACAAATATATATTTGGTCCCCTAGCCTTGTTTACTTCTCCTATCTGTTTTTTTAAAGGAGACAAACTCTTAATTGTGAATGTAATAATAATAATAATAATGGCTCTCACTTCACAAAATTAAGTCTACTTAATACTGGTTTTCAAAAAGACAAAATGGAAGTAACGTTTGTTATGTGTGTCCTCTCCTTTCATGTGTCGGCCAATCCTGTGATAGCAATACTCTGCCTTTCCCATCTCATTGATGAGTCATTTCTTCAAGAATAACACAAACATGTATTTCTGTAAATGGAACTTGGGAACCCACACTTTATCTGTTTTATCTCCTTTGTCCTCCACAGCAACCCCCTAAAAGGGGATTGGTCCAATTTCACAGAGAAGGAAACTGAGGCATAGAGATATTCAGGAATGTATTCCAGAATAAACAACTACTAAATGAAGTAACTAGGCTTTAGCTTTTAGCTTAGGGCTATTTAACTGCAAAGTTAGTACCTTAGCATTTTGTGCCTCATCTCAGAGGGTGTGTGTGTGTGTGTGTGTGTGTCTGTGTGTGTGTGTGTGTGCGTGTGTGTGTGTGTTCTGACAAAAATGAATGAAAATGTGTCAAGTACTCATAAAGAAAATGTATTTTTCCAGTCTGAATAGTTTCTGATTTTAAAATAAAATCTAGGGGCACCTGGGTGGCTCAGTCGGTTAAGCGTCAGGCTTCGGCTCAGGTCATGATCTCACAGTTCGTGAGTTTAAGCCCCACGTCAGGCTCTGTGCTTACAGCTCAGAGCTTGGAGCCTGACTCAGATTCTATGTCTCTCTTTCTCTGCCCCTCCCCTGCTCACACTCTGTCTCTGTCTCTCTCAAAAATAAATAAACACTAAAAAATTTAAAAAATAAAGTAAAATCTAATTTCTCTCATCAGATGAAAGTGAGTATATTTATGTGAATTTACTACAGTTGAATAATAAGAAATAAAAACATCCTACATTGTACACAACTTTACAATGTGTTAGGCACTTTCATATCTGATAACCTCATCTTGTTTTTCAAACAACACTGGGTATAATTGTTTGGATTTAAAAATTATTTTTTTATGTTTACTTATTTTTGAGAAAGATACAGAGTGTGAACAGGGAAGGAGCAGAGAGAGAGAGAGGGACACACAGAATTTGAAGGAGGCTCCAGACTCCAAGCTGTCAGCCCAGAGGCTGACATGGGCTCGAACCCACAAACCATAAGATCATGAACTGAGCCAAAGTTAGATGCTCAACTGACTGTTACCCAGGCTCCCCTCTTTTTAATTTTTTTTTAATTTTAAAATGAAAGTAAGACTGGGAAGCTTAAAGAGGTGGAAGAGGATTGAAGATTGAAATCTATCTATACCTATATAAAATATATATAAATATGTAGATACCTATAAAAACAAACACACGTGGTCTTGCACATGTTTGTGCGTGCACACACACACAGTATGGTTTAAAGCCAATTAGAAGTACTGTTACAGTAAACAAACAAAAACTTAACAAATTTGGAGTTTTCAAAACTTTGTCATTTTCCAACTGGATAAGAATGAAGAGCAAGAATACCTCAGCTTTCACCTCTCAAGTTTCTATTTCCTTCATCTTTAAATTAAGGTTTAAATTAGAAATGATTCCTTAGGTTTCTAATGCCATTCAACCTCCTTTATAGCATAGACATCTCTTGGGTCTAGATAATAGTGCCTAAAGTTTAAATCTGTCCTCCAAATTTCAACAACACTGCTGCCCTCTCCAGTTTGTCCCCAGTCTCCTCTTTGTGGATGCTGTTCCTGGTTTGCATTAGATGTACCCAGGTGTGAAATTCTGCCTCTTGGCTGCTGGGAATAAAACAGGGAAGGGTAAACCATGACCACATATAATTGTAACAGGTTCTGCTGAAGACCTGGGGGTCACAGGAGGAATCCCACAATGCATACACACACAACAACTGTCAGTTTCACGTTCAACACTCCTTTCCATAACACTCATAGCAGGCACCTTGCCAACAGCAATTTTTCATTTATCCACCTACACCCAAGCCTTCCTCCAATGTATTAGTCTGCTCTGGCTCCCATAATAAGTTACTACAGACTGGGTGGCTTCAATGACAGAAATTTTTCTCACAGTTCTGAAGGCTCGGAGCTCAAGATCAAAGTGCCAGCAGGGCTGGTGTCTGATGAAACCTTTCTACCTGGCATGCAGGCAGCTGTCTTCTTGCTATGTTCCTCACAGCCTCTGTGCAAACACAGAGAGTGCTGTCTGTGGTCCCTTCCCCTTCTGATAAGGACACCAGTGTCATTGGATTAGGGCCCTACCCTTATGACCTCATTTAACCTTAATTACCTCCTTAAAGACCCTATCTCCAAAGAGCGATCACAAGAGGGGCTAGGGCTTTAACATGAATATTGAGCGGGGGGGAGCACAATTCAGTCCTTAACATTCCAATTATTCCAACTTTCTCTCTCTCTCTCTCTCTCTCTCTCTCTCTATTTCCTTCATTTTTCTTACTTTCTTTCTTTCACTTCCACTCTGCTAATGCCCTGAAACATCCAAATTCTTCTCTCCAAAGACCTTCCGGGTCATAATTCCAAGCACTCAGATGGTTGGAGGTGGGGGAGGGGAAAAAGGAAAGTGAAGTAAACAGAAAGACAGCCATCTGTCGTTAGGCCCCACCTTCTTTAAACATTAGTCATACACAAATGGCATTTTCTCTGTTGTACTGGCTCTTTAAAGTACAAGGAAACAAGATAATTAAATTTCCCAATTTAAATATATAAATACTATTACCAGACCTTCATTTTGTAAAGTTTGAATGACACAGTGAAAGAGTATAAAGCATTGTGAATTCTCAGAAAAGAACAGAACCATAAATATACAAAGTGTGAAAGTCCAGACTTCACTGATACAGTGACCACATTGTTTAAAATTTTTTTAAACATTTATTTATTTTTGAGAGACAGAGCACAAGTGGGAGAGGGACAGAGAGAGAGGAAGACACAGAATCTGAAGCAGGCTCCAGGCTCTGAACTGTCAGCACAGAGCCCAACGCGGGGCTCGAACTCACGGACTGCCAGATAATGCCCTGAGCCGAAGTCAGACGCTTAGCCTACTGAGCCATCCAGGCACCCCCTCAAATTGTCCGTTTTAACACTTGGCAAAAATTTTTAATCTACATGCTTTAGTTAACCAGACAGCATTTTTACAACTTGTTATACATCCTAACTTTCACAATTATCTCAGTGCCTAGTATAGGACTAGGCACACAGAAAGCATTTAAACAATATTTTGTGAAATTAGTGAGCTAGTTTTATCATTTAAACAATGATCCTATGCCCTAAAGTTATTAATTTTATTTTGGTAGACCATATTTTAAAAGATTGTTTATATATAATAATTATATATATATATAATAATTATATATATATATATATATATATGGCAGCTGTAGCCTGCTGTCTTACCTTCAATCAGGCCTTGTGATAAAATACATGTTAATGCTTTGTTGATATACCACAGCATAAATTAGAGGCATTATGGTTCAAAGGAGAAGCGTTTACCTTCCCTTTCCTGTGTGGGAGCTCTGCACCAATACATGGGTGTCCATATCTATTTGTCCCCACCTGGGCCTCACTTCAAATATGAGCTGGTGCTTTTCTTTCTGAATCGCATCCCGGCTCAGTAGATGGCAGACACTCAGTTCTCTCTAAAGTGAGTCAGGATTTAGTAAAGCAGGTCGGTTACCCTCCTGGCACAGAAAGCAGCAACACAGCTGAGGAGGATTGATGATTGTTAACAGCCAGCAAGAGAATTTCCCAGCATTCTTTTCATGAGATGCCTAGGGAAGACTGCCATAGGCTGTCTTTGCAATACTGACTGGAGCTGCTTTAGTGGAAAAGTTAGGAGCACAAGTTCTGGCATCGAATTCAGGCTCAAATTCTGCTGGCTCTGTCACTCTCTAGCTGGGAGGTGGGGTGGGGATTGGGGGAGTGGTCCCTGGCTGATTTACTTCACCTGTATAAGCCTCAGTTTCCTTATTTATAAAACGGAGTAAAGTTGGGCTAATAATACCCAATTTGTAGCAGGTTGCAAGGATTGCATAATTTAGATAATTGATGACAAGCACAGTGCCTGTATTAAGTGCTCGATGAATGTGAGTGGCCTAATAGTTATACGCACGGCCTGGGTTTGGTGATATCATAACGCTGAGGGTCACAACCCTGCCTGTACATTAGAATCACCTGGGGAACTTTTAAGACACACCAATGCCCAGGTTCAACCCTGGAGGTTAATTCGATTTAAAGCTCCCCAGGTGATTCTAATGTACAGCCAAGGTTGAGACCCACTGCCATAGGCCCTCTGATTTTCCAATCTGTAAGGGCTTTTAGTGATCAGTATAATCAATGCTCTCATTTTACAGATGAGGATGGGGACCAGTATAGTTCAATGATTTGTCTAGGATTATTTTTAATAAGTGGCAGAGAACGCAAGCTTCCTCATTTCTAACCCGGAGCACTTTCTCCCCTACAAAATAAATCAAAACCTGGTGTATTTCTTCTGATTGTTTTAGGGATTTTATAATTTATTAAGTTAAACAGTAATGAAATTTAGTATTAAGGTGGCTAAAAGAGTCCGGTTAGTATAGCATGATCCTTTGATAGGATAATATTCCTAGACTTTTATTGTGGTATGTCTCTTACTGGGAAGCCACAGCATATAAGAGAAAATGAGTTATTTTATTAGACCAAGGAGCTACGCCTGTTGGCCATTTGTATGTCTTCTTTGGAAAAGTGATGCTTCAGTTTCCCTGCCCACTTTTTAATCAGATAGTTTGTTTTTCTGTTATTGAGTTGTATGGGCTCTTTATATATTTTGGAATATTAATCCCTTATCAGATACATGGATTGCAAATATTTTTCTTTCCATTTGCAACAACACAGATGGACCTTGAAGGCATTATGTTGAGTTAAATGTCAGAGAAAGACCATGTATGATCCTACTTATATGTGGAATTTAAAAAAGCCAAACTCAGAAATAGAGAGAATGATGGCTACCAGGGGTTGGGAGTGAGGACAATAGGGAGATAATGATCAAAGTGTATAAACTTCCAGTTAGAACACGAATGTGTTCTGGTGCTATAATGCACAGCACAGTGACTGTAGTTAAATATATATATTTGAAAGTTGTTAAAGAATATATTTTAAATGTTCTTACCACAAAAAAAATGGTGATTATGTGACATGATGGAAGAATTCCCTAAGGCTGTGGTGATAATTACCTTGCAATAAAACAGTATATTGAATCAACACTTTGCACATCTTAAACTTACATAAAGCTATCTGCTGATTATATCTCAAAAAAGCTGAAATTTTAAAAAAAGGAGCTATGTATATAATCTCCAAAGTTTTGGGTTTCTTTTGGATTTGTCCCTAGGACAAAGAAACAAAAGAATTTTTCCATCATACTCAAGTTTCTTAGGAATACCGTACAAGTACCTGATTGGCACAAACTGATGTCCATAATGCAGAGGGCTGGGGAGCGGCGTCACCACTGAATGCTTCTGGGGCCACTGGCCTCGCTCATGGCGCCCCAGCTACACAGCTGCCAGGGCAGCGCTGGTAATTAGGTGATGTGCCTTGTTCCCCACCATCTGGATGACACTCCCAAGTTTCATCCCAAGTCTCCCTTGAGGCTCTCTCTTCCCTTGTGGCTCATTGTACACCATGCTCCTCCCCCTCCAAAGCACTTGGGGACTCTGCCCCTCACTTGGGCTCCTTGTGAAGTGCAATGGTGCAGCAAATACCACACAGGAACGTGCTAGCGTCAGTTCAAGCAGGAGACGCTGATGTGTAAAGTAACCAAGAAAAGAAGAGTAAAGTTGAAATAAGTCTTGTGTGACTAAACTGGGCTATCTTCTTAGGAAGCAGTTATAAGTCAATTGTTTTACTATATTCTTAAATCAAAATATGTGAAGCTTGCAAACATACATGTGAAATAGAGAATTTACACATTAGGCTATGCCTTACTGTTTATATTTAAAATACTTCAACCAGCTTTCCTTACATTCTCTATGATAAAGAATGGATAGCATTTAATGTTGGGTAAGGCCTCAGTAAAGGAAGGCCTCAGTAAATACATTAGAATGCCATTTCCAAGCATTTTTGAATCTTTTCTTTTTAATTCCAAACCTCTTAATTTTTTGATGGAGAGTATTCAATAACTATTCTAAGAATATGAGTATATACATCTATATGCATAAATAAATATATATGATAACATGCCTTCTAATGTTTATTGTTTCAAGAAAATTCAGTTACTTTGGAACACCTGAGAAGATTGAAAACACATTGAATTTTCGTATGTGATATAAAGTTAAGGTACGTTTAATAATTTGTACAAACCAGTACTCGTAAAGAAATTGAACTGCACCTAGACTAAAATTCCCAGATTCATCCTCCTTCTGCCAAATGTTATTAGCAGCAAGTTAAAAGTGGGCCTGCTGTCATTGTGACCCCAGCTGACCTCTTAATTTCTTGAGTTCAAGTCCAATTAACCTCTAGGAAGAGGCACAACTGTTCTAACCAGACAAGTCAATAGAATGCAATAGTAATCATTTCATTTTCTGCCTTGTCAAAGGGTGGCCCTCCCACCTAACCCATTTCACACAAAGGTGGTCATTTATCACCGTTTAGAGAACTGTACTGAGCCGTGTCCTAGCCCTGTCTGAAGTACATTCATCAACTTCGAAGACAGGAGCTGGGGTGTGCTGTGCTTTGGGAGAGCTTGGCAGAAGGTGCTGCTTGAAAACCGGCCTTGTCTGTACAACCTGTTGGTGTGCTTTGCCTAATGGCACCCAAAATTTGGAGTCAGACTGAAAGTGGTTAATGAGTAATGAATTTCTTTCAAAGAAAGCTACCCCTTTCCCGGTGAATGCAGAACGCATTTCTTTCCAGGGCAGTCGGATATTGTTATGATTATTTTTTTAAGAAAACTCACTTTGAAAGTAAATAGTGGAAAAGCACATTAAAAAATAGATGCGTACAACCAAATGTAATTCCCATCTAAGCTGCTCCTGGCCAAGTGAGGGAGAGAACATTACCTGCATAGTTCACATACAATAAAGTTTACTTTAAGCCCATTTGCTAGATAATATTCACAAGTAATCCAGGATGTTCATTGTGATATATGTATTTCCAAAAGAAGTTCTCTGAAATAAAGCAATTTTTTCTGACTTTTTTTATTTACTCTATTGTATTTTAGAAAGGATCTAAAAGTAAATTATGTTCATATATTTTCAGTGCTTCCAATAAAAGAAGAATCAGTGTGGAAACTTAGTATTATTTTATTTATATTCCCATGATAGGGAGATACATATATATTTTTTTCTTGTACTTTGATTTTGATCATTTAATTAATATGACAAATTATAAATACAGAACTGATTAATGAGAAAATATAACGTTGGTTCTGGCAGCCGTTTAAAACTAACAAACCAGGACATCTGGGTGGCTCAGTCAGTTGAGCGTCCCACTCTTGGTTTCCACTCAGGTCATGATCTCATTGTTTTGTGGGTTCCAGTCCCATATTGGGCTCTGCACTGGCAGCACAGAACCTGCCCACTCATGCTGTCTCTCAAAATAAATAAATGAATTTAACAAACTTTTGAAAATTAATAAAAAGTAAAAAATAAAACTAACACAAATTTTAATATCGCTTTTACTTCTATATTGGATCTTTTAGTGGCTCTGTAGATTTCTTTTCTTAATAAAAAACAACTACTGAACTAAGGGTCAAAGTCCTTTGGCATTATGAATACAGTGGATTTTCACATGTTACTCTTCATTTATGTTCCTCTTTCCCTTTTACATTCCATTTCTACTCTTCTCCCAAAAAACATTATTAACTGTAAGGTGCAGACAGACAAGGATATAAAATTGACAGAATGCACAAATCCAGTCCCAGACTAAGTCACTCTTCAAAAGTGAGGCCATTAAAAATGTAATAGAACCTAGGGTATAAGGAATTGAATAAAATAAAGCTTTCTAGAATAACACTGTCCAATAGGACCTTTTATGAAGATGGAAATGTTCCATAACTATGCTGTCTAGTACAGTAGCCAGTGCAGTCACATGCGGCTATTGAACACTTGGCGGTGGGACTGGTGCTTCTGGGGAATGGATAGCATAGTACCTAGAATTTCCTCAGTCTTCACTGGGTAGGACATAGCAGGTAGACTCTGTCCTTGAAAGTTAAGAAACTACCTCACACTCTCAAATGTACAATTAACTTTCAACTCTGTTTCTGTCTTTACATTCTCATTGAATCTGTAGGTTTAAGTCATATATATAATAACATGTGCCTGGACAGGATACACTGATCCTAATATCACATACACAGGGCCTGAGTCTCAGCATGGATAGGTAACAGGCATATGTGGGAATTTAGAAGCTAAAACATAAAACTTTATGCCATCTCACAGACTTCCAGGAGGGTAGTATCAAGGTTGAATTTAGTTTGATGTATATGGATTAATTGGCAAATGTGAAGGAATTAGAGTTTTTTTTTTCCTTTTTTGACACAAGAAACCATTGTTCCTCATATTTCATGCCTACAATCCCTAAGGTAACAGACTATCTTATGCAAATAAGTTGACATCAGATGTAAATTGTTTAATATCTACACAGAGATTGACATAAGTAAAAATTCAGGCAGCTTTTGAATTACCTTCTTAAAGAGATATGAAATGTTGTTTCTATGAATTAGCAAATGGTCCTCCAATGACTGTTCACATATATGAGACAAAAAACAGCAGTGAAAAAAACTCTCTCTAATTCAGTTGTTCAGTTTCCTACTGTCTTGTATTAAAAGCCGCCTAATAGAATTTATAGTTGGAGAAACCTTTTAGGCAGCACTCTTTGTATTTTTTATTAAGTCCAAACTCACAGAATCTACTTAATGTCAATTTTGTACAATGGTTATACTGCACAGCATATTTTATTTTAAATCTGCAGGACATGATGATAAATTGATAATTGACCCCAAGGCCATTATAAATAAAGAGGCCCTGTTTTTCATTAGTACAGTATTAGCTAGTCATAAGGGAGAGAGGACCAATGCTAATTTAGCTCTGAGAAGTGAGCAATCAAGAACTCGTGGTTGTAAAAACACACATTTTAAAGAAAACAAATTTCTAGTTGTGAACAGTAAAAGAAAATGCAATTATAGGAGCATATGATTAGAAACATGCCCCCAAAGAGTTTGTTTAATTGTATTTACTTTAAAAAAAAAAGTCTAGCTGAGAAGTAAACTAAATAATGTCAGGTGTACAATTCCTGTTGACATTTTTGTTTAGCATTTTTGTTTAGGGATATCCAAGTATAACTGTCTTACCTTGACATTCCCTCCCTAGGGGAAAGTAGTTTCCATAAAAATTCATTCATGTGGAGAAGTCATTTTAAACATATTCCCCGGACTCACGTATACCTACACTGGCATATGTAGACTTCCTGTCTTAGCTCTACTGGCTCTTGCTTCTTTAATAAATTAACAAAATATGTTCAGATACTCTTGCTACAAACAAAGATAGCATAGAAAAAGCAAAACCTATAAAACACAGTCACTGATCTGGAGAATCCGAATGTAAAGAGAATGAACATTTGCAGAAGGTAATATTTTATAAATATAATAGCAGATAACCATGAGCTCTGCCCACGGGAAAAAAGTAAAGAGATAGCACATATTTAAGAGAGCTAAAAAGACCATCAAGAAATAAAAGGCATTTAAAAATAGTCTTGAAGGATGAGCAGAATTTTAACTGATAAGATACAGGGAAGGTTTTGTGTTTTTCCAGGACACCACCAAAAATGTGAAAACACAACCCCCAGAATGGGAGAAAATATTTACAAATCATATATCTACTAATGGACTAGTATTTCTACGGAAGATGGACAAATGGCCAAGCACATGAAAAGATGCTCAATAGCTTAGTCATTTGAGAAATACAAATCAAAACCACTGACATGGTTTTTGACCACTGACCAGATGCCACTTATTACCTGCCAGAACGGTTACAATAAAAAGACAAACAATAACATGTAGGCAAGGATGTGGAGAAGTTATTGGACTATAAAATGGGGTAACCACTTTGGAAAACAGCTATCAGTTCCTCAAAAAGTTAAAAATAGAATTACCCTGTGATCCAACATTCCACTTGTAAGTATACACCTAAGAGAATTGAAAATATATGTCAACACAAACTCTTAAACAAATGTTTATATTAATATTATTCACAATAGCCAAAAAATGGAAGCAATTCAATGTGCATTAAGTGATGAATGGAAAATGAAAATGATGTATATTTATACAATGGGATATTATTCAGCCATATACATGTGTTAAGTACTGATACATACTGCAATGTGGATGACCTTTGAATACATGCTAAATGAAAGAAACCAGATACAAAAGGCCATGTACTGTATGATTCCATTTGTATGACAGGTCCAGAATAGTCAAATCTATAGAAACAGAAAATACATTTGTGATTTCTAGGGGCCAGGAGGAGGAAGGGGTGGGAAGTGACTGCTAACGGGTACAGAGTTTCATTTTGAGGTGACAAAAATATTCTGGAATTGGATAGTAGTGAATGATTTCAAGTTTTGTAAATATATTTAAAATCACTAATTTATACACTTAAATGGTAAATTTAATGGTACATGATTTATATCCCACTTAAAAAAAAAAGGATGCAGTGGTCGCTCTGGATAAAGTGACTGGATGGTATGAACAGCAAAGGGAAACGGTGAGAAGGAACCAGATATGCTTGAAAGAGCATGCGTGATCCTGTTGGTTGTAGTCCTGGATGGAGATATCATCAGTTTATATTTATGTATAAAATAGTGAGAGATGGGAGATGAAGTTGAAATATTGGATAAAGTAAAAATTATGAAGGGCTTCAAAAGGGTGGCTAAGGAGTTTGGTATTTATTTGTTGATATTAAGGAGTCTAATTTGGCAGTTGTGTTATTTTATCTAATTTGGAAGAAGAAAAAGCTTGAAGGCACAAATCAACTACCCACAATTCACATCACCTTCCTTGAAAGATAAGAAAATATCATGTCTGGTGGTTTAGGTGAAGTGAAGAGAGAGTCATGGTGTGTGGATTGAGGGCTCATGAACATGGAGAAGCAGGCTGTCTCCTCATCAAGAATTTTCCCCTAACAGAAGAAAGCGTCTCCTGATTTCTATTATTTATACCAAGTAAAATGAAATCTGTATCTTTGAAAATACAGGATGAAGAATTTTATATTTTACTTGAGCAATTTTATTAAACATAATGGGCCACCTGGGTGACACAGTTGGTTAAGTGTCTGACTCTTGATTTCGGCTCAGGTCATGATTTCACAGTTTATGAGCTTGAGCCCTGAGCTAGACTGTGCTGACAGAGCAGAACCTGCCTGAGATTCTCTCTCTCTCTCTCTTTCTCTCTTTTTCTTTCTGTCTCTGTGCCCCTCTCCCACTTGCACATGTGCATGCATGTGCACACTCACACAGACACTCTCTCCCAAAAATAAACATTTAAAGGAAGAAACAAATGTTATTAAACTTAAATTAGGGTCTCTTCCTCAGATGTTGCTAATATTTTTAACAAAGACTTTTATTCTTTATGGAAAAACAAAGAAACTCATCAACAGTGAGAAAGTTAATATTAATCAGAGTTAGAAATTTAGTTAAATGTGTAAAAAACTAGAAGATAGAATAAATCTGAAAGTAAGTGGAAGACATGTATGGATAGAAGTATTTCAGGCAATGTATTAGGTGGTCAATTTCCTCTCCCAAGGAAAGGAAGTGTATTAATTTTACCTATGGAAGATCCTAGAGAGGAAATACACAGATACACCCAAGAAAAAATGACCAATGGGCATCATTTCCTCTTGCTGGCATCAGTAGTGAGGCTGCACAGCAAATCATTCTCTGATACCCAATGCTGTCTACTACATATTGCAGAATTTCGTTGGTCCTGAATATATTGTTATTTATAACAGCTTACATGTAGAGCAGTAGACAATTAAGTTCTAAATTATTTCTTTGTATATTTCAAAGACAAAGTATTGGAACAATGAGTAAGATTTGCCTACAGAAGCTAAGTTCATCTTAAATGTTAAAAAGATCCTATAGGTAAATATATTCCATGGCAGGGAAGGCATTAGAGGTATTTTAGCAGAGAAATGGTATAAGAAGAACTAAGTCTAAAGATATTTAGCACATCGAGGAAGGAAGTCAGACACAGGGTGCTACAGAATTAACAAAATTCATGAGAGCCTTAGTACCAGAGAAATTCCAGTATATGCGATGGTTAATTTGATATTTCAGACTCATGAATGAGCCTAGGAAGAGGCATGCCCTTACCAAGGTACACCCTTTTAACAATTCAGGAGCAGTTATAATGGAGAAGGGTTGAATTGAGTGGAAGTTTAAAGAAGCCATGAAATGTGGCTGATTCAGAAGTGTGGCAATGTCTTATCTGCAACGTTGATTTTCAGGAAGAATATTTGATAGAATAAAGAGAGATAATAAGGGTGAGGAGCATGGAAGAAATGTTTGCTCACAGGAAACTGCATAGTTCCCTGCCTAGGTGACTAATAAAATGTTGGCAACATTAACAAAGAGAAGGAAAGATTAGAAAGGAGACATTGATATCAGTATTCATGATGCCACAAACACTTGTCCGTATTTTTCTGTATCCCTTGCATGTAGACATCAAGATCACAGTGAAGAAACAATAAGGTCTCCACTGAATCTCTGGGAGAATCTCTGTTCTTGTAAAAAAAAAATTATAATAAAGTGAGACAAGCACAAAGCTGGGAGTGAGGAAAATGTAGTGGAGGATGATGCCGAGAAATTGTCACAGAGGACGATCTACTTGAGGTGTGTATTAAAAATTAATAGGAGCTCACCAGACCAGAAAAATCCAATGAGAGCTTTAAAGTTCAGAGAGTAGTGTTTGCAGCCACAGGAAAACTGAGAATAGGCAGCATTCTCGATGGTGATGAGAAACTTGATGAGGTTGGATCCTCAGGAACTGAGGCGAGAGAAGATGTCAGAAGGTGTCAGTGGTAATATAGACTTCAGATTTCATTCCATCGGTAATGGGGAGCCAGTGAAGGTTGTAAACCAAGCGGGGCCGGGGAGGAGAGCAATAGGAATATATTTACATTCTAGAAAGATTAATTTTGCAGTGCGATTTGAGGGTAAAGGGCTAAGGAGGCTGGCTAGGATTTTGCTTTCTTCCAGATGAGAGATGATGAGGACCTCCTCAGGGGCTGGCGGAGGACAGGAGGAAAAGGGAACACATTCAGGAGCTATTTAGGAGGTTGTCAGAAGTAAGTGATGTGATGGAGGGAGAAAGTGAGAGGGAGTGCAGGCTATCAAGGAAGACGGCAAGGTTTCTGGTTTGTGTGATATAAAATGGATGTGTCGTTTACTGAGATATGGAAGACGAGAAGAGAAGCAGGTCTCAAGAGGAGGAGGGGGCAGGCAATAAATTCATGTTGGCGTATATGGAAATAACAGTCTTTGGAGAAAAAAGTCAGAGGGGTGGTTTCTCGTCCTCTTCAGCTTGATGGGGAAAAGGCGATCAGCCTACTCTTTTTGCATCCATAGTGACAATGTGATTCATTTTGTTTCAACCAGGGTTATCAGAATGATTTAATTGTTTTTAGAGGCTCTCATCTTTTGATTGAGATAAAGACTATTTGGATTCCCAAACCAGCCTTGTACATTTTTGTACTATGGATGTGCTTCTTTTGCTGCTGTTTTTGAAACTACGCTAGTTATATTTACTGTTTTCTGTTGAAAGAGCCCACAAGGAGGAGAGACAAGTTGAGCATTTGAAATTCAGAATCTGGTTAGTGATGTCTGCTCTGTGGGCCTAACAATATTTACAGATAAGCAACTCCAAATAATATGAGACTTGTATGACAGGCCCCTGCTTTTCAGGGAATAGGTCTTCTCTTCTAATATTAAGAGCCATAATGCAAATTAAACATCTGGCTTTTCCAATGTGTATTTTCAAATATCATGTGCCATTTCTTTGCAAGCACATCAAGTAGTCTACTATGTGGTAAGATTTCATCCAGAACATTTTCTTCCTCTCTTCCTTAAGTCTTTGTATATAACCATTTTATTGAAAGCCTGAAATTATTTTGTGACAGACTTTTATTATGTAATATAAAGATACAGTCTTTAATTTCCTATCTGCAAGACATTAATTTAAATTTCCACTATGATGGGGTGCCTGCATGGCTCAGTCGGTTAAGCGTCCGACTTCAGCTCAGGTCATGATTTCACGGTTCGTGGGTTCGAGTTCCGCACGGGCTCTGGGCTGACACCCCAGAGGCTGGATCCTGCTTCAGATTCTGTCTCCCTCTCTGCCCGTCCCGGGCTCACACTCTCTCTTAAAAATGAATAAACAATAAAAAAAAATTTAAAAAAATTTCCACTGTGCTGTATTTGATTGAGAAGTCGGAGGGAGAGAGTCCTCAGGCCTCCTCAGGCCTCTAGTACTTAAAGGGACAGGGAGTCAAGGACAGGTCACTGAAGTAAGCATAAAGCTGTGATCAGCCCAGTAGAAGCTTTTTACTATCTCACCATTTTAGTATCTCAGTCTAGGTCCCCAGAGTTTGTGTGTGTGTTTATGTATGAAGAGTTTAAGAAAAATAAAGAAGCTGCAACATTAGTGGGACTAAGTCAAGACCAAGAGTGGAACAATCCTGTTTCTGAAACTAACCAGTGAAACTGACACAGCCTGATTGCTTGCTCTTTGGTGAGCCTCTCACTGAAGACGTTGGTGAACAGTTACACCCAAGAGAAATACGGTGAGTGATAATGATGGAGATGATGATTAAGTATCACCTGGTTAGATATATACACTACAAGTCTGTGGCTATGTTTTAAAATATCTTATGTGTGTCTTTTGAGAAATCTAAGTGCATAAAGAATAGAGTGGCTTTCTTGGTACTGAATTTTTAACTAGATTATTTAATTGGACTTTTAAAATAATCTGTATTACAAACCCGATATCTCATCAATAATTTTTGGACAAAAGATGAAAGAAGGAAATAAAGAAGGAAAGGAGGAAGGAAAGAAAAAGAGAAGAAGGAAAGAAGGAAGGAGAAAGAAAAAGTAATAATTTTTTAAGAAGAGAATTAAAAAAAAATTTAGATCAAAGGGCCTGCAAGCAAGTCATTAAATAGGTGATAGAAATAGTAATTGAATTAAAATTATTGATTTGTATTAAGTAGCTCTTTAGTGAGGCTATCTCCCACATTCATTTCTATCTTATCTCTACTAAGCTGTTGTCACTGAAATAAGTGTGAAATAAGCAAATACACGCACATTTACTATAGCAAACAGGCCGCCCAGAATCTAATTAGACAAAACTCTGCCCATCTGCTCTGCATTATCATGGGGCCTGCCCAAATGGATGCTGTTTCATTACTAAAAGGCAGAGAGAAGCAAATTGAATTGAGCTGGACTTCCTCTCAGACAGAGACCAGGGCATGAAGTCAAACCCTTGCTGTGAACTGACAAAGCACCACTGGGAAAAAGTGGGATGAGAGGGGATTTCTTTTTCTAAGGCCACATGTCTGGTACTTAGTAGAGGCCATAAGGGAGTGTTCATCCCATTGTTCGGTAAAAGGCAACATGAGTTGCCACAATGTAAACCTTGTTCACTATGCAAATTGTTGATTTTGGTACTTAGTCCCTTGTGACAGATGCCCTTTTATTAGCTATATGTCACGGCATGTTGAAATGCATTTAACATGAGCAAGACAAAAACTAGCAGTCCTGACATGAGAGTTTATTTCGTGAAGTTGGTAATATGCATTTAGTATGCAGTTATATACAAAGATTAATTAAAATACTTTAGTAAAACTGTTATTCAACATAGTGTCCCTGGTATGCAACAATTTGCAAAACCCTTTTTATGTGAGGTTCTTTTCCAGGTGTTTTTAAATGAGTTTTGACAATTTCTCTATTGATAAGGGTAATTAATTGCTGATGTTCTCAAAAAGATTGGGGAGAAAAAAACCCTTTGGCTTTAAAAAGTTGTAGATTTAGAGTGTCTAAAAAGCTAATATATTATATTAAAAGTTCTGCATTTTGATCTTGGAAATAGGCTTTGAAATGACATTTTTCTCCATATGATGAATTTGTGCCATTTTCTTCAGTAAAAGCTATTTTCCGGCACAAATGGATGCATTTTATCCTGGATTCCATTCATGCTTATTTTTTAAAATGTTTATCTCTTTGTAGAAATGCACTCTAATAAGGATCCAGTCTTCCAAGTTTCAATAGAAGCAAAAAGAATTAGGTTTTATGTTAAATTTAAAGGTTTTCCCGTAAGTATTTTTTTTCCAATAAAAGTTTACACTCTATCAAAAGAGAACCACATACAACTGGAAAAGTCTTAAAAACTGGAGATCTATGGTGATAGATTCAATGTTATTTCTAGTCTTTCCAGTGAGAAGTAAACTTGACTTTTGTGCAAGTTTGGTGAAGTTCTGTGCCCAAACTTCCCTGTCTGTCCTCTATTCTCTACTCCAAAGATTTGATTCTAGGTTCTTTCCAGATACTTAGACCTTCTCAGCCAGCAAAAGCCATCCCTAGGCTTCAAGGAAAGAAGAACAGCTCTACCCTACAAGAATAATTAGTGAGGTTGAAAATGTTGTTGTGGTTACAGCTCTCCTAAAAGACTAAAATTTCCCATTCTGTAGATTGGAGTCACTTTCTAAACACCCTTCAGTGATGGACAGCAGACACTTGTGTCTCAGGACACAATCCAAAGTTCATGATAGACATCAAGGAGTGATCACAACAGTCCTATCAACCTCGTACTTACTGTATCCATTGCTATCACTACCTTCTAATAAGATGAACATGCTGCTATCCTTGCTCTAGTATCTGAAAGACCAACCATAAACCTCATATGGAAGTGGTTGAGCTCCAGAAAAACTATACCCATTGAGTTGGTTTGAAAATCCAGAACAGGGACTCCAGTGGATGTGCCAACTGGCTTTCCTGTTTAGTTTGATTGAATAAAGTACACACAAGACAGTGTTCTGATCTTACAGTCCCTTTTGTTTACATAGCTTCCTTAGACCCACCCTCACCTTTTGGAAGCTCTATCTTGTGTTATCTGTGACCTGAACACCTGAGGTCAATACTGCGTTTCATGTATCCCATTAGACTTGCTCCTTGCCATTCATTCCAGAATGGTCTGTCTGGACTCCATGCCTTTAAATGTCTTTTCAGTTGGTACTCTCACTACTCCCTTTTCTTTGTTGTCACAGGTTCACACCATTCTCCTTGCTTGTTCTAACATTCTGACTTGGTGGGGGGGGTGCTATGGGTAGTTACATTTGCCTTTTTTCTTTGTTGTTGAGTATATAAACCTGTATCTAGTTACCTTGCTTATATACCGCTCTACCTACTCATCTGAGCAGATTTGCTTGCATATGGACTGCTGTGTTTCTAAAAGTTTTCTCTACTGAATTTGTGTCTAAAACATAGTCTACTCTGAGTCTTTCTTCCTGACTTTGTCTATAGTTGATCAAGAGTCATTCTTACAACTTATTATGCATTTAACTTTTGGCATGACAGAAGGCAACATTCATAAATCCTAGAAATAAAATTTTATTCGTTAGAGGTTTAGGTGTAAATTGATGCCCTGGGTGAGCATTTCAGGAGAAATAGCACCTCCCCACCATCCCTGACATTGTAGGATACAAATAGCAACCTTGCCCCCTGGGATTATTGTTTTCTAAAAGGACGGAAAGACAGCAGTGATTAATTTTTAGATACTATACAAAACAATGTAACCATATCCAGAGACAATGTCTAACTAATTCGATGCCTTTATACTAATAGAATTATGGAGAAAATATTATTCACAACAATTGATTAAGAAAGCCATTTGTATTCATGGAACATTTCTAGCATATATTTAATTAATTTGTAGATAATATCTTCATTTTAATTATAAAATAAGATGTAACTTGATTTTTTATTAATTATATTATTAACAGACATATTTCTTCAGATCTGGGAACACTTGAACAAGAATTTGGACACAAAGGAGTTAAGATGGCAGACTAGTAGACGGACCCTATGAATGGCTTGTCCCTTGAACACAGCTAGATAAATATCAAATAATTCTGAGCACCCAAGAAATCGATCTGAGGACTGAGAGAACAAACTGCACAACTAGAGGGAGAAAAGAGTCCACATTGTGGAAGCTAGGCGATGCAGAGATGTGATTTTGGGGGGAAAAATCACAGGTGCTGTGGAGGGGAGGGAGCTCTGATCACAGAGAGGGGAGAGAGAGAGCGAGCGCGTGCGCCCCAGAGAGCGCACCGGGAATTGCCCAAGAAAAACACTTCTGCAAAACCAGTGACAGGAAAACAAGAGGAGCTGATTATCATTTTTTTAGCAGCAATGGTGTTCACTGACTGAAATGTCTTAGAAGTCCTAGCCAGGGCCAGTGTGGGGGACTGGCAGGCATAGCGGTGGTCCTATGGGGAAAGAGTACAGAGGCCAGGGAGCTGAAACCATCACCTGAGGATCCCCTGGATCACATTGGGAGACATAGTTTCCCTTCTTGGAGTGCATTTGGGAAGGTGGCACTGCCTCCCAGGAAGCAAAAGAGCCAGTAGGCACAACTGCACTACCCCATTCATTAGCATAAGGGCAGAGACATCTACTAGGGCCAGCTGACCTGGACACTGCCTTTTAGCTATGCTTTACCATAAACTTCAAGCCCCTGAATGTGCATGAGAATGCTATTCTGGGACAAATAGACACCAACCACTGTGCGGGAGACCCTCTCCCAGAGAATCAGTGTGGGTCTACACCATGGTGGGTCCCTAAAATTTGGAGTTTTGAAGCTTAGCTGGTATACTAGAATAAAACACAGGAACACTGTGCCACTGGGTGGGCAGACTGCCCAGACACAGACAGGGAGAAAGCAGGGATCTGAAAAATGTCTTGGACAAATGGAAGACTGTTTGCTTTTCTGTGAGGGCTATCTGGACATGGAGGGCACAAACTCCCCTTTTTAGGAAAGAAAATGTGGACTGACTCCATTTTTATCCCTGCCCATCAGCACCACCAGACTTCAGTGAGCTGCACAACACACACAGTAGAGGCTTGAACCACTTACATCAAGTGGCTCTCTGCCCCCCCTCCCTGCTCTCTGCTTGTGCTTTTTTACTAGGGCAAGTGTGAGAGCCAGAGCAGCAGCAGGTCCCTCCCCCAGAAGACCAGCACAAACCACCCTGCATGCACCAAGTCTACTGCCCATAGAGTGCTACACAGGTTCAGTTCTAGTGGAAATACGATTTGACTCCCTAAACAAATAGGCCAAAGCACACCTAATTAAAACTTGCTACACACTGGACAAGGTCGAAACACTCCCCTCTGTAGGAAAGGAGAAATTCTGCAGAAGACTGACCTAAGGGAAAGAGCAGCCAAATACAACAGTTGAGTGGACACAGTATATACCAGAAACACTTCCTGAAGTGCTAGGCCCTATGACCTCTTCTTAATAAGGCCATTACTCTCAGGAGCAAGAGACCTAAGACGTTTTCCTAACACACAGAAGACAGAGACCTAGACAAATGCCGAGAAGGAGGAATTCATCCCCAAAGAAAGAACCAGGAAAGGTAATAGTCAGGGATCTTAACAAAAGAGATTTCAGTAATATGCCCGATCGAAAATTTAAAGATACTAGCTGGGCTTGAGAAAAGCAGGGAGTCCCTTACAGCAAAGATAAAAGACCTAAAATCTAGTCAGGCCAAAATAAAAAATGCTACAACCAAGATGCAAAACTCACTGGTAATAGTGACCACAAGGATGGAAGAATCAGAGGAATGAGTAAGTGATACAGATTTTAAAGTTATGAAAGATAATGAACCTGGAAGGAAGAGGGAAAGAAAAATATTAGATCACTAAGATAGACTTAGGGAACTCAGTGACATAGTAACATTTCTATCATAGAAGTCCCAGAAGAAGAGAGGGAAGAAGGGGAAGAAGATTTATTCAAGCAAATTATAGCTGAAAAGTTCCTTAATCTGAGGAAGGTAACAGACATCCAAATTCAGGAGGCACAGGAAGCTCACATCGAAAGTAGGTCAACACCAAGACATATCATAGTATCATAGTAAAATTTACAAAATACAGAGATAAGGGGAAAAAATCCTGAAAGCAGCAAGGGAAAAGAAATCCCTAAATTATAAGAGAAGACAAATAAGGTTAGCAGCAGACCTATCCATAGAATACAAGTCTATCTCAAGAAGAAAGAGAAATCTCAAACATATACAAACTAACCTTACACATAAAAGAGCTAGAAAAGGAACAGCAAATGAAGCGTAGATCCAGCATAAGAAAGGAAATAATAAACATTAGGGAAAAAATAAATGATAAAGAAATGACAACAAAAAAACATTAGAACATTTCACTGAAACTAGAGACTTGTTCTTTGAACGTATTAATAAAATTGATAAAGTGCAGCCAGTCTTATCAAAAAGAAAAGAAAAAGAACCCAAATAAATAAAATCATGAATGAAAGGGGAGAGATCATAACCAACATCACAGAAATACAAACTACTTGAGAATATTATGAAAAATTGTATGTCAACAGGAAGGAATGGATAAATTCCTGAAAAATATAAACTACCAAAATTGAAACAAGAAGAAATAGAAAATTTGAACAGACCCATTACCAGCATAGAAATTGAATTAGTACTCAAAAATCTTTAACCAACAAAAGTCCAGGGCCAGATGGCTTCACAGGGGGAATTCTACCAAACATTTAAAGAAGAGTTAATATCTATTCTTCCCAAACTATTCCAAAAAAATAGAAATGGAAGGAAAGTGTCCAAACTCCTCCTATGAAGCCAGCATTACCTTGATTCCAAAACCAGACAAAGACCCCACCACACAGGACAATTACAGGCCAATACCCCTGATAAAAATGGCCACAAAAATTCTCAACAAGATACTAAAAAATGAATTGGACAGTACATTAAAATAATGATTCCCTATGGTCAAGTGGAATTTATTCCTGGGCTGCAAGTGTGGTTTGATATTCACAAATCAATGTGATACACCACATTAATAAAAGAAAGGATAAGAACCATATGACCCTCTCAGTAGATGCAGAAAAAGCATTTGACAATGTATATCATCCATTCTGGATAAAAATCCTCAACAAAGTAGGGATAGAAAAAGAAATACTGTTAAAATATCTAAGCTACCCAAAGTGATCTACACATTTAATGCAATCAGTATCAAAATAGTGCCAGCATTTTTCACAGATCTAGAACAAACAATCCCAAAATTTATATAGAACCATAAAAGACGTAGAGTAGCCAAAGCAATCTTGAAAAAGAAAAGCAAAACTGGAGGCATCACAATTCTGGACTTTAAACTCTATAACAAAGCTGTAGTAATCAAGACAGTATGGTAGTGGCACAAAAGCAGACATTCAGATCAGTGGAACAGAATAGAAAATACAGAAAAGAACCCACAATTATATGGTCAACTATCCTTAAAAAAAAGAAAGAATATCCAATGGAAAAAAGACTGTCTCTTCAACAAATGTGTTGGCAAAACTGGACAGCAACATGTAGAAGAATGAAACTGGACCACTTTCTTACACCATACACAAAAATAAATTCAAAATGGATGAGAGACCTAAATGTGAGACAGGAAATTATCAAAATTCTGGAGGAGAACACGCGCAGCAACCTTTTTGACCTTGGCTGGAATAACTTACTAGGCATGTTGCTGGAGGCAGGGGGGAAAAAAGCAAAAATGAGCTATTGGGACCTCATCAAGATCAAAAGCTTCTGCACAGCAAAGGAAATAATCAACAAAACTAAAAGGCAGCCGACAGAATGAGAGAAGATATTTGCAAATGGCATGTCTGCTAAAGGGCTAGTATCCAAATCTATAAAAACTTATTAAACTCAAAACCCAAGAAACAAATAGTTCATATAAAAATGGACAGGAGGCATAAAGACAGTTTTTCTAAAAAAGACACACAGGTGACTCAGCTGGTTAAACATCTAACTCTGAATCTCAGCTCAGGTCTTGATCTCAGGTTGTGAGTTCAAGCCCTATGTTGGGCCTCCATGCTGGGCATAGATCCTACTTAAAAAGAAACAAAAAAAGAGAAGATATACAAATGGCTAACAGATACATGCAAAGATGCTCAACATCACTCATCATCAGGAAAATACAAATCAAAACTACAATGAGATATCTCCTCACACCTGTCAGAATGGCTAAAATTCACAACATAGGAAATAACAGATATTGGCAAGAATGTGGAGAAAGGGGGACCCTCTTATACTGTTGGTGGGAATGCAAACTGGTATAGCCATGCTGGACAACAGTATGGAGGTTCCTCAAAAAATTAAAAATAGAGATACCTTATACCCAGCAATTGCACTACTAAGTATTTACCTAATGGATACAAAAATACTGATTGAAAGGGACATCTGCCTGTCAATGTTTATAGGAGCATTATCAACAATAGCCAAATTTGGAAAGACCCCAAACATCCATCAGCTGCTGAATGGATAAGGAAAAGAAGAGATGGTGTGTGTGCGTGTGTGTGCACGCATGCACCTGTGCACGTGTGCGATGGAATATTACTCAGCCATCAAAAAGAATGAAATCTTGCCATTTTTAATGATGTGGATGGAGCTAGAGTATATTATGCTAATTAAGCACAATCAGAGAAAGACATATACCATATGATTTCACTCATATGTGGAATTTAAAAAACAAAATAGATGAACAGAGGGGAAGGAAGAAAAAAATAAGAGACAATTAACTATAGAGAACAAACTGAGGGTTGATGGAGGGTGTGATGGGAAGTGGGCTACATAGGTAATGGGCATGAAGGAGGGCACTTGCCATGATGAGCACTGGGTGTTATATGTAAGTCATGAATCACTAAATTCTACTTCTTTTTTTTTAAGTTTTTATTTTATTTTTGACAGAGAGAGTGAGCATGAGTGTGAGCTGGGGAGGGGCAGAGAGAGAGGGAGACACAGAATCCGAAGGAGGCTCCAGGCTCCAAGCTGTCAGCACAGAGCCTGACATGGGGCTCGAACTCACAAACCATGAGATCATGACCTGGGCCGAAGTCGGACACTCAACCGACTGAGCCACCAGGCACCCCATACTAAATTCTACTTCTGAAATTAATATTATACTATATGTTAACTAACTAGAATTTAAATAAAAGCAATAATGAATAATATTGCAAAACAATAAATGAATCAATTATGAAATAATGAAATAAATGAAACAATAATGAAAAGCAATAAATGAAACAAACAAAAGAATTGGGAAAGGAGCTGAGATAGAAAGTTGAGATAGGTGACCAAAAGGGTTACACCTGTCTGGAGATATGCATAATTCATTCCATCTTTTGTGAAAGAATCTATCTAAGACAAGGATCTGAAACTCAAGTATCTCAGGGGCCAGGCCTGTGACATAGATGAGTGTATCACTGGGATGTTTGCAAGGAGTGAGGACTGTTGAAAACTGGAGAGAATGTGGTCTCCTCTTCAGCTTCACGTATTTGTGGCCATCTTCTACTATTTCATAAAGAAGCCAGGAAGCAAGGTTAGTATGTGACAGCTGTCCATTTTTAAATGCCATTTCAAATATTTTAACACGCTGTGAGTTTCCAAAGTGTATGTAGTCTGCACTGTAACCTCTGAGTGGCCAGTTTACTATCCCAGTTATAACGCAGAGGCCCCTACTGTAGACCCTATTCAAGTCAAGATATCTTGCTGCAATATAACAAAATCTTCTAGGACCTGCAGTGCTTCTCCAGGTCTGTGTTCAATAGCTTCCCTGAGTTGGTTTTAGATTATTTTAAATTAAGCATTAAAATTTGCATTTATTAGCAATAAATTATTTAACTATTTGGGTGTAATGAATGTAATCCATTATAAAATGTTTTGTTTTTTTGGTTGCTGTTTGTTTTGTATTTTGAAGGGAGAGAGTTCGTGTAATAATTATCAGGGTTAAATCTGCTGTGGAAGTATAAAAATCAGAGGGAATGGGTTAAATGTCGGGTTTTTGATTTGTATTTGTAATGTGTGATTTTAATATCCGGATTCAGCTGGTTCACCTTTCAGGTACGTGCACACCAAATGGACTGACATCACTGATGATGATTGATTAGGCACTACAAACACCTATGTGTCACCATGTAAAAACAGGTACTAGCACAAGCAAAACCTACCAATAGCCTCAAACAGATCTTTAAGCACTGGTTAGAAGTGCCTGTTCTTGAAGTGGAATACCTTATTGATTTTCTCTGAGGTAGAGAGAGGCTGAATCAGGACTTGAAGAGCTCACTGACTGTTTGGGAAGCTCACTGTCCCGGTCAGAGAGAACACTTGAGAAATAGTTCCATCTTTGCAACCTCACTGGGATACTGGGATATGTTAGATATCTAACAGTAATTTTTTCTGGTTTACTGACTGATAGCAAGACATATTAGCTAAAAAAATGGGATGAAGAAAAAATGGGAGTGAGTTGTTCTCATGGCAAAAAGGAATCTCTGATTAAGCAGTACATCTAAGAAAATAATCATAATTCTTGCCTTTCAAAATCTGCTTAGGTTAGTTTCAGGCCACAAGTATTTCCTTAGACATGGTTAACTAAGTGAAATATAAATATAAGATGTATTTCTTAATATTTTATATTAAAATATGTTCATTTTCAAGAATATATATAGCACTACGTTCTTTTCATTGCCATAAGTCAATACCCTAGTTACAGCAAGGTTTATAAGAAACGTAAAACTTCCAAAACCAAACTGTAACTGTGTATCATAAGTAAACATGACAGATTTTTTAACAGTTATAAAATTTATTTTCTGATAAAGGCCTTTTGTTTGTGGTTTAAGGGAAATGAATGTCTTTCCTCTTTTGTCTAAGAGCCTTTTGAGAGTGTCTGTGCAATGAAAATTCTAATGCCCATTTGACCGGCTGGTTGTGAATAGAAAATGTGATGAAATGTGCAAAATACCTCCAAAGGGTCTAGAAAATCTATGTGATCAATAAATGTTTATTTCTCTACCTTATCTCCACTATGGCCCCATTCATCCACCTTAGTATTTCAATCAGTCTCTTATTTGGACCATTTGTGGTTGGTATTTACAGGGCATATTACTTGGTGAGTTTCAAAGATCCTTAGTTATTTTCTATCTTTAAATGCCCCAAATGTTTCTTCGTAAGCAAGGTTATAAAGTTGCATTTATTTTAAATCAAGAAATACTCTAGGGGCGCCTGGGTGGCTTAGTCGGTTAAGGCTCTGACTCTTGATTTCAGCTCAGGTCATGATCTATCCATTTGTGAGATTTAGCCCTACATTGGGCTCCTGCTTGAGATTCTTTCTCTCTGCCTCTCCCCAGAAATATTTTAAAAATACATATTCTTATCTAAGTCGTATATCCCAAATTTCCCTAGGCCATTTTTTAAAAGATTATTTGTTTATTTTAAGAGAAACAGAGAGAGAAAACCAGCAGGGAAGGGGCAGAGAGAGAGGCAGGGACAGAGAATCCAAAGTGGGCTTCTGTGCTGACAGCACAGAGCCTGATGTGGGGCTTGAACTCATGAATCAGGATATCATGACCTGAGCCAAAGTCAGATGCATAACTGATTGAGTCACCCAGGGGCCCTTCCCCTGGGCCATTTGAACCACAGTAGATCACACATAGTTCTCCAAATAATCACATGAACTTTGCAAACATTGTGCTTCTGATCATTCTCTAAAATACCATTAACTGCTTTATTGTCTTAGTATCCAAAGCATCTGAAAATAACTTATTTTTTTTCATTTATAGTACATTCAAGTTATTTATATTCTCTGACAAATAATGACTTGTTTTGGCATAAGTATCACATATCCTTGAAATTTGCATCTCTAGTGTTAAACACTGAGCCTATATAGGTATGCAATAAACAATTGCTGAGTAAATGAAAATTAAACTATTAATTATTAACCAAATAGAAAAATCAGGCAATGAAATCGTTTTCCAACAAGGCACATTTCAACCCTTGATTAATATCCTGATGAATTAAGGATGGAATTTAGATGTTCAACACTCACCAAGGGTATAACACCAGGATGGTGTGTAATTTCCAAGGTACTAAATTCAACTACTTCTTTCTCTTCCCGACCAGGAAACACACCAGAATGCAAGTAAGTGTTATGGTAGTATTTAGGAAAACCATGAATTTATTACAAAAAAAAGAAAATCATTTATAAATTTCTCTGCTTCCTTCAGAACCACGCTCGTAAAAGGAAATGATTATGAAGGAAATTTTCTCTGTAATGGTTAAATTCATTACTCCTTTTTACAAGGGAATATTTTTATTAAAACACAACTCAGAGTAAGATATTTCAGAGAAAGTATTAGCCCTTTGACATTGCCAGCAATGTTGTATTTTATTTTTGGAAACCCACAATGAATACTGAAGTATCCAGAAAGTTCTGGCAGAGGTATACCTTGGTAAACACCTTACAAGCATTTGTAATCATTACATACCAATTATAATTACTTCTTGCCTTAGTCCTGAAGTTCAACTTACCTGTATTTTCAGTCAAACGTCTGATGTTCTAGTTTTTGTCTGGAATACCATCTGCCAGAAGATTCTCACCACTTACTGAGAAAATAAGACTGTTGCTTGATGAGAGAGAGGTCTAGCTTTCACCCATATGGGAGAGAGAGTAGAGGAGCAATTACCTCCTTCAAATTAGGAAACATTTTGGCAGTTTGAGATAATTTCAGGGCTCAAGTGTATACTTCCATAATATATGTTGCCTCTGCATGCTTTGCATCCTTTTTCCTCCCCTGTTCTGGAAGGGGAAAGTAAAACAGAATATACAATTTACTGTAATTTGTCTCCTATCCCTACTACTAAGTTTAATTCATTTCTATGGTATTACTTAGGATAGGTTGAGTTATACCAAGCTACCAAACAAATCCCACATCTCAATGGCCTAGGACAATAAAAGTTGATTCCATGACCATGACCATGCTACATATCTGGTGTGGTAAACTAGGGACTTCCTTCCACTTTGACTTCAATGAGGGTGAGGCTGACAGAGAAGCCACAGTCTGGAAATTCTCACATAGGCGATTCTGTGTTTCTGCTCAGGAGTGACATATGTCACTTCCATACACACTTCTGTGCTAATGTGAGGTGCACCCACATATAACATCAAGGGAACAGGAAAGCACGATTCCCTCTTCTACACAGCTGTTGAGAAGAGCTGAATATTATGGGATTGTAGTAACACCACCATATTAGTATTTCTGAGACCGAGTGTCAAATTAAAAATAATTACTTAAAATAAAATAATGGACTTCTTAAAAACAACAACAAAGGTGTGAAGACTAAAGATTGCAGCTAGCCTATGCTGTGGTGGCTAGGAAAAATGGCATTAAAATCTGAGCAATAGTAACTATATTACATTTCACCAAAAAATTTTACAACAAAAAATAGTATTAGAGCACAGCACAATGTATCTGTAAATCTTCTCTCCACGTTGAGATGTTCTGATTACTTTGGTCTTTCCTCATAAAATCTACTTTTTTTCAAACTTCTGACTGGGAAATACGTTTTTTAAATTTTGCACAAGGCTCTTCAAAACCTAGACTTTAAATTCCCTAATGAGTGGAATAGATATAGTGGACAGTCAGATGTAAAGCACAAAATCATGTAAATTTTGTCTGAAAAATATTGCAAGGGTAATGATATTTTACAGATTCTCATTTACTGTCTTGAAAGTGTTACAAATAGGTCTTTGGCAAAGAGGAGTTTCTAATATACAGCACATGAGTAATTTGAGGAGGAGGATGGAGATGTTATATTAATATAGCTATACTTCTATTACTAATGACAAGAAAAAAAAATAATGTAAGAACCAAGAATGCCTAATTTAGTTAGATGAGCAAAGTACAGTCACTAAAATTGAGTCCAAAAGAACTTTGCTCTTTTGTTGGGGTTTTGAACTTTTAGAGGCAGAACCTTGGTGCAAATTTAGGCAAGCGGCACCTCCCCAATCTAAACTGGGACCCTGGCTTGACACTTATTCTGAGGGAAGATTGCCACCTACTGGATCACCAACACCACTCCCTCAGGTCTTACAGTGTGTGTGAATATGGTTCCTTTTGAAATTATATACCTGAAAAATAAAACCCCGTTTTGTCTACAAAACCTTCCCACATGTATTTCAACAGAAGCTGCTAGATGGGAAATTATTTTTGCCTTTCCCAGAGAGAGCTAATCGTAAGCTGCTTCAACACTTGGCTGCATTGAGTCCTTGTCAATATTCTGGTATCATAGAGAAAATTCTGGTTTTCTGAATGTCAATAAACATCAGCTACACATCCTACCTCAATCAAATCCAACTTTCACATTGGATTTGTTAGAGATAACTATTCTTAAAAACAATTTAAAATGTATCTGAGTGCTTGAAGCAGTTCTAATCTTTATAAAATTTTCATTTTTTTAGGTTTAGTTATTATTTTGAGAAAGAGAGAGCAAGTGGGGGAGAGGGACAGAGAGAGCAGGAGAGAGAATCCCAAGCAGGCTCTGTGCCATCGATGCAGACGTGGGGCTCAATCCTATAAATGGTGAGATCATGACCTGAGCCAAAATCAAGAGTCAGACAGTTAACTGGCTGAGCCACCCAAGTGCCCCTAAAATTTTCACTTTTAAACAATTCAGTGGACCACATATGAGGAGTATGTGGATAAAAATAGTAACAATGCAAATTAGAATGTATTCCTATGAGCAGCAAAACTGTCGGTGATTTCTCTGGACAAATGGCACATACCTGAGATTAAGCGCCTCTATTCCGTTGTCACTGTGTGGCCTTTGGAACATAAGCAAGAGATTCCAGCTTTCCCTTTTGATTAGAGGTGAGAGAAGGGTAGACTTGCAACACTGCCGTCAATTTTAAAGGTAAAAGTGTTTTAAATATTAGTGAGTTACTATGATTCATGGTATTTTAGTAAATTGGTATAAGAAAAGACAAAGAGAAAATTTAAATGTAACAAGCAGCCAAATGAAGGAGTAAATCTAGAAAAAGAGAGTTTAATGAAACACAAGGAAAAGTGGAATCCATGTAAGGGATTAAGGAGAATTAATAGGAAAGAAAAGTATAAAGACTGAGATGGTAGAAAAAAATAGTAGAGAGGTGTCTATGCAGGAGACAATGTGAGACAGAAATAACAAAAGAGCAAAATCCAAACTTTGGGATTAAACAGACCTGGGATCATTAGCAGCGTTATTTGGGGCAGGTTCTTTAACTTTGGCGAGGACCAGTTTCAACCCCTACAAACCAGAAATAACAATTTCCCCATAAATTGCTAATGAAATTACTTTAAGTATTCTTAAAATACTTAAGAATCTAAAATAATATATTCTAATTTCACTGTTCCTTTGAAGAGGTTAAAAGAGAAATAGCCAAATCACAAAGACCTTTGGCTATGATAGACACACAGATGCAAAAAAAGAGAGACAATAAAAAATAATTTAGGAAAGGGGAAAAATAGTTTAGGAAAGGGGAGCTAAAATAATAAGAATTGAAGTGGCAACAGCAGCAGGAAAAACAAGATTTTGATGAGAAAATTTTTGCCATGATAAGAACAGTACTGACTCAATATGATGTCCACATTCTCAAAGTAAAGTAAAATGCGCAGGCAAACATTTGTATTAGTCAGATGGCACCAAATAACCACGTTAGCTGTCCCCAAGACTTCTTACCTGTATGAAAGTTATTTCTAGTTTTTAATCTGTAAATTCCCCTCTCCTCTCTTTAAGGTACATTTCCACTTTTCATCAACTTTCCGGACATTTCTATGTGAATACCTTACCCATATCTCCAAGCCAAAATTTCCATAATGGAATCTTACTATCTTCAGTACCAAAGTCAATATTCTCCCAGTGACTTTTTATCTCCACAATTGCCTCGCTCTTCTCCCAGGACAGAGATTACTTGATTCAGTACATCTACATTTTTTCTCTTTCTCTGTTACCATCCTCTGCAATGTCATGCACTCTTTGTGGTAATGATGGTGGTGATAATAATGAAAGCCAGAATGTATATAATTTTTAGAGTTTATATAATGCTTTCCTAAATATAGCATAACTTAATCTTTACCTAAAGATTCTCTGCTGGATGGATCTCTTTATTTCAATTATTGCCACCATTATTTAGCAAATATGCTTCCGATTTCTTGCATGGATTATACATGTAGTGTCTAACGTGGCTTGAGGATCTTCAATCAATGTTTAAAAGAAAACTATTATTTTTTTCTAAAAGTAAAGTGTATATTCCTGAATAGAATATTTAAAACATTTAATGATCTTGCACAGCTTTGTTTTTAGACTAATTTTCTTTTATATATTCTCCAATACTCCCGTCCTCACTGCTTTTTCTACAGGATGACTGTACACTATACTATTCATACTTCAAGACCCTGACCTAATGTGAGTTTCTCTATGGTCCCTTGCCCAATGAGAGACTGGCCAACCCAGAGGTGCCAGGTGCCAGTCTCTCATGGTAAAAGAGCATCACTAGAGTAAACTGGAACTGTTTCTGACCAAAAGGATATCTACATATATACAAACATGTACCTTCAACTGCACAAAGTGATTCAGATGTAATATTTTTGAAAGATCATCCAATTACTACTGAGACCAGACAGATAGTGTAGCTTTGCTTACTTAAAATTAGTACCTATTTTATCATCAAATTTTTAAACTGTCCCAAATTGTATGCTATTTCAGCATAGCAATTTTAAAAAAAAGAAATAAAGAGATATTAGGAGCCTCTGACCATTACTATTGTAACAGGAGAATCGGTAAACTTTTCTCCCTCTTTTGCTTTCTTCCAGAACAATGACCTTCATCATCAGTGGAAGGAACTTGTAAGTGAATTTATTTCTCTATGTAATAGTTATTAACAGAAAAAAAATGATTTCTGCCCATATCCACTACATGAATACTGAACAAACAATAAAACATTTTTTGAAAGACTCTAATTTTTTAGCCTGTTCAGGCTTTCGAATGCTTACATTCCTTCAAATTTGTTCCTTATCATACTTATTATTGTCTTGTTTCATAGAATTGAAAATAGGTTTGTCTCCTCTAAGTCCCAGGAAGACAGACTTTTACATTGAAAAAAAGGATTTGACTTATTTTTCCATTGTACATAGGTGATAGAACGGAAGTGAGTTATGAAGACTTAAAATAACTAATTTGAATTTTAGTTTCTTTCATTAAAATTAATGGCATGAAATAGGATTTCATGCACACACACACACACATATACATGCACACGCTAAATATCAGATTTAAAGGTAGAAATAATCTCTGTTTACCTAATAAGGACCATTGTGTTCATAAATGCAAGTGTTAAAAAGCACATGTACCCTCAAAGCAGCTGTGTGAGTTTTTTAGTTTTTTCTCTTGAATTTTAGATTTATAAAAACCATGTCTCAGCTGTTACCTTTCAACAATTTTACTCTGAGGCAATAAATAATTCAATGTGCTAATTTGACAGATGACTCTCCGGGAGCCTCCTACCATTACTAGCATCATTAGGCCATAATATGCGTGACGAGGATGGGCCATTCAGCAAATGTCCTTCACTTGTTTACCCCTAAAGAGCTGTACTCTGCACAATTAACTAATGAAGCATTATGGGCCTTTTTTTTTCTTCCCTCTTATTTCAATATATCAATGCAGAGAGTCCGCAGGAAAATATATTCTGTTTCCTTTTACTAAATAAGTATTTATGGGATGGTTAAGACTCCACTGTAGCTTCTAAATGAATAAGGGGAAAGTAATAAGATGGTCAAAATGGATTATTATTGTTATTATTATTACTTCCTCTTTCTTTTATGGTTTGTGAGGAAAATGTAAAAGCAATTTGGTGTTGAAATGCCAAAAAAAAAAAAAAAACCCACAGAAAAAACACACAAAGAAAGAAAAACTGTGCAAATCATCTGCTTACTATTTGCTGGTTATCAGGAACTTGAACACTGTCTCCACCAAGTTTGGAAATTTCATCCCTACCTAAAAACTTGATCACATGTGAATTTTCTCAAACTTTTATTTGAATTTAAAATTTAATTTCAGTTTTAAAATTACTAAAATATACAGTGATATTGTAATTATGTGTATGTGTACATGAATCTACCCTTACTGTTCAAATCACAAACCATGTGACTATAGATGCTCAAATAAAGTCACTAAGTCCAGTCTAAACAGTTCCATCCCACAGAATTAAATTAAACAAAGAAACATCAGCTGGCTTGCCTGTTATTGTTTCACTAAACATTAGATTGCCAGAACTTTAGTTATTGGGAAAAAAAAAATTGCCTAAGGTGAATATGATTTTAGGGATCTCTTTCTTGCATTTGCAGAGTATATCCTGGTTCTTAATAAAGAAATTAGTGGTTTCTTCACTAATCCTGCATTGGTTTGTGGTTTAGAATGCAGAAAATAAATGCATATTGCTTATTGGAAGAAAAGTGAGAGGGGGGGTCCAGTACTACACTTTTCTCTTTCCAGCCATCAACCAGACCATGGTAATGTTGATGTTATTTCCCAAAAGTAATAGTCACAACCATTCTTCTTAGATATAAAGCTCTTTCTTTCTCAGTTGACAACACACGTCCAAAGACAATTACCATAATGTTCCTCTTTGCACAATAAAATAATAATAAACTATAATCATCATTGTGATATGAATTAATAATAGCTATGATTTACTAAGAGCCAACTCAGTCTGAGCCCTTATGTTTATTGTATGTATGAGGGAAATATAAAACAATGGTATGAAGGACTTCGAGCCTACAGAAAACCTCGAGCTTACAGAAAATATTGAAATTAAAAGAGAAAGAACTGTTACATTTCAAGAGTTCTGCAAATAAACTCTGATAGGTTATTAATGTCATGTCACCTTGATAGGGTTTCAGAATTATTTATCTATAGGCCATATACCTCCTCCATTCACTATCCCACTTGAACAATCTATTTATTATTTCTTTTATAGAATAAATTTTAAACATGGTAACTCAATAATGAGTAAATTCAGTGGAAAAATAAGTCAAATCCTTTTTTTCAATGTAAATGTTCCCAGTGGCCTTATGATAGCCTTATAATAAATTATAGATGCAATGATAATCTGACAATATTTTTGATATTTTGTATTTAATAAGTTGGATACTGTTTAAAATATTCACTTTTCTATTCACATGTAAAAATGGGATAAAATTGAATGGGCATATAAACCTTATTTTTCCAAATGTAGTTAAAAATGGAACGATTACTTGAATGCCAGGAAAGGAGTGTTTCTTTGTTTTTATATTGGGGAGAAGGTTGTGCACCGTCTTAAGAAAACCTATTCCATGCATGAATATCTGGGGAACATTAGTAAGAAAGTAGGGATATTTCTAACTAATGATAAGGAAGGAATTTCACAAGACTAAATATATCTGGTGCAAAATTTCTTTAGAAGACTTACAAATCACATTTATAAACAACTGCCCTCCCTTTCTATAGGAAACCTTGCATACAAGGTTTAAATTTGTTAAATGTGATGAAAAATTGGTTCCACTATTTGAAATACAAACTGAACCTCTTAATCTGTTATATGCAGAATCTATACTTTAACCAGCTACTCTGTTAAATGAAAAGGGACCAAAATATGGACTACCATGTAGAGAAATATTAAGTGCTTAATAAACATGGAACAGGCAAACTTTATTTTAAATGGTTGGTCATTTATCCACAAAAGCCATTGAGCAAAACTAGTATGGGTAATAATATTACAGCTTATAATTAATAAAATTACCTCTACCTTTGAGGATTTTGAAGTGTTTCAAATACCACTAAAGAGCACTGAAAGTTACTAGCAAATATTGCATACTGATGTTTCTTTTAAAATATGATTTTCAGGGACGCCTGTGTGGCTTAGCCGGTTAAGCGTCTCACTTTGGCTCAGGCCATGATCTTGTGGTTCATGAGTTTGAGCCCCACATGGGGCTCTGTGCTGACAGCTTGGAGTCTGCAACCTCCTTCGGATTCTGTGTCTCCCTATCTCTCTGCCCCTCCTCAGCTCATGCTCCTTTCCCTCTCTTTCTCTTCTCTCTCTCTCTCTCACTCAAAAATACATTAAACTTTTTAAAAGGAAACAAAACTTATCTTAAAAATAAATAAAACTTTTTTAAAAAATGTTAAGCTTTTTAAAAAAATAAATAAAATATGGGTTTAATACCAAAAAAACCCCTAAGAATTAATAGTCATTTAGTCACTGAGATTAAAAAATTACAAGTACTCAAGCAAATATGTATAGTTTCCATATAAATTTATCTATAATCAATAGAATTTAACCAAACTGTCTCAAACTTTAAGACTTCTTAATGAAATAAATATTTCTGCTTTTTGCAAGAAAAAAAGCCACATGTGGTGATTTTCTAGAGCTTTGCTTATTCTTATGTAGTAATTTCTTCTTTTTAGTGTGAATTTGCTAAAAATTCAATAATGCACCGTAAAAAAAATCATAGCCATACTAAATACATCCCTGAGAGGCACACTCCCATGGATATGCCACTTAAATACAGGCTCACAGTATATCCCACTTAAATACAGGCTCACAGTTCATCGAAGAGATTTCTGTTTATTTTGATATGTTTTGTTAAAGAGATCCACAGTAACAATGATGACCAGACAAAGCTATGGAAAAAAAAAGCCATTCATCCATTCATCCCTCATATTTCATAAACAGACTGCCTATCTGTAGTGTTGTGTTTTATTTGAATAAATTTCTTTAAAATGCTTTTCTTTATAAGATGGGGAATTACAATAATGTTTAAGAATTCAAGGTCAAAACATTTATAAGTTAGTTTATTTGATGGATGCATTGCCATGAGGAGGCACCCCTCCTTTTTCTCTCCCCTTACTCCCACAAATTGCCTTTCGACTGGATGTTTATTGCCCAATGTAAAGAACAAAACAGGGAGGTAATTAAGCCCAGAATTGCCTGCTGTTGCTTATGACAGTCAAGCCATAGGCCTTAAGACTAGGAGTTCTCCCAATTCCACAAAGAAGGAGCCTTGGTTCCGCAACAAAGCTAAGCAGCAAGACATCATTACCGTTAATTACCTGATAAACAAAGAAGACTTGGTGTCGGTGGCAAAACACCAAACTCTGGGCTCTGGGCGCAGCTGATGCTGTAAAAGACAATTGGCCTTACTTTGTCCTGTTGAGCATTGTGCTGTGAGATGATCCACCTCCATAAAGAGCTCAAGTAATTAGACTCCAACCACTGTGTTTATACATGCTGGACTTTGTATGCTGCCCTGATAACAACAAACAACCTGTCCACTGGAGACAGGTGGCATCTACTAAACATCAATTGAAAAAAAAAAAAGAACATGCTTTCAAATAGTAGTTCATTAATTTATAAGCACAAAGGACAAAGTACATGAAGGCAGGTGAGAAATACAGAAGCACACTGAAGTTTATAGTCCCTTAATAAATAAATATGAATTAAATAAAACATGAAATCCATTTTGCAAAATAATCATTGGCCTTTGTGAACTACCATGGGCTATACTAGCATACAAGTATTTTAATAATAATATATATGCAAGTATTTTAATAATAATATATAAAATTTTTATATATGCATATTATGTATATATGTATATGCATACTTATGTGTTATTGTTTTGCTTTGTTTTCATCTTTTTCATTCCTATTGTCATTGGTTACCCATGAAAGTCAAACAAAACATAGGTAAATAGAGTAGGATGTCAGACGTGATAAAGTCAAGCTCAAATAATATTGTACCATAGAAGACCTGTGTCTGTATAACTGCAGAACATGGAGTTGAGTGAGTTTGACTAGAGAAGGTGATGTAGGATTAGTAGCAGCATCAGATAGATCTGGTTTGTTCCTTGTCAGCTGGTTAGCTTTAGGTGAGGCTTCTCAAATTTTTTTTATTTGTAAAATAAATTTAATAAGTTAATAAGTTAATAATGCATTTCTGTCAGCATTGTTGTAAAAACTAACAGACAGTGTATACAAAGCTTAGCATAATGCCCAATATGTCATAGGCTCTAAGTAAATACTGATTCTCATAGGTGACTTGGAATAAATTACTTACTTTTGAGGCAACTGGCTATTTAAGACAATAAGAAACACAGAGTGGGCCAAATCACTGCTGATTTGGTGAGCATGTACAGGCAACTCTTAACATTCTCCACTGGTAGAACCCCTATCAGCTAAGGTAAGAGAACAGAAAAGCTCTGAATCTTGGAATCTTTACTACTTCAGACATTCCTCACATACTTTACAGGATAATGGGATAATTAAAAGCATTGAGTTTGAAGGCAGAATGACCTAAGTTCAAATCCAAGCTTTGAGCTTACTAGTCCTGTGTGCTTGGAAACTAACTTTTTAATTTATGTTTTCACCTAAAAAAAGAGATATACAAGGGCTAACCACTTGAGAACGTGAACTGTCTTAGTTTGCAGCACAGCTCTACTCTTGTTCTCTTATATCTCTGATTCAGTATTCTCATCTACAAAAAGAGAATAATAATCACAACTACTTTGTAGGGTTGGTGTTAGAATTAAATGAGTCATTTTATATACAGCCCTTAAATAGTGTCTGTGTTATGATTTGCTCTTGTTACCTGCTGCTTAGGGACTTTTAAGACCCTTTAAAGTTGAGGACTTCCTGACATATAATGTTAAGTATCACTTTTGGGAATCACTACATGCACATGGACACCACCATCATGCTCCAAATGCTCCCCACGTTTTTCTAAAAGACTGGAGCATTTACCTTCACATTTGCTTACAAGGCAGTCACCAGTATGACCACTACAATTACCACGTGACACTCTCTGTGCATTTTCCTTCCTTCTTTGGGTCACCCTATGTCAGACAAAGTATAGCAAAACTACTTAAAACAGGAACTGTTTATTGCTACTACCATTATAGTATCCCAAGTGTCAGTCATTCAAAGTTGCTAAGCTTCTCCTTCTTGTAGTGGGTTCTCAGCAGACACAGAGGAGAGATACCTCTGTAACTCTCTGCTACTCTTTTTCAACTAGGCCCAAGATTACTACTTGTGCCACAAGACTTATGAAATTAGCTCTAATGCCTACTTCCCTAGGCCTCCTACTTCCAATGAGCTGAATGAAATCAAACCCAAGGTCATCCTTTTCATTGCCATGGTGTCTCTCCTCACATTATGTGTCCCCTCAGGTAGATCCACAGAATCTATTTCTTTAATCTTATAGAACTTAATCAAACTGAATTTGCATACTTGAAGCCTCTGAGATTGATCATTTCTGAATGGCCATAGATCACTGATTGTAACGTCTTAATCCTTAGTTATAAAGACAAATTTCATGCTTGCTTTCCATGATAAAACAATTGGACCGGCACGTGCTCTATTCACTACTGTACTTATGTATGGTAAATTTTTCTGAGCTTTTTATGACTGCCAATATTTTATATAAATAACGAGAGCATTGAAATGCACACACTGCCATTGTACGGTAATGAAAGCAAACATGACATTTAGCTTAGTAAGTAAGCATTCTCAATAAAATCCACAAAGAAATGAAAAAATAATAACACATATGTTGTGTTTTATACTTTTGTGTACATCAGCTCAATTAAAACTAAATTCAAAAGTCCTAATTCTTGGGACAACTGGATGGCTCAGGCAGTTGAGCATCCGACTCTTGGTTTCGTCTCAGGTCATGGTCTCAGGGTTCCTGGGTGCAAGCCCCTTGTTGGGCTCTGCACTGGTGGAGCAGAGCCTGTTTTGGATTCTATGTCTCCCTCTCTCCCTGCCCCTCCCCTGATCTCTCTCTCTCTCAAAAATAAATAAATAAATAAATATTTAAAAAAAAATAATAATTCTTTAACTCTGAATTCTGATTATATGTTCTGCGAAATTATCTCAATCATTTGCTCAAGAACAATCATGAGCTTTAAGTAGATTGTTTAAAATGTCTAAAGTTCTTACCAGAAACCCCTGTCCACTATTCAAAGAAAGGCCTGTTATATGTAGACTCAATCATCCTTTTATTTTTGTCATTTAATTAAAACTGTAATTGTGGAAAGTTTTTGCTATAGTGTGTATAGCAAATTCCTGGTATTTCAATAACATATAAACCAAACAAAATTGATAAGACATTAGAAATGTAGACAAAAAATGATCATTAGATTAGCATTTGTATACATGTCTATCATACAAATGACCTAAGTGATCTTTAAATGATAAAAGTAAAGATGTTGTTCAGGTAACATAAGAGAATATTGAAGTGTTAATGAGAGACTGAAAGTGTTACTAAGGTGCAGTGATGCTTATGTGGAATTTAAGAAACAAAACAAATGAGCAAAGGGTGAAAAAAAGAGAGGCAAACCAAGGAACAGACTTTTAACTACAGAGAACAAACTGATGGTAAGGAGAGGGGAGGTGGGTGGGGGATGGGTTAAATCTGTGATGGGGATTAGGGAAGTCACTTGCTGTGATGAGCACCAGGTGTTGTATGGAAGTGTTGAATCACTCTATTGTGCACCTGAAACTAATATTACACTGTATGATAACTAACTGGAATTTAAAAACTTTAAAAAACAAAACCATGGAATGTTGTAGATCTTGCAAAGCCAGGCAGATAATTCTGAGCGATTATAGTCAGCACACCAACCTTTAGTCAACTTGAGAAATAGTCAGCAAGATAAAGGTAATAGGTAGTATATTCCTTGATTCCTCATGTCACCTCCACAACATTTTCATCAATGAAATGAAAAAGTTATTGCCACTTTCTTATTTCTTTTGCTATACAAGGTACTATCATTCTCCAAAATTAATTTTCTCTAAAGGAAGTTTTGCAATATTTATAATAATAAACCACTCTGAGCTTGTTTGGGGGTGGGTGGGAGGATGGGTAAAATCGGTGAAGGGGATTAAGAGTACACTCATCACAATGACCACTGAGTAATGTATAGAATTGTTGAATCATTATATTGTGCACCTTAAACTAACACTGTATGTTAATTATACTGGAATTAAAATAAAAAATGCAATTCTGAACTTGTGGAATAAAAGCTGTATTCTTCATAAATATTTATATTGTACCAATCCTCATGCAGAATATTGGAATAGATATTTTCAAAAATCAAACCAAATCTGTAATCTAAAATTAATCATTTGTAGGGATTACTATACAAAATATAAATTGTCCTAAACTTCAATGATTTTAATATTTTTATTAGCCTAATATATACACTCCAGAGAACAGACTTTTTGAGTATGCTAACCAAGTTTTTATGCTAAGCCAACAAATATTTACTGCTGTTTTTTGTTGTGTGCATCATTCTATTTGTGTTAAATGACCTTTAGTCTCTAGTCTAAAGCAATAAAGTGAATGCTTCCTGTTCTATCGATTAGGGAAGGCCTATTTTCACACTAATAAAATGAGAAGCTGAGTTTCATAAAATACTTTTTTCTACTAGTGGCTGTCGGTGAACTGGGGACAAAATGTTGGCAGAGGTCAACTGAGAGGACAGAGGTCAGATCTGCGGTAAATCAACTTCCAGGAACAAATCACTGGACACTATAAAAATCAAAAGTGGTTCTTTAAGAGACCAGCTTGACCTTCCTTAACCAGAAAATAACATCTGACCTGGCAGTGAAATTTATCACAACATTTCAATTAAAACTTGGCAGGCACACTAGCAACACACTGTTCTTCTGCGGTTGACCTTGTAATAGGAAAAACAGAGAAATGAGGGGGAAAATGGATATTCTTACTTCATATTACATAACAAATATGATCTATACAAAACCATTTTCTGGACATTGGACTAACATGCTAAGTGTGGATAACATACAACTTTTCATCATTTATTTGCTGTGCAGTTCTTTCAGATATCTGCTTCTTTATGATATTAAAAAATAGCCAGCTAATATTATCTGTTAAAAAATAACTTGTTTAGTGTTGTACTTGTTTTACATTAACGCAAATACTTGGAGTATGGCAGCCCAAACAAGTACATTCTTAGGTATCTTCATTTTTTATTTGCTTTTTTCAATCACTTACATATTCTTATTCTATATTTCAAATATCTCAGTAGTTTTCTTCCCACATCTACCAAAGATGCCAAAACCAAGAGAAAAATTTATTTTATGCATGCCCATCCTTCAGGATATAGTAATTGTGATCTTATATCCCATATAAAGTACAGTTGAATGATCTGATCTACATTATCTTAGCAATTCTCACAAGGAAAGTATTAGGAAAATATCCACAGCTTAATTTGAATGACATCACATGTTTTTTATAAAGACTTAAAAATTCTGAAGTCACATAAAAAAGCTTGTTAGTCCCTTTGAATTTTTTAATTGCACATGTGGTTCATGTGTGTTATAAAAGAGGCATAGAAGATAGGGACAAAAGGACAGAGAGTTTGCCTTCTCCTTTGCTAACAGTTACTATGTGAATTATCAGTGGCAAATCATTGTAAAACAAGATGGCAGAAATAGAATTTTAAGGATCTCTTTTAGCTATAAATGGTTATAATTTTTAAATATTTCAAATATAAAATAATAATGTAATCCAAATTAGTTGTAGGGTCAGGATAAGGCTTAGGGTTTTCTGACTTCTAGGCTGCTGGAACAGTTGAATTTATAGGTCTGGGTAATACCTCAGAAAGAAGGTACCATTCACAAGTTGCCTTAACTAATGCAGACAACAGATCCTAAAATCAAATAGAAGACAGTACTCCTTCAGCTGAGTGAATAGGAGCAAAATATGAGGAAAGTAGGTATAGTCACCATACCTTTAGGATTAATCAGTTACCATACCTTTAGGATTAATTAGGATTAATTAGATCAATAGATGCATGGAGATGTTTATTTATATATGTACAATTATTTTATCTAGTTAATTTTAACAGTAATGTAAAATATATAAACTTTCTATATTCTTTGGTTAATCGCCATAGAATAGATATCAGTGTTTGTGTTAATATTTTTTGCCTTGAATCGAATTGGGATTTATTAGTACTGATTTAATTGTTACAAGATCTCTTTTTTAATTTTTTTTTTAATTTTTATGTTAGAGAGAGAGAGAGAGAGAGAGAGAGAGAGAGAGAGAGCACACATGAGTGGAGAAGAGTGGAAGGGGGGTGGGGAGAGAGAGAGAATCTCAGATAGGCTCCATACTCAGCATGGGGCCCGGCTTGTGGCTTAAGCCCACGATCCTGGGATCATCACCTGAACTGAAAGAAAGAGTTGGGTGTTCAACCCACTGAGCCACCCAGATTCCCCATTCATCACAAGATCTTGAGTGAAGACTTGAGATGAATTGTATATATGAGGGAAGGCCACACAACTATTCAACACAGTGTGCAGATGAAAGTTTTGCAAGAAATCAAATAGAGAAAAGTAAATGGGGAAATCAAAGCAGCCTGTGACACACTGTAAAATAGGACACCAAAAGGAAAAGAAACTGCAATGATAATATTCCCTGCAGACTGTCAATTTGGTTTCAGTGAAACATCATCAGTTATTACATTGTTTTTCATGTGAATTTTATTAGAATTTTGACTTTCTTTTTCATTTATATCTTCTTTTTGTATAAGAGGACCTGATTCAGAGTAGAGGTGATGTAAAGTTGGGGGTCATGTCAATGATGGAAAGGCTGTGAAAGCATGTTTTCAAGCTTGATAATACCTTGAGGAAAAAACTGAACTTAGAATACTCCTTAAAGAAAAACAAAATAGTTGCTTTGAGAGAAAAAATGTCTTTGAATTGAAGTCAGTTTGAAGATACTGGCAAGATTAAAATGTTCTTTGCCACATTTGTGTCATGACTTTATTATGGTTTCATATTATTGTACTTGAAATAGAATTTCAAATTAACTATTCACAACTTACATATTAACAAAAAGCATGTTTGCATTCTTAATTTAGATGATGCTGGACAATATGTTTCTGAAAAGATATTTTTGCGGTGAGTGGCCATGAAGATTTCCTACTCAGAACCCCCTTCAAATAAACCTGCAGGAAGCGTAGTTAACTGACAGCCTTCAGCAGCCACTCTCTTTTAATGAATCAAAGTGGTCAACCAAGGCCATGCTTATCCTGTGCTCCACGCTGCCAGAGAAGGAGCACTAGAAGTACTATAGTTGGGCCTTTGCCCCTCGATCTGGGTTTCCTGCTATAGGCAAGTGTCTGGAGTGTAGCTAAGCTATTGCTGCCCCAGCATTCATTTTGTTTGGCCAAGGGGCCAGCAGGGACCTTATACTGGCACAAGCCCTCTCACACAAGCACAGACCCCAGACAGCAGCCAGCAGAGTCCAAAGATGTTAAGTCCCTATAAATCTCCCAATAGCCACTGTGATTGAGTCTTCCCTGACTCTCAGCACTTTCCCTTTATATATCCCTTAGATAGACCCTTGTGTAATTTACCAACACCTGGTTTGAATTGACTAATCCCAAAAGCAGTCTACCCATGGACCCACCCTAACAGAGGCTTGCACCCCAGGTCCTGCTTCTCTGTCTCCACCCTACCCTGAGTCATGCCTAGTACAGTAAAACCTTGGTTTGGGAGCATAATTTGTTTTGTAAACATGCTTGTAATCCACAGCACTCTTATATCAAAGTGAATTTCAAGAACCATTGGCTCAGTTGTGATCACGTGACCTTTGGCATCACATACTACTCTGATTGCAAGACACCTCCAGTTTATCAAGTTAAAATTCATTAGAAATGTCTACTTATCTTGTGGAACACTCGCAGAACAAATTACTCACAATCCAAGGTTTTACTGTAGGGCCTCACAATCCTCCAGGACCTGTGAGTAATAAACTTCTCTATTTCAGTTCCTCTTGTGGCCTGTAGTTGAACTATGACTCACTATCCAGAACCTTTGCTCCAGATAATAAGGATCAATTCTACAAATTCATAATATCAAGTTTTGCTTAGCAGTTCCTCATCTGCCTGGTCCACGCTTACTCAGAACTGTGCTGTGATCTCTGGCTTTTCCTACCTCATTCTTCCTTTAGTCCATTTCTCTCCTCAAGAGGACCACACTGGCTCTGTGTTCAGCAGGCTTCCCCAACTATCCTTGCCCCTCCCACCTAATCTTCCCTGCCCTTCCCTCCAGGGATTGCTTGTATTTCCAATCTCCTCTTAGGCTCTGTTTCACAGAGGACACTAATTGACATAGGGGAACAGCCACAATTTTTAAGTTCTTGAGTCTTCTATATTTCCTAAAGGTATTTATTGGAGTCACATATTCATTTGTCATCAGAAGCTGCATGTCTTTTTGTTCTGTTTTGAAGCCATTTGTACTTTGAGTTCTGTTAGATTACTCCTTAGATTGAATCCCAATACAAATGGAAAAATATAACCCATTTATTCACAAGTCAACATATTAGAAATTTTAAAAAATTATTTTTCTCTTTGCTCCCCTAATTTAATATGAATTAGAAGCATAACCCTAAATAATTGAAATCATATATTCATCTTTGTAAAATTTTTAAGAAACTAGTTTAGAATTATGGATTATGTGACACAAGATAAAATCTTCCATTCTGGATATCAATAAAAATCTTAATAATATTGATACTATTTGCTTAATATTATTTATTGAGTGATTACTATGTACCAATTTCCATAATCTACATGAAGTAATTTATTTTTCTATAATTACAAGATTTATTATATAATTATATATGTTACATAATTAATACATATATATTATATAAGATTTACTCTATAGTTTTTATGATAACTGAAGGAGGAATGGTTGCCTAGAAATGATTCTGATATATTTTTTCTTTACATGATTATTTTAGGTATTAGAAAAAAAAATCTCTATATATTTGTTGAATAATGTCACTTGGATTATGTCTCTGAGCACCAGCAATATGACACATTGATCAAACAAAAGGTATTATGGATAAGATTATGATGTTTTGGAAGACATATTTTATTATTGGAGATAAATCCTTTCTGTATTTAAATCATGACTTTATATGGTCAATTACTGATTGTCTATAGCTGAGTTTTTTTTCATTATGAGTAAGACCTCTGACATTAGCAAGTACCAGAAGAATTGATAAACATTTTAAAACAGCAGCAAAAAAAGAAAAAAAATCTGTTACAACTCCAAAACGGAAAGCTTAAAAGAAAGTATCATAAAAGCATTGTCGATAAGTGATTTTTTAAGTTTAAATTAAATTAAACAAAAGGTAACAAACTTATTAGCATATGTTTTGAGTAATTTGGAAAATTTAGAAATATTTCTTTAAATGTTTGATATTTTATATTCTATACATTTATGAGTAAAAAAGGTTCATGGAAGGGGACAGAGATCTTACCAAAAATGTACCATAAAACTTTTACAAAACATAAGAAATCATAAATCTTTGAGTTAGATGGTCAGTAGCTTTTTCAAAAATCCAAAATTACTAGAAAAGAAAATTGTCTCAATTTTCATTGTAACACTTTTGACTGAATATTTCATTTGAAGTCATGGCTCACAAAGGTAAAACAGACTTAGTCATTAATGGCATATATCTGTAGGAATTAAGGAGAGGGCATGAGGAATATTTTCCCATTTCTTACTTTTTTTTATAAAAGAACTTACATTATTACCTTTATATTTAGAAAAAAAGGGGGAATTATAACATGAAGCCCCAAAATTTCTGAGTTCTCAGCATACTTATTTTTATGCCATTGGTTTTCTGAGATAAGTTTAGTAATTATATGTTAAATTACATTTGAAACATTTATATATAATATAATACATACAATTTATAAATAAATATATAAATAAAAACAGATAGTAAATGAAACTAAGAATTAAAAAATTTTATGAATGATAGTAAATGAAACTAAGAATTAATAAAATTCAATTCTTTTTAATCTTCATAATTTTACAGCTCAGGAAAATGGCACAGGAAACCACTTTAATTTTTCAAGTTCACATAAATACTTGGTGATACAGCCCAGGGTAGACAGCCAGACTTTTGACTCAACCAGTCTGTTATTCAGTTAAAAATATTTTAATGAGTGTATTCTAATACTAACATCCTATGTGGATGCTGAGGATATGAGAGTAAGAAAGGCAAATGCTGTCTTTGCCTTTGCATGCAAATAATTAGAAGTCTTGCATAATATGAATAACAGGTACCAAGTGATTTGGAAATATGTAACAGGGGTTTTGATCTAGTTGGAGAACTCAGGGAAGGCTTTTCTGCAGAAGTGGCACCTAGGTTCAAGCATGAATGGTTTATTTTTTGTAGACACTTTTTTTTAACTGACTTGTCCTATGTCAGGCAGTAGTTTGTACTAACATGTTCATTGCATGTTTCAAGCCATTATTCTCAAGCCTTACTTATCAGGTACCCAAAATTACCTTTAACTAGTATTTATTACTGCAGTATGCAGAGAGTCATGTCTACCAATATGACTGGCAACATTTAAACTACAGTACTTATTAACCAAAACAAAACTCTTCTGAGTGGCCCTGGTTTTTTACTGGATTCATCTCTAATGCAAACTGGGTGTGTTTCTATATGGCATATCTTTTATCTTCACATAAAAATTAATAAATTTAAATTTAAAAATTTAATACAAAATTAGAAATTAACAAATACTTTAAAATCTTTCTGCTTGAAAGAGTAACTTTCTAATTACAACCAGAAAATATTTTCCTATGTGGAGTGGCCTGGGGACCTTGACCCACCATTTGCCTGCAACAGGTATTTAACAATTGAATGGTTAAAATCAATCAATATTCTCAGTTACAAGCATAAGGATCCACTATGGCTAGTTTTAGCAGAAAAAAACAAAACACAAAAAAACCTTCTTAATGGATACTAATAGAAGGTCCAGAGACCCAGATACAGAAGATACACAGTCAAGAACAATGGCAAAAACAATGTCAATGGCAACTACAGAGACTTTTCTTCTCTAGACAGCACATCATTGCCTTCCTGCTTAGCACCCATGACTTTCAGGACTACATGCTAGAAACTGTAACTCTGCCATTCTTAAATAATCAAAAGTCTTTACCGCCATGAAGGACATTTCCAAATAAAGGGATCCCACCAAACATTGCTTGCTTCTAAAGCCAAGATTTGCATAGATGCCTTGATTAATAGAAACTGGTTCAGGTGCCAACACTCTAGCCTCAAGGGAGTCTAAAGATTAAAGTTTTCTGCATTGGGAATGTGGCAAATTACAAAAACAAGAGAAATATATTTAAAGATATTGGGTAGCCATATATAGCAAAATTCTGCATTTCTCAATATTGTACAGGTACAAAGTAAAATTATTCTGAGATCAGTTTTTTTAGCAGTGTCCCTACTAATTACATTTTAAATGAAGTCTAATAAAAAATCAAACTACAAATACACATATATACATCTTCTTTTACAAACATATTTATATACAAACAGTTATTTGAAGGTAGTGGTTACCAGTTAGGAGTGTAATAAAGGTTTGTAATGAAAAGCCCACATTCAAAAGAAATTAATATAACAGTATTAAAATATGTAGTTTTATGTTGTTAATATTAAGGATATATATTGAGCAATTGCTAAATAAATTTAGTACACTTCTATTGAGAGTGGTATATTGCTGCCCTAACGTATTATCACAAACTTAGTGGCATTAGACAACATAAAATTATTTTATAGCTCTGGGTCTGAGGTCCACAGCGAGTCTCACTAGGCTAAAATAGGGCTGCCTTCCTTTCTGGAGGTTTCAGGGGAAAATCCATTTCTTTGGCATTTCAAACTTATAGAATCTCCCCCATGTTCCTTAGCTCATAGCCTCCATCCTCCATCTTCAAAGCCAGCAACACTGCATCTGACTGTCCTATAGCTGCATTTTCCTCTGACCATTGCTGGTAAAGGCTCTCCCTTTCATTTTTTTAGTTTTTAGTTTTTTAAGTTGATTTATTTATTTTGAGAGTGAGAGAGAGAGAGAAAGAGAGAGATTGCATGCGGGTGCACGCACGTGCGAGCAGGAAGAGAAGGGACAGAGAGAGAAAGAATGAGAGAAGATCCCAAGAAGCAGGGTCCGTACTGTCAGCACAGAGCCTGACATGACAGGGAGCTTGAACCCACAAACTGAGAGATCATGACCTGAGCCAAAATCAAGGGTCGAATGCTTAACCGACTGAGCTACCCAGGTACCCCAGATTTTCCCTTTTAAAAGATTTAAATTGATTCTATTGGGCTAGATAATCCAGGATAATCTCCCTGTCTCAGGTCTTTAATTAATTAGCAATATCTTTTTTGCCATGTAAGGTAACATTCACAGATTCCTGGGATTTGGAACTAGGTTGTGACTCTCTTGGGGGAAGGGGGGCATTAATATATCAACCTCAGGGTAAATATTCTGCTTAACTCTTTACGTTCAGCTATTTGGTGAAGATAAAAAATGTAATTTGAAGATAGTAGAAAAAATTTTATTAAATGTTAGTATGCCCACAAGTATTTAAAAATCCTCCCTTAAAAAAATGTCATTACTCAAAATGTTTTTAACACTTGCCGATAGACATCAAACAATCAACCTTCAATAGGCTCCTTAGGACATGGCTTATAAATGGCTTCCCAATCATATTTGAAGTGACAGTGTGATGATTCAAAATGTACCAATAACTCATATGTCCTGATAGCAGAGATAAAATGTATAAAAAACAATCATGTTACATAATTTTGTATATGCATTTAAAATGTGTAAGCATTTTAAATATAAAATTATTCAAAATCACATTTTTAATGTTCTGATCTAGAACTGACAATAAAGGGCTGGCCCTACTTTGAATATTGTCAAGATTGGCAAACTTTATTTTACTTTTTTTTAAATGTTTATTTTTGAAAGAGAGCGAGTGAGCATGAACAGGGGAAAGCAGAGAGAGAGAGGGAGACACAGAATTCGAAGCAGGCTCCAGGCTCTGACCTGTCAGCACAGAGTCCAACACGGGGTTCAACTCACAAACCATGAGATCATGACCTGAGCCGAAGCTGGATGCTCAACCGACTGAGCCACTCAGGTGCCCCAAGATTGACAACTTTTAGTGTTATGATTTCCTACCTTTCGTTTGTTATCAAATTATCACAAATCACTGTAGTATATGTATAGCAGACAAATACAAGGGAGCAAATGAGGTTTTCTAATACTTCTTTGTTCTTTATGAAGCAAAGCCTGAAGTTAAAGTGGTCAGTACAGCCTGCATAGAGTAAAGGACTTTACTGATCAGAAAGGAAAGAATTAAAAAACACTTTGTCTCTTGTACCATTAGAGTGGGAAAGGTACACCATCAGCCTTCAATGGTGTTCTTACTATCATGTAAGGTAACTTATTTTATCATTGCTAGATTCTTCCATGCTTGATTTCTTGATTGTAGTGCCATTGGGCCTACAGAGGACCTACCATGACCTACTATAGTTTTAACATACATTTAACAATTTTTTTTTATCATTAAAGCAGTCTTTTGTCATCTAGAAGGACACAATTTGCCTTTTAAACTATTTTAATATATTCGAACAAAACTTTCTTGTTTTGGGAATAGTATATCTGACTTCCAAAAAAATTTTTTTTTAGTCAAAATGAACAACTTCTGATTTGTGAGGCCTCAACAAAATTAATGATTTAACATATATTTATCTATGGTAGTGCCTTGATTCTACAAAAAATGGAAAACACTAAAAAGTCTCCTACTCTGTACACATCAATATTTTGCTCAGATAATAAGATTAGTTTTGACTTAGGTGGTTGGGCTGCTTTGGGAAAGTATGTAGTGGATACATATTGTTAGGCACAAATATTACTTTTTTGTTAAGAAATAATAAATGGAAATAAAGAAATTAAACATTCATCTGAGTAATGTAGAAAGGAAACAAAATAAACCTAAGCAAAGCAGAAAAAAAGATTTAGAAACTAAAAAGCAAATTAAGGACAATATTATAGAATTGACGAATGTATTGTTCACTTAATTTTTACCAAAGGCAAAACATTGTGAAAAACAAAATAACTAATGTAATCAAGAAACATAAAAAATAAAGGAATATTGAAATATGAAAAAAATGAATTTGCTCTAGGGATAATTTAGTTGAATATAACATAATATTTGATTATATTGTGTTCATTAGTTTAATAAAAATAAACCATTTTATTTTTGTTTAAAATTTTTGCTTTTTTAAGCTTTAGAATTTACATTGTCAATGTAAAGGAAATGTTTTTTATAAGATTCACTGCACCATAAAATGTAAGGAGAAAATCATCCAAATTGATGTTAAATACATGTGATTAAATTTCATATATCTTAATGATAAAAGTAAATAGAATATAATGTTAATATGATTAATGGTTTACTTTAAACTACAGCCAAAATTACTTTTATAGTTGAAATGTAGATACATTTACTAGAATTAAGTATTAGGGAAATATGTCCTTTACCACAACTGTAATTAAATACTTTTCTTATAATTTTAGATATTGCAGATATGTGAGAAAAATAAAGTATTGGTTAAACCATTACATTTTTAAATATAATTTGTCTTATTTCAGGATAGTAACTATTTTGTTACTTCCAACACAGCCTACTTAAAATTTAAAGGGAATATTAAGGTTTCTCAGTAAGGTAAGTGGTTATAGGTTATAAGATTAATATCCAAAGTGAAATGTACTATTGATAACATATAGAAAATTAAAATGAAGACAATTCCATTCACTATGGCAATCAAAAAAAAAAAAAAACTTTAGGGAATAACCCTAAAAATGTGTAGATGTGTATGATAAAACTTTAAAATATTGAACAATATATATGAAGAAAAGTATGTTTTTTCATCCTAGAAGTTAAAATGCTAAATCTTTATAAATAAGTGTATGCATAAAATATGATACAAAACATGCCTATTGATAAAAATATACAAACATATAGTTAGGTACTTTGACAAACTTATTCTCAGGTTCATATGGAATGTAGAAAGGCAAAGATAATTCCAAAGATTTTGATAAAAAATATTACTGAAAAGGAAAATCTCTCTGTGTCTCTCTCTCTCTGCCCCCTCTCTCTTAAAATAAATAAATAAACTTAAAAAATTAACATAATTTATGATGGTATTGTGGAAAATTTTTTGACAGCTTTTTAGGGTATTTTTTTCAATTTTCTCCATTAAATCTATATATGAGTTATTAGTCAGATAATAATAACTTGATACGTCGACAGGATGTATTAACAGATTTTAAAATAATATATTTTTAAAAATTTAGCTTAGTATAGACTGAAGGAAAATTTCAACTACTTGGGAGACTGTGCATTGCAATATGAAGGAAGATATGCTTAGAAAATCATTTGAAGGTTTTGAAAACACTAATTCAGGTTTTGCTTGGAGTTTATTGAAATAATTTATTAAGCTTGAAAAGCATGTTTCCTAGGAAATTAGGTAAAAGAAAGTCACAGAAAGGAAATTCACAGAAATAAATAGCAGTTCTTGATGACTGATTAGCTTCTGAATATTGAAGATGGAGAACAATTTAAAATAATTCAGATTTGCAAATATGATTGCTGGAAGTATAGTAATATCATAATGACATTTGGAAAAAGTCATCTGAATTTAAGGCAACATGGATGGTTTGTGACTATTGCCTACGAGACTGAGAATTATAGTAACGCATACAATTGTATCCATGTGTATGATTCTACTTGCATTTATTAATAAATATTTATTTAAATAATCTTTGCTGGAATCAAGTAGAAAACAGCTTTCATATCCTAGAATCTAAAACTGAGACTAACGAATGTACTGGATTGCTCACGATCATTAAACAATGAGTTTAGGTTAATAGAAAGCATCTTATTTTTTTTCATAATAACCTTCTACCATGTAAGATTCATGAAGGCAAAGATTGTGCCTTATTCATCCGGTGCCAGAAGAACACCAGGAAGATAGGCATGCTCTGAATATATATTAAATGAAGGAGAACCTCGACTCAAGTGAATTCTGTTACCAAAACACCACATATATTTAACAACATAATTATATTAAAACAATAATAAATGGTATAGCATATACTGGAGAACATGGGTTGCTGAGTCAAGGCAGAATGATTACCCTCAAGAAATAAGAGCATATAGGGAATTTCATTTTACCCTGGTAACATACCATCCTACTCTGACCCATCTTACTCTTCCTGCACTCTCCCCTTCTCCTCTTTCTCCTAATCCCCAGAAGACCAAGGATGACTAGGTCTAGTAAGGATTTAAGGCTAGATAGCTATCACTTTCCCAGGTGGAAGCAGAGTTGGCATTTCTTTTCCATTCCTATCGAACATTCACTGTTATCCTTATCTTATGAGAAATTCTGTCTTTACATGTCAGACTAACCTTTTGGTTACATAGAAATAAAGCTCTAAAAATTAAGTATTTTTCATAGAATGTGGGAGGGTTTTTTAATCTGCAATTATTCTATTACATCTCTCAATGTCAGTTTTCTATGAGGCATCTGTTCAATTTTCAACACATACACAGCATCACCACAGTGTCAAAGAGTGTCTTTGTCACAGCTGGTACCCCGGTGGAGCTATTCATTTCTTTTGAAATCATGTTCTTTTTGTGACATAATCAGAACATAAATAAGTGTGTTAGAAGAAATTATTTTCATGATTTTTAATATGCTACCTATTTTCATGATAAGGGCCATGATCAAACATGTTCTCACTTGGTAAACCAGCTAGGTAGATCATCTATAATCTTTTGGATGCAAAAATCTAAGCAATATTTAAAAATCATGAAAACCCACTTCAGGATGGATACTGCATAAGGTTACTCTCATTTTCATTTGAAGTCCAAGTGTTGTAACAATTATGGCTCATTATGCTGTCAAAGAGAGACCTGTATTCAGTAACTATTTCCAACTCAAGACAGACTGTGTTTTTGCCAACAGGCTTTTCAATAACCTGTGACAAACCAGCCTGCAGAGGTTAGAATTTAGCCACTACATTGTCATCATTTTGTCTCAGTTCCTAAATCATCTGGCTTTTTTTTTTTTTTGCAAGATCACAGATAAATCCCTTGTTCTTGCTCATTCTTGAAGAGTTCTTCTCAGTTCTCAGTATAATAAACATGATTGTCTAGTGATTACATTCTTCATATTACTTATGGCTTTCATCTAGCACAGTCTATGAAGAGAGAAGGGAGACGGCAATCCAAATTGAATACGCTGCTTTTAACTTAAATTCGGTGAAGGAAGCAGGTCTTTCATTTAAAATATTTTATTCATTTCCTGGCTGTATACCTGTCCTTTGCTGGCCGTTTCATATGACCTTATCTATGCAGGTTATTCTGAGAACTGCTCCTCTCCTAGACTGTGATCAAGCAGGCACCCAATCATCAATTCATATGCTTCTGATAAAAGCATAATAAATATCCTGTTTTAGAAATACAAATAAAATGATTGAACGATTTTTACTTTTGATCTGTCATGTGAGGATTTAAGTTTGATTGTTAATTAGGGGCACCTGGGTGGCTCAGTCGGTTGAGCGTCTGACTTCGGCTCAGGTCATGATCTCACCGTCTGTGGGTTCGAGCTCCGTGTTGGGCTCTGTGCTGACAGCTAGCTCAGAGCCTGGAGCCTGTCTTCAGATTCTGTGACTCCCTCTCTCTAACCCTCCCCTGCTCATGCTCTCTCTGTCTCTCAAAAATAAATAAAAAACATAAAAAATTTTGATTGTAAATTAAACTTATAGCTAAAATTTCTTTGCTTAAAACTGCATTCCCGTTCTCTAACTTAAAAATGGAATACCCTAAAAAGTTTAAGAGCAATGGCCCATTTTCGGATGTTGGGAAGTTAAAAGGAAAAGAATCGAAAAAGTGTTTAGATTATTGAGATTCGAATGGAGTGTACTTCTTCCCAATCCTGGAAATGGCACTCAGAGAAGAAAGAAAAAGATGAGTGTTTTCCTTCATTTGCCCTGCTCTCTGATAGAAATATTTTATGTTTTGGAATCTAAAGAGATCTCTCGAGTTGAGTTAATTGAGATGTGAGGAAAGTGTATAAAAAGATAACTACAGCCCTTCAAATGAAAAAAGCCACAAAATCACCATCCTTATCATTAGAACTATAACTGCATTGTATTTATAACAATAATTATGACAGTAGTGATGTTAATGAAGAAGGAGGAGGGGAGAGGGAGAAGCAGCAGCTGCATTGTGAACATTATTTTATAACTTGATGGTGTCATTTTTAATGATCTTTTCAGTAGAATATAGAAAGAACAAACTTGTTGTTGAAATTTATTTTGCTTTTAGAGTCACAGCAACTACTGTGCTGTGTACAGTATATGCAGATGTCTATGCATGTGCATATATTTATGCATATAGGTGCATTATGTACATGTACACATATATAACATATGCATACACATATACATATTTAATCCGTTTAGACTTAGGCCTGAATGTAGTAGTGTTTTCATCTTAAAAAAGGCTACGATCTATTTGGGAATAAAGGGGAAATAAGATTGAACCATTGGATACTACATCATGCACGAATCAAAGAAATACCAAGGGCACAGCCAAAACCTTCTGATGGCAAACATTGATACTTTGGTCATGCAACATTTTCTTGCTTCAAGAAATCACATTGATGATTACTTGTCAAAATGAGGATGAATATTGGGGTAATTACAGTTAATTTACTGGCTCATAAATTTTAATGCATTTGATGACATATAAGGCCCTAGCTAGCACAATAAACCAATCAGATTTTTCCTAGGCAAAAAGCACTTCACACATTTGTAAGTGGCTAAGATACCTATATCAATAAAACAACATCGTTAGTAATACATAACTCACAAATTGTACATATTTTAGTTTTCTCATTCTTACGCATTTTATACTATGTTCGACTGTAACCTTCTGAATACAGACATGCCATGTGCTTATTTCAAAAATGCTATGAGTACTTAATACTTTGCATAAAATGAGTCTCAAAAAAATGCCAAGGCCTGTATCTGTGATCTAAAGTTTCAATACTAATGATTCATACTTTTGGCATTAAATTTTGACCCATATTAAAAGTTATTGTGCTTAAGAGAGATGATATGTTTAACTTTATCAGTCATTCATACTCAGGATGAATCAGTTTATCATGGTCTGTCCTGAGGATCTATAAATAGGAGATAGGGGAGCAGAAATATGGCATAGTCCTAAGTGCCTGAGAACTGAGAGACAGCCACCAGAGGTGGGGGGAGTGGGCACGGAAAATGAACTTTGTTTCACTGTTACTTAGTTCGTGCTGCAAAGGAAGAAAGGATACTGATTTACTCTTTAAACTAGAAAAACCAGCATTATGTACTGAGGCACGTGGACATTATTGACAATGTCTGGTTGACATTTTAGTGCCTTTCTCTGACATTTGTCTCTGTTCAGCCTGAGAAAGTTATCATTATCTTCCTTGTTTTACCCCACCCTCAGTCCCTACCCCATTCTACAAAGCTTGGTGAAATAAAAGAGTCTTTACTTGAGCTTTTCTTTACTCTGATTCCTTAAGAATAGCACCATGTGCGTGGAAGTCCAATTCCTGTAAATGGCATTAGGTTTATGGTGTGATTTATTTATTTATTCATTTGCCAGATAATAGAGGAAGAGCTGGTGGAGCTGAGGTCAAATCAACATATACATAAGATATGTGATTTTAGAGCTGGAGACAGCTTCACAGACATCGCTTGACTGTCATTGACTATGGAACTGTCATCCCCGTCATGCTTAGGCATATTAAATGGCATGACACTTTAGCAGGGCATGTCAATTCAGTGAAGAGTGATGAAGAGTAAGCTACATGCATGCTAATCTGGAAAGTGTTAGGAAACTGCTTTGGAGCCTATGATTCCAGTCTGAGAAATGACAATGTCCAGTCTGTTGTCATAACAAGGAGAAAAGGAGAATTGTTCATAAAACTGCAAGCCCTAGGTGGAGATTTCTGACTTTTTTCTCTTTCCTGTATTATTAGGTGGGAACCAAAACAAGTGGGATTTAAGAATACAGACATGCAAATCTCATCCAGAGCCGAAATAAAAATGGGTATTCAGAATATATCTGAGAGACATATTCAGTCTAGAATTTAAATTAGCAAGAAAAATGATAAGATTCCAAAATAAGGTCATTATTAATGAGCAGCAAACAATAGAAGTCAGCAATAGCAAGGAAAATGTATAAAAAATATCTATATCTATATCTATATCATCTATATCTATATATATATGAGACCATTATTCTTTTTGTCCTTTAGAAATAAAGACCGTTTCTTTCTCTCAGAAAATAAAAATTTAAAAGCCATACTTATGGGGCACCTAGGTGGCTCAGTCAGTTAAGCGTCCAACTTCGGTTCAGGTTGTAATCTTGCAGTTTGTGAGTTCGAGACTCATGTCAGGCTCTGTGCTGACAGCTCAGAACCTGGAGCCTGCTTCGGATTCTGTGTCTCCCTCGCTTTCTGTCCCTCCCCCACTTGTGCTCTCTCACTCTCTCTCTCTCTCAAGAACAAATATATAAATAAAAACATTAAAAGAATAAAAAATAAAAGCCATACTTAATACCCACATCTTTTAAATTGTGACTTTTGAAAAAGAGGACACAGTTGTTCCTGGGAATTTCATACCCCAGTAATAGCATGAACTGTTTTATAACATTGCCTTATTTATACAGGTAAGTATTCAAAATAGATTCAGAAGCAAAAATCTAATATCATTCAGAAATGGAATTTGAACACAGATTCAGCAATGCATGATCGGTTGGAAGATACCTTTGCTTCTCCCACTTGGGGCAGTTTGCTCACTAATGATATAAATGTAAAGAATTAAGGCAAGGCAACCGAATTTTTTTTTTGCAGTAAAATTATACATTTTATTATTAATTCTCCAGAAATTAGTATGGTTGACTATATATTGTACATAATGACTTTGGTAGCTCACATTGTTTTCCTAGCAAATTCATCATTTACTCTTAATGATTTTGATTTACTTCATTTTATAAATAAATGGTCAATTAAAAACTTATTTTTAATTACATTTTTATTTACATATTTCGAGTCTTAGATTTTAAGCCAAGTCTTGGGCAAAATCAAGTGACTTTGATCAAAGTCTTTGGAAAATGTAATGTTTTAAGGACACGTTTAATTGGATCACAGTTTGAAGTGGTAGCAAAGTGAGTTTGCCCTTTGTCATAACGTACCTAGGAATCCTGATCTATATTCCTGATTGCTATTGATTTTTCTAGATTTCATTATAAAATCAATAACTGTTGTACAGGGTAAAATAGTTTACAAGGGTTGCAACATACTGTGGACTTCTGAAAACATACTGAGCTCGGTGAAGCCACCCAGGCAGCCAATTAGGAGAAAACATCTATTAGGTAAAAACAGGGCCGTCCCATTGACTGCTATTGATTTTCTTAGCCCTGTGAAAAGACAATCAATTAGATAAAGAAGGCTAATGTTACAGCTGCAATTTAATAACCCCTAAAAAAAGAAGGAGGGCTATTGATTCCTGACATGGAATGTTGAGGCTTATTGAAATATACTGAACTTCACCTGTCTTTTAATCAGGCCTGCAGAGATGAGAGGAAGCCTGCCTTTCTAGACTTGTGGTATAGAATCCCAATTATTAAAGAGCCTTGATGATGCCAGACCTAAGAGATGCAAATGAATCAGAACTTTAGAAGAAACACAAGCCCAGATTGAATACTAAATCATGGAAGCTATTGACAGAAACTGTCTTGGTGAAGGTTGTTTCTTTTTCCATACAGAGCTCACCAGAGTACCACCTGTCATTTTCAAAAGCAAAGTCAGTTTTGCCAACCAGCCGTGAATGACAAATAAAGCTTTATATGAAACACAAGGGCATATTATGTGCTATTGTGAGTTCTGCTAAGTGCTAATTTATCTGGCTTGTTCTCTTCAGCAAACATGGGCACAGACACATGAAATAATCCATCTAATTATGTAGCTATTTAGGAGAAAAACAAAGCAAGGTGTTTTGTGTGTTGCCAAAGGTACATGATACAAGAAAGTTTTCACAAAACCTAATGTAGCTAATGAAAATAAATGAAATGCTGTAAGCTTTAACAATTTTCGAACAAAAAAACTTTTGCTAGTTTTGGGATTGGGGAGTCCCAGCTGCTTTTCATAAATAGATGAGTACTTTCATTCATTTTTTTATAGTTCCTAATTGGAAATGGCTAATAGGCTGTGTCCCTTTCAAGTATAAAATCTGGCCTAAAATACCTCATATAGATATTTTCTTTATGCTTTTCTTTTCTATTGCATGTATTTGATCCTTTCTCCCTCATTATATATATGCTTTTTTACCAGCAGACAGCTGCTATTCACAATAATTGCTAGGGCAGTCAATTATACTTTAAATAGACCTACTTGAGGACAAATGGTGCTCTAAATTGTACTAAAGGCATACCATACACAAAGGCTATGTCATTTCTAGTATCTGAAATATTCTAAATATTCCTGAGCGGCGATATAGTTTATATATCTTACTCCAGCACGTCAAAGGCTTTCTCCAAAATATTTCCAGAATACGAGTGTCCTATTCTGTGAGCCATTACTTAATTACTTAAATTTCTATTTATAAGCAGAAGAATATAGTGTGCTAATTCCCCCATGTGTATTCAGATAGCATAAATCAGCATTGTAAGGCATCTATTTTGTTGATAGTATTTTTTTCTGTTAAAAGCCATATGAATTCAATATGCACACATGCTTCTAATCATTAACATGGATGTTTAAAATGCATTCCTCAAAGGGCACATTTTTCATAGGAATTACACATTTGTAAAAATAACTATTGATTTGGACAAAAAGTTAGAATTTTGAATTTAATGTCACAATAAAAAGTGGGTAAATATGTGGTTTATTGCAATCATGCTTTACACATACTAGTGTTAATTTTATAAACACTATTAGAGACAGTGTCACAAGTAAGGACATATTTCTGTTTGGAACATTATAACACTGGCATAATAATCAACACATTTTGACTGGCAGAAGGACTGTTGTCCATAAAAATTCAAAATGCAATGTCTCTAGAAAAATCACTATAATAATATTTTTTAGAATCAAAATGTCAGGATATTAAAATATTTATCTCATTTAAATATTAAAAATAATTTATTCAGATCTTGGAATGTTATACCAAAATGTATATTTTCTTTCACTTTTTTTTTCAGTTGCAAAGGACTGTATGTGGGTCATTTATTCTCAAAGGTGTGTTTTGCTGTTAAGTATATAATAATACATTTTTATTCTCATAGGTATCTGGGCATAAAATGTCATGTTTCTTGGGTATCTTGGATGTATGTGTTCTGAATTGTATTTTAACCCTGAAGGTTTAAGATAGCTCTCTCACTATTATATTAGCATAAGCAAAAATATATATATATAGCATAAATAAAATCTGAGTTATAAGGAATAAGGGTCTATCAAAAGGAGAGTATTGAAATTGCATATTTAAACATCAGGGAATGAGCTTTGTGACACTTACACCTCCATTAGAGATATTGAAGTAACATTTAGCTGTCCAACATGCAATAGAAGAGTCCTCCACTCAGGCATCTTCCCTCATTTTACTAAGACTGCAAAAATAAACTTTAAAGCATATGGCTAGCCTTAGTGACAAGGTCAGGTTATATTTTCAAATCCTTAAAAATGGTTTATGAATGAGTGAGAGCAAATGAATTACCTAAAAAGATCTTTAGTGTGAGTTGTATGGGACACTGATCAACCTCTGGGCCCCCTGTTTTGTAACTGAAATTCCAGGGAAATTACTTAAACTCCCTGCCCTCCTGTTCTCCCTACACCCCAGTTTTCTCATTTGTAAAAGGGGGAAATTGTCATTTCTTTCTTAAGCTTGTCGTGCAGATTCAATAAATAATAAAAGAATTTAAAGGAATGTGATTGAAAAAAATGTTATTGTAACTATTACTATTATTGTGATTATGTTTATATTATATTATCAGTAGTATACTAAAACATTTGCCCTAAGGACATTTTGAAAACTATTTTTTTATCTCACTATGAAATCTCAATCTCATTTGAGTTGGACTGTGACTTTTGATTAAATTATAGCTACCTACAAATGCAATCTATGAAAAAAGTTTTATAAACTGATTGGAGTTAATAGTACAGCCACTTAAAATGGAAAGAACTTTAATTTATGGATTCACTTTTTTTATTCCTTTATCCAACTGGCATAAAATAATGTACATTTTAAAGCAAAAAAATGGGAGAAATTTATGCAAATACCCTCCCCTCCACCCGTGTGTGTGTGTGTGTGTGTGTGTGTGTGTGTGTGTGTAGGTCTGTGTGCGTTTTTTTGATGTGCAAAGAATGACTTCAAGTTTGATTGCTCTGAATCAGAATATTCTTTGAAATAAAACAGAATTTATATGTTACTATAAATTTCATATAGTGAAAAACTTCTTGAACTGGAGTTGATGAGACTGTTATTTCTGGTTTGATTATAGAATAATTTGGGCAAATGGAGGCAAATCTCTCAACTTTTATCTACCTCATGGTATGCAAATCACATGACTAATATAAAATTTGTTTCCATTACAAAAAAAAAATACAACTTAGGGTTCCAGATCAATAGATAAAGACGCTTAGGATGGTCAACATAAGAAATGTAAATATGCACACTCACTTTGGGAGTGGTACTTTCCTCAACTCCTGCTATTTTGACATACAGAGATACTAGCTCACCAGGGATCCTCAACAGGGGATGATTTTTGACCATAGGAGGCATTTGGCAACATCAAGCACATTTTGACCATCATAATTAAGGGACAGGGGCTCCTGGAATCTAGTGGTTAGAGGCTAAAAGGCTGCTAAATATCTAACAGTGCATGTAACCACAACAAAGAAGTATCCAGTCCAAAACTGCATTAGCGCTTCTGTTGAGAAATCCTGGTTTGGATGTATGGCCTTTGCTTTCATTGTCTTAGTCATCATTTGGGCATGTATCTGTCCTGGACACCAAAGAGATTGCCTCCAAATATTTACAGACATATTATAATTCCTTTATAACTAAAACAATGGAAAATTAAATATTGTCTTGAGAATGTCATAATTCCTTTTGGGGATGAAATCTTACCTCACCTCTCCATGGGCCTTGTCTGAGAATCCACAAGTACAGGTTCCAGGAAATTATCGTGTTAATTTTTTTCCTTACCACATTAACTGAAAGGCATGAGAAAAGTCAACGGGCAAGGGAATTTACTAACACATTGTATATAATTAGTAACAGTTTTGTTGTAGAAACAGAATTTCCATTAAAATATCTTTCTCTTGGTCTTTATAGAATTTCCATCATCTTCAAAAGTCATACTCATGCTATAAGCATTTCTTTTTCTGTGATATAACAAATGTCTGCACTGCAGAACAAAGAACTACAAAATTATGTATATGGATCTGAGTTGAAAAGCATTTTGCAGATATGGAAAAGAAAATAAATGTTTGAAAGAATTCCATTTTCCTCATTCTAAGAATGTTAGCATTCTGTTTTTTGTTGTTAATTTTATAAGTAATGTACTTCTAGACCAATAGGCTGACAGGCTAAATGCCGAGTCTCATCAAACTTTACAGCTAAGCTCTAAAGCATGTCACTTCAAAGCTTCCTTCTGTTCTCGCCTCGCTTTATAGTGACACAGCATCTTGATCAATCACTTCACTGGTAAAATTTAAGGTGAATAACCATGTTAGTGGGAGTCATTTTTAAAAATTTGATTCTCAAAATTAGCATAAGTTACCCTCAAAATGTTATTTTTTAATGCTTTGACTTGTGGGATAATATTGGAAATATCAATAGCTTAAGAAAAGTGACTACATAAGTGTCTCTTGCCTGATTTTAAATAATTGAAAAAATTAAATATCATTTCTAATACTATTTTTACTGAAAAATAAATTAACATGTCACTAAATTATACACCATGAAAATAAAATTATACTGTATGTTGACTAAATGATATTTAAATAAAAACTTAAAATCAATAAATTTATTAAAAACGATGAGGGAAGGAGAACAAAGTGAAAGTAAATTTGTGGATATGGAAATATCTTTTCAAATGCCTTCAGACAAATGAAGGAGTTTTATTGGCCCAAGCAACAGTAATAGTGAAATTTCTAGAACTAGTATATTTTCTTTTGCTGAAATCATTTATCTTCAAATATTCATTGGTTTGTTGAACAATTGTGTTTATAGTTCTCTGAAAAGATCTTTGAGAAAAATCAACAAAGTTTAAGGCATACATAGTTTCTACCAATGAAGAATATAGAATCTGTTTGGGAATCATCTAGTAAATGCAACAAAAGATCAAACAATCCAGCTAATTCTTTTCTTAATCTATACTATTAATTTGTTTATTAGACTTTTTCCGCACTACTTTTCTCTTCTTTATGACTCATTTACCAAAAAATTCAAATTTATTTTATATAAACTCAAGGAATTTTATAATTCAACAATACTTAAGGCTGTCCAATAGTGCCTTATTATTAGATATATTTATAATTTAATACATTAGTCAATTAATAGTATTTTGGATAGCTTATCATTGGAGAAATATAAAATCATGAAGCAGCACTTGCTCAGTTAATCCACCCATAATTGGTTAAGTGAAAAATCCCACTTAATCCTATATCATGTATCCAAAATAATTACTTATCATATTTTGCCTTTATCTAAAGAATTTCAGAACTCCTTGATTATATACTAATGTCACTGTCTTCTTATTTACTAGTAGAGTTGATTGATAGCAGATGTGTCTAATTTATTTGTGTCCATGCTCATAGTACTTAATACATACTTAGCTTTTGATAAATACTTACTGAATTAAAAAAGAACTTAGTGAATGAATGTATAGCTTACACATCATTCAAACTATTGCTCACATCCTTCTTGAAACCTTACACAAAAGTACACATTCTTATTTTCTGAGATCCTTTATCAGTTTCCTTCCTGGTTCCTTTCCTTGTCTTAACTGTGGATGATCCCCAAAGTTTCTCTGTCCATCCTCCTTGTCCTTCCTCTCTTCTCTTGGCAACTCAGACAGCTAATTCAGTGTTATCATATCAACTCTCATGTGGCCTCTGATGTGTACCTTTTTTTCATTATTTTTCCATTCACTTTTATTTTTTTTATTTTTTCCTCAAGTTTTTATTTAAATTCCAGTTTGTTAATACAGTGTAATATTAGTTTCAGGTGTATAATTTAGTGATACAACAGTTAGTTGCATACAACACCTGATGCTCATCACAAAGTGCCTTCCTTAATCCCCATCACCCATTAAACCCATCTCCGCACCCACCTCCCCTCTGGTAACCATCAGTTTGTTTTCTTCAGTTAAGAGTCTGTTTCTGATCTGTATCAGGTCTTTGTTTGGGAAGCTTCAGCTTATATTCTTACTGATCTGTTGGCCATGCTAATTGCAATATACTTAAAACAAAGTTAATGGTAATTACTAATTTGAATCAAGAGCATTAAAACTGAATACATTTGTCTATATAATTCTATTTTTGTGAAATTATTGTATTACTATAAGTAAAGATATAATTTAAAATGTGGATATAATTAAGCTTTCTAGTATATTTTTAATATACTGGAAATAGTAACCAAATTGCTCAAAAACAATTCTAAATAAAATGTTTATATTTTGTTACTTCCAGGCAACTGAATATGGTAAAACTAATAAAAATACAATATCCTAGAAGTCAACTAATTGAATTAATATTATACCCCAAATACATTATTGAATGTAAAACAAAAAGGATTTAATGCAAAGTACGCCTGGTATGGCCCTCTGTTGAATGAAGTATGTAAATATTTATATCATTTTATACATTTATCTCCATTAACAGTGAGTAAGAGTAGAGTAATGCAGTAATGCAGTAATATGGTTAATTTCATCTTAATTTGCTCATTTATCATTTCTAATTTTTCTTCAAAGTCTATACACATGCATACATGTAGATATACATGTAAACAATAAGATATTTTGAAATAAATCAAGTTCAATTGTGTTTCCTCTCTGCAGGAGGAAAAACCTTTTTACTGGAGATAATGCCTGGATTTTATGGACATATTCTCTAACTAACCCTTTGTAAAACTGAATTTTGTCAAGAGCTCTTCCAAAATTCAGAAAATATATACTGATTTTTATCTCTTTGATTTAATTTAGAGTTTTATATACTGAGTTGACCTTGAATTTAGAGCAACTGAATGTCTGCAGCCTTATACTCTAAGAATACAACTGACTCCTGGATAATGCAAGGATCGGGGTGCCTACCCCTGAGTAATCAAAAAATCTATGTATAATTTTGACTTCCCCAAAACTTAGCTACTAATAGCTTACTGTTGACTGGAAGCCTAACAAATAACAGTTGATTGACACATGTTTTGTATGTTATATGCTGTATTCTTATAATAAAGTGAGGTAGAGAAAATAAAATGTTATTAAGGAAATCAGAAGAAGAAGAAAATACATTTACAGTACTGTACCGTATTTTTGTAAAAAATTCATGCGTAAGTGGATTTGTGCAGTTCAAACCCATGTTGTTCAAGGGTCAACTCTACACAGATGTTCAAGGTGCAGATAGGTGTTCAAGGTGTGACAGCATTAGAGGCTGAGTAATACGTGAAAGGGAAATAAGATGGTTGGGAACATACATTTTAGGCTAAGGGAACTGTATGTAAAAACAAAATCATGGAGTTATTATGACAATAGCAAGTAGTTAATTCCAGCTGGAAGTCAGGCTTCATAAAGCTATAATGAAAGCTAAGGTAAACAGAAAACTAAATGAAACAACATGCTTAGAGAAGCTTCTGAAGACTTTCAAAATCATCCCATATCAATAATTTACAACATACTCTACAGAGTGTACAGGGATGTTGAATGAGACTGTTCTCTTTGTCCTTGAATTAGGATAAACCTTAAAGCTGAAAGTAGGAGGCACTGTGTACTGCATTACAAATGTAGTTACAGCTGAAAAAAAAAAAAAAATTCCAGGTATGGTTTACTGAGAGTCAGTAGAACTCAGACTCAGTGCTATCAGCTACTACTCAAACATTTAGTTCAAGTTTACATTTAATACAAACACCAAAATAGAAGAGAGCTGAAAGCATTGGGCCTTGTGGGCATGCCTTGGGTATGAGGCTTTCACTACCACCAAGTCAAGAAAGAGGTCAGAGAGATCCACAACAAATCCTGCAAAGAAGCTGTCTGGCTACGAAAGACTGGATTCTTGTTTCCTAGCTGGGTGTTTTCTGAGTTGCTGAATCTACAATCCCATTGGATGGTTTCATTCTATTCAAATGTGTTGACAGAATCCTTAGGAAGCTTTCAAAGATCTTACTAATTGGGGTGCAAAAGTGAACAAAGATGATGGTGCTTGCTTCTGTTGGAAAATTTTCTGAAGATAGGAGGCATAAAGAAATAGCCTGAGCTAGCAGGATAAGAAGGAACCAGACAGATATAAGACTGATTACTTAAAAGTCTACTGATTTAAATGTTAATCACATTTAAATGGAATTTTAAAATACCATCACAGCAATATCTAGACTAGTGTTTGACAAAACAATTGGGCACCACAGCCTGGCCAAATTGACACATGAATTTAACCATCACAGTCCACCCCTTATCAAATTGGTGTCCATATAAATCTCCTAAAACCATACTTTGTATCCAAATAAAGATGCTAATAAGGTCATACTTCCATCTCACATGATACAACTATCCTGCATACACCTGAAGATGCACTAACTCTTTCCTCAGAAAAGAAGGCAAAGTTTTTGGGTGATGCTCCTTTCTCCTTGATGTTTTGTACCTTAAATACTGTGATGTAAAGTTAATAATAATTAAAATACTATAATGTAACATTACACTTTTTATGTTACATGATAAAGGGATAAAAGAGAGAATAAAAACAGTTTTTGCTGTACACACATACACACACAAACATATAACAAAATAAGGAAGAAATAACCAAAACAGCTATAGTCCTTGTTTCTGTAGCTGGTTACATAGTTGTAGCTGATGTTTGAAATTATCTTATTTGTTAAAAATTTTTAATGTTTTTAAATTTATTTTTGAGAGAGAGAGAGCTAACAGGGGAGGGGCAGAGGGAGTGGAAGAGAGAGAATCCTAAGCAGGTTCCATGTGGGGCTTGAATCTACAAACCATAAGCTGAAATCGAGTTGGACCCTTAACCAACTGAGCCATCCAAGAGCCCTGAAACTACCTTCTTGCAATACCCATTCTGTATTTCTTTTGTCCTCAGTAACTACCTCAGCTGGTCATGGGTCTCTACCTGATGGGATGACCCAAAATTTCATGTGGAAAGGTCTGGGACATTAGTAGTCTTGGCTTGAATTGGGTTATTGTAATTTCCTAACAATTTTAATCACAGGGCATCATAGTACTGAAAGACACCTTAAGGGATCTCCTGTATACTAGACATACTCTTCCTTATCTCTATTTTAGCAGTCCAGTTTCTCCTTTGGAATCAAGATCAATTATCCTAGTCAGTACAGTAACTCCCTCTGCCTGTTATTCATAACATGAGGAGGCTAGAGTGGCTGGGTGATAGTTCTAACTTCCAGTTCAATGAAATCATTATTATGTCTCCTGTTGGAAGCACCCCCCCTCTTTCAGATCAAGATCTCTAGATAAGCAGATCATAAGATCATGAGAACAGTAAGCAAAACTTTTTCTAGTGGATTACTAGGAGTAATAGTGAATGGTGCTACTTCCATTTCTACTTTTTGATTCCCAGACTCATGAATTCTGGCTTTGAGAGAAATAACAGCATATACTGTATACTGATGTAGAGAATATACTGGGCACCATAGTCTAACTAAGTTGACACATAATTTTATCAGCCCAGTGATTAACCATCTATATCCCAAATCTCTATCACTAGTACTCAACTATACTGTTGTAGTGTGAAAGCAGCCATTAACAATATGTAAACGAATGATTGTGGCTGCATTCCAATAAAACAATCAGTGGGCTAGCTTTGGGCCATAGACCATAGTTTGCCAACTCTTGATTTAAACACCTCAGTGATGAGGCAGAGATTGTCCATCTGGATAAGAAATTAACAGAGCAAATACAGTCTATAGAAAACACTTCAAAGGTAAAAACAAATATTCAGGCAGATTACAATGAGTCTTATGTGTGTGAAGATCATGCAAAAAAAAAAAAAGGAGGGGTTGGGAGGGGAGAAAGAAACACATTATAATTAAATAATGAAGAGAAATAAATAGCAAATATTTATCACAGGAAACCTTAAATAGTTCTACCTATCTATTATCTATCATCTAGCTAGCTAGCTAGCTAGCTTGCTTTGCTTGCTTGAGCTTGTGATTCAAATCCTTGAGCTCATTTTTTTTGTTTGTTTGTTTTTTCCACTTTGTTCAGTGATGTTAGGAGCAACCAACCAATCTTATTATAACGGCTAGTTTTAAAAAATGTTTGAAAGTATCCCATAGACAGCCACCTAGCTCCTTACCATCACATTACTAATGGCCTATTTACAATGGTTCCTATTACCAAGTACATCAGGCTTAGCTAGCAAGAAAAAATTACACGACATACTAAAAGGCAAAAACTACACCTTGAGGAGACAGAGTAAGCATCAGAACCAGAACCAGATGTGGCAGGGATGTTGAAATTATCAGACAGGGAATTTAAAATATTTGTGATCAAAATGCAAAGGGATTTAATGTACAAAATAGGTTGCAAGAACATATGGACAATGTAAGTAAGCAGAGAGACAGAATTTCTAAGAAAGAACCAAAAAAGAAATGCTAAATATAAAAAACATTGCAATGGGAATGAACAATACCTTTTATAAACTTTTTAGTAGATTGGATATGACTGAGGAAAAATATCTCTGAGTTGAGGACATAATAGAAATCTCTAACTGAAAAGCAAAAACAAAACTGAAATAAGAAGTATATATCTAAGAACTATGGGAAAACTACAAAAGCTACAAAACTGCAGTGCAGATATCAAAAGTAGGAAAAAGAGAGAAAAGTATAGAAAAAACATTTGAAACAATCGTGACTGAGAATTTGCTTGACTTAATATCAGATACCACCCACAGATCCAGGAAGCTAAAGAACATCAATCAGGATAAATGCAAACACAAAAGAAAAAAAAATTGGCACGTCATATTCAAACTTCAGAAAATCAAAAATACAAAAAAAATTCTAAAGGAGTCAGAGGAAAATAAATATTCTCTAGAGCAACAAGGTAAAAATTATATCTGACTTCTCAGAGAACATACAAACAAGAAGAAAGTGGAGTAAAATATTTAAAGTTTTAATATAAAAACACACCAACCTACAATACTGTACCCTGAAAAATTATCTTTAAAAAGTGAAGGAGAAATAAAGACTTTCTCCGACAAACAAAAAATAAAAACTGAGGAAATTTGTTGCAGGTAGGTTCACCTTATAAGATTCTCAAAAGAAGTTCTTTAGAGAGAAGGATAATAATATAAGTCAGAAATGTGGATCTACATAAAGAGAAAAAAAGAACATCAAAAAAGAAATAAGTGAAGGTAAAGTAAAAACTTGTGTTTTTTCTTATTCTTAATTGATCTAACAAGTGACAGTGCCAGAATAATAATAGGAGCAATATATATATATATGTGTATATATATATATATATATATACACATATACATATGTATAGCATTATGAATATATATAAATATATATAGCATTATGAATAAATGATGCACAGCAACAAAATAGAAGAATTAGCATAATTTTATTATTAAAAAGTACCTGCATTACTTGTAAAGCAGTATAATATCATTTGTAAGTGGACTTAGATTAGTTGTAAAGGTGTATTGCAAAAAAATCTATATGAGGAACATTAGAAAACACTGATGAAAGAAGTTAAAGAAGAATTAAATAAATGGAAAGATATTCCATTTGAGGATAAAAAGACACAATATTGGCAAAATATCAAGTTTTTTCAGGTTGATCTGTATATTCAATACAATTTCAATCAAAATCTCAAACAAGTTATTTTATAGATATTGACAAACTGATTGTAAAATTTACGTATAGACAGAAAAGACCCAGAATATCCAATGCAATATTGAAGGAGATTAAAGTTGGAGGGTTGACACTAATCCAACTTTCAGACATTCTATAAAGCTACGATAACGAAAACTACACAGTATTAGTGAAATCACAAACAGTCCAATGAAACAGAGTAGAGAGCCCAGAAATAGACTCACATAGAGTCAACTGACCTTTGACAAAGGCACAAAGGCAATACACTGGAGAAAAGACAGTCTTTTCAATGAATAGTGCTGGAACAACTGGATATCCACAGGTTAAAGAAATGAACCTAGAGGCACCTGGGAGGCTCAGTTGGTTAAATGTCTGACTTCAGCTCAGGTCATGATTGCACAGTTCATGAGTTCCAGCCCTACATCAGGCTGTCTCTTTCAATGCAGATCCTCTGTTCCCCTCTCTCTGCCCTTCCTCTGCTCATTCTCTCTCTCTCTCTCTCTCTCTCTCTCTCTCTCTCAAAAAAAAAAAAAAACCTTGAAAAATTAAATTAAATTAAATTAAACAAATTATCTTAGATAGACTTCATATACCCTTCACAAATAATGGATAAAAGATGTAAATGGAAAATGGAAAACTACAAAACTCCCAGAAGACTACATAGGAGAAAATATGGATGCCTGAGTTTGGGAATGTCTTTTTCAACATCAAAAACACAATCTTCAAAAAATAAAACTGATATGGTGTACTTCATTGAATTAACAATTTCTACTTTGTGCAAAATACTGTCATGAGAAGGAAGACTAGCCCCATGCTGGGAGAAAATCTTTGCAAAAATATATTTTATAAAAGACACATTTAAAATATACCAAAAAACTCTTAAAATTTAACAATAAAAATAAAAATTCAACTAAAACATGGTCCAAAGATCTTAACAGACACCTCCAAAGAAGATACAAAAATGGGGAATAAGCATATAAAAAGATGCTCTACATCATATGTTACAAGAGAAGTTGAAATTAAGACAATGGGATATCACTACACAACTATCAGAATGGCCAAAATCCAGAACACTGACATTACCAAATGCTAGCAAGGATGTGGAGCAACAGGGGCTCACATTTATTGCTAGTGAAAATATGAAATGGGGCACCTTGGTGGCTCAATTGTTTAAGTGTCTGACTCTTGATTTCAGCCCAGGTCATGATCTCACAGCTTCGTGGGATCAAGCCCTGCACCGATCCCTCTCAAGTTGCCCTTCTCCCACTCATGCTGTCTCTGTCTCTCTCAAAATAATAAATAAACTTAAAAAAGTGTTTTAGTAAGAAAATATGAAATGATGCAATCATTCTGAAAGATGGTTAGGTAGTATCTTATAGAACTAAACATTCTTTTAACATACAATCCAGAAATTGCACTCCTTGGTATTTATCCAAAGGAGTTGAAACTGAACCCCAATGTAAATTATGGACTTTGGGCGATAATGATGCATTAATGTAGGTTCATCACTTAAACAAATCACTGTGATGGAAAGTGTTGATAATGAAGGAGATTAGGCATATTTGGGGCAGTGTGTATATGAAACATCTCTATAAATTCTACTGAATTGCTGTAAACTTAAAACTTTTCTAAAAAATAAAGTCTATTAAAACAAAGAAACAAATAATGACAACAACAGTACTATCTAGAATGCAGAAAAACTGTATCACTTAAACATTGCTGTTGAGAATATAAAATGTTACAATCATTTTGGAAAAGAATGTTGTAGATTCTTATAAACACTTCCTTATATGATCCAGCAATTACAAAACTTGAGCATTTATTCCAAAGATAAGAAAACACAAAAACTACATGAATTTTCATAGCAGCTTTATTCAAGATAGTCAAACTTTAAACAACCAAAGCCATCAATCTGTGAATGGTTAAACAAAATTTTATACATTCATACCATGGAATATACTTAGCAATATGAAAGAATGTACCATTCATACATAGAAGAACTTGGATAGAATTCAAGGGAATTATGCTAAGTGGAAAAAAAAGCAATATTGCATAAATGTTATACCAAAGTGGATACCAAATAAATCATAAAAATAACTTTATTTATATGACAATCTTGAATTGAAATGACAAAAGAAAAGAGATGGAGAATAGCTTAATGGTTGCGAGTGGTTAGCTTGGGATTAACTGGAGGGGTGGAAGTGACTGTAAGCTACTCATGTGGAACTGTTCTATATCTTCACTGTAGTGGTGATCACCTGAATGTACATATATGATAAAGATGCATAAACCTAAACATGCATGCACACATACCCACAAACACACACACAAATGATTACATATAAAACTGGTAACATGAATAAAGCTAGGGAATGGTCACCAATGTCAGTGTCCTGGCTTTGATATTGATATTTTGTGTTATCTCAAACTAAAAATTGTTGAAAGAGCAGAAATACAGATTTCAAAAAAGCAAAAGAAAAGCACTAAAAATTATATATATGGGCACAATTGAAATGAACTCTGTATGTTTAAATGTATAAAAAATATTGCATATAGCATTACACCAATGAATTTACATGTATAAGGCTAGGTCTCTCAAAGAGTGTAATTTTGAGTGTGATGATTGCTTTTGGGTTAGGTGTGTGTGCGTGTGTGTGCAAGACACTCCTGTATATTGGAGTGTATGTCAGTAGTTCATCACTAATATCTATTGTCCAAGTCAATGATGTCCCTACATATTTCCAAAATCCTCCAAGGGATATCCAAGTTGAGAATCATCTACCTAGATTAGCCACCTCTTTTCTAAAAAAATTAAAAAATCAAAATTCCCTGTAAAAGGAAAAAATGTATAGCAGTCAAGAATATACCTCTTAAAAGGGCACCAGGACAAGAATGTTTCACAGTGAGCTGTAGCTAACTTTGAAGAAGGGGATTATTTCTTTATTATTAAAATATTCCCCATCCTAGAAAAAAAGATAGAAATATCTTTTGACTTTTTGACTGGCTACCAATTCAAAAAGGTAAGTATAATATTTTAAAAGTACTGCAAGTTATGAATATCAATGCAAATTTTACAAATGAAGTATTCACAACTAATACTTATCATTGCATAAAATAATAAAATATAATACCCAAATGCAGTTTATCTCAGGAATGAAAGAATGTCTCAACATTCAAAAATGTATCAATGATTTTCAATATCAAAAATTAAATGAGATAAAATACATTATTATTTTAATGGATGTTGAAATGGAAATGGAAAAAATAAAATACTTCTTATTTTAATATATACTTGAAAAAAATAATTAAAAATAGAGTAAAGCAAATGGTTAATTTTTAATGTTATAAAATACTTATTTTATAACATTTATCAATATTATAGAACACTATAGTATTATAAAATTATTTTATATTTATTCATTATACAAAATATTCTATAAACATTTTAGAAATTTAAAACATGAGTTAGAAAATAAAAACATCCTTCTTATTAATTCTACTATCACCCAAATTGTAATTAACAAATTGGTAAAATTCACATCTCTCTGTCTATACATATATTCAATAATATATATAACTTACACAAATGGATTCAACAAATAAATGTTTGTTTATTTAGAAAAAACACATTGTATAGTCTTTATTTTTTCTTGATTCCCTTTTCTTTACTCAATCCTGAAAGAGATGATTGTTTTTAATTTTTATTTTTGATGAGAGAGAGAGAGAGGGTCAACAGGGTGGAGCGGTAGAAAGAGAGAATCTTAAGCAGACTCCATGCTCAACATGGAGCCTCACAAAGGGCTCTATCCTATAACCCTGAGATCATGACTTTGTCTGGCTTCAAGAGTCCAATGCTTAACCAGCTAGGCCTCAAAAGTTAGGCCTACCTGTTTGAGGCACTGTTTGAGGCACTCAGGTGCCCCAAAAGAAATGATATTGATGCTTTCTTCCTCTTATGCCTATATCTAAATGTATAAATAGAATTAAATACACATAAAAACCTGTGCTTTCTTGATAGAACGATTTTTCTAAAATCTATTTTCACAAAATTTTTAGTACAACCTATATGAAAATCACAACAGAAATTTTTCTTATAATTCAACAAAGCTGTGAAAAAATAAAAGGGAAAAATTGATGAGGCAATTTTCCAGTTAACAGTTATCAAACTATATTATAAAGTATCAATTATAAATACATGATATTAGACTGAGAATAGATAAATATAGTAGGGGAATTGATTGATGAATTGTACTAATTAACATCTATAGCAAAAAAATAGAAAAAAGATACAATTATATGCATTGAAGATGAAATATTTTTAAGACTTTAAAAACATAAAGTTGCATAAAAATTCAAGCAGTGTTAAAAAACACATAATGCATATTTATAATAAACATCAAATTCCCCTCAAAGATCATAAAAATCTGTTGGGATCAAACATCAAATTGAATTCATTAGAAATTTGCCACTGACCAAATGAATTTATTCACATGGAGTGTTCTGGTACCTTGAGCATTCAGGTTTTAGAAAGTTTTGTTATGAAGATTAAGTCATAGGGAGGTTTCAGGCAGGGATTATTAAGTGAAATTCTGCCATGGTGGTCTTGTTCTGAGTTGATGGCCAGGATAATTTGGTTCAGTAGGGAAGTGAAGCTGGATATCAGCTTTTATATCTTTCTATAGTTTGTCAGAGTTCTTATTTTTCTGCAGCACATGGAGCAAATGCAGAAGATCTAGCTGTTTATATGAATACATATAGATTGTTCTCTAGAAGATTTATAATCTCATTTGGTTCATGGGGGGAAAAAAGCAATCCTAAACAAAATCTCAAGCTGGGGCAATTTTTAATGCATTTCAAACATGATTATTGATATTCAGGGAAACAATGTATACATGAGCCATTTTCTTTCTCAATGTAATAATGTCTTGGAAATGTTTTGCAATAAATGACACCATTCACAGGCAGAGCTGACATAAAATAAAATTCTTATCCAACTTACAAAAATACTATGGGGATTGTCTTTTTTTGGTTATCATCGATTTGAGATAGAAAGTTTACACTTCTATAAGAGTGAAGTGATTTTCAACCTTCATATAACTTTTGTTTTATTTTACTTACTTAGAGATTATTGCTATTGTTGTCTAATAGGATTTTTATTCTCCTTAAGTCTTTGAATATCCAGGCTAGGATAGCCACAAAATACTGCCTCAGTAGCTAACTTTATGGCAAACTGTAGGACAGTGAACATTACTAAGCTGGCTGAAGCAGGTTCAGAGTGTAAATAATAACCCACACACAGGTGCTAGAGATCTTTCACCCTCACGCTTTCCCTTTTACATTCTCTCGCTTCCCCCCTCATATTCACTCTAGCATAGCCTGCTAATGTGAGGAGTGAACGAACCCATAAGACTGTAAGGAAAACCATGAATGTGAAGAATTTTAACAAGAGCAATGACCTAATGACCACAAAAGGCAGTTAAGTGAAGAATGCAGAGGCAGTAAGGTCTTGGAACCAGAGGGTACAGTAGAAAGGGTTGGTACAATTAGATCTGACCCTGTAATATCACTAGTACATGTAAAAGCTAAATCAAAATAAGATTTCAGTGTATATTCCAAGTCAGGGACCCAGAAGCGACATATTCTTGCAATTTGCACAAATTTTCCATTACCAACAAAGTAAGGGCTACAAGAGTATCAAAAGACTTACTTTAAAATCAATAGTATGAGGTGCCTCCTTAGCGCAGTAGGCAGCGCATCAGTCTCATAAAATCAATAGTATGGAGCGCCTGAGTGGCTCAGTCAGTTAAGCCTCTGACTTCAGTTCAGGTCATGATCTCACAGTTCGTGAGATTGAGCCCCATGTTGGGTTCTGTGCTGACAGCTCGGAGCTGGAGCCTACTTCAGATTCTGTGTCTCCCTCTCTCTCTCTGCCCTTCCCCTGCTCGTGCTCTGTCTCTCAAAAATAAATAAAGGTTAAAATTTTGTTTGATATAAATAAATAAAAGTAATGGTCTAGGGATGCCTGGGTGGCTCAGTAGGTTAAGGGTCTGACTTCGGCTCAGGTCATGATCTCACAGCTCATGGGTTCGAGCCCTGTGTCAGGCTCTGTGCTGACAGCTCAGAGCCTGGTACCTGCTTCAGATTCTGTGTCTCCCTCTCTACCTGCTCCTCCTCTGCTCACATTCTGTTTCTCTCTCCTTCAAAAATAAATAGACCTTAAAAAATTGTAAAGCAATGGTCTAAATAAAGGGAGAGATATTCCATATTCATGAATAGGAAGACTCAATATTCTTAATATCAGTTCTTCTGAATTTGATCTACGGATTCAACAATAATCTCAATCAAAATTTTAGCGACTTAGTTTGTAGTTATCTGCAAACTTATTCTAAAATATGTATGGAAAAACAAAAGACCCAGAATAGCCAGCACAGAATTGAGAAAAAGGAACAAAGTTGGAGGACTGACCCTACCCAACTTGAAGGTTTTCTGTAGATCTATAATAATGAAGACAGTGTGGTATTGGTAAATGAATAAATAGATAAGATTAATGAACAGAATAGAGGGCCCACACATAGACTCAAACAAATATAGGCAACTGAATTTTGAAAAATGAAAAAAAGCAATTCAAAGAAAAGGATAGTCTTTTCAACAAATAATGCTGAAACAACTGGACATCCAGATGCGAAAAAAAAAAAAAGAATCTAGACACAGATCTTATACCTTTCACAAAAATTAGCACAAATTGTATATAGACCTAAGTGTGAAATTCAAATCTATAAAACTCCTGGAAGAGAACATAGAACACTTAAGTGACCCTGAGTTTGTGAAAAAGTTGGACTTTTGATTTGTTGGACTTCATTAAAATTAAAAACTTATGCTCTGCAACAGACTGTTGAATAAAAGAGGAGACAATCTACAAATTGGGGTAAAAATCTGATAAATTCGACAAAGGATTGGTATCCAAAATATATAACTCTAAAATGAGAAAACAATTTAATTAAAAATTGGGTTAAAAATCTTATTTGTATTCATAGCAAATAAGCATATGAAAAGATATTCAACAACAGATGTCAGTGCTTAACAGTAAATTAAACAACAATGAGGAACCACTGTTCCTATTAGAATGGCTAAAATCCAAAACATTGACAACAGCAAATGCTGCTGAGGATATGAAGTAACAGGAGCTTTCCATTCATTGCTGAGGGGAATGCAAAATCATTCAGATACTTTCGAAGGAAATTTAGAAGCTTCTTAATGAAACTAAATATACATTAATCATAGGATCCAGTAATCACTCCTTGGTGTCTACCCAAATGGACTGAAAATAATGTCCATATGAATACCTGCACAGAGATATTTATACTAACTTTATTCATAATGGCCCAAACTCAGAAGCTACCAAGATGTCCTTTATTAAGTGAGTGGACAAATAAACTGTAGTAAACATGGACAATAGAATATTTTCAATGCTAAAAGGAAATGAGTCATCAAGCCACAAAAAGACATGGAAGAACTTTAAATTCATATTGCTAAGTCTGAAAAGGCTACACAATGTATGATTTCAACTATCTGGACAGAGAAAAACTATGGAGACAGTAAAAAGATCGATTGCCAGGTTCTTGGGGGAATGGGGAAAAGAGAGATGAATAGATAGAGCACAAGATTTTTAAGACAATGAAACTGTTCTGTGTGATGTGATATGGGTAAATATACACCATACATTTGTCAAAATGCACAGAATATATAACACAAAGACTGAACTTCAATGTAAATCATGTAGTAGGGGAGAGGAGGAGGGGGTATACAGGAATTTTCTGTACTTTCCACTCAATTTTTCTATAAACCTTAAACTACTCTCAAAAAAATCAAGTCTACTAATTAAAAAGAGCATTACTTGAAGAAATAGTTAAAAGGAATCTCTTACTTCTGTTCATGTGTTAAGGAAGGAGAATTTGTCTAGAAGCCTCACAACAAATGTCCTCTTAATTCTAATTTGTAAGATTTGGGTCAAATACCAAATTCTATACCTGGAAAAGGGAGTGGAAATGCCATGATTAATTTGGACTAAGCACAATTCTCTTTTGGGAGAAGAGGCCCAGGAATACATCAGCTTTGTAGGTAACTGCTAGTATCTGCCATAAATTTGAGTATCTCAAATACAGCTAAACCACTTTAGGCTTCTCGGGTGTTGGTCAGTTAGGATGGTATTAGAGAGGTTATAATGGTAAATATAAGTAGTATTTTCCTCTAACTCTTTAGATAATTGTGTAAAGACATATTAAGAAATAATAAAAAAGACCATATTTTTAAAAATATCATGTAAAGTCCTCTAAGTCAGTTTGATCAGACAGCAATTAAGAATATGGATTTGTCTACACTTGCACATGGTACACTGGTGTAACAAAAAGAGGATTCATTTAAATAAACAAAGGTATCTATTCAGGAATATTCAATGTACTAAAATAGTAAAAAGGAAAACTATCAAGAAGTTTGTGACATGATTCACTTTGGTTAAGTCATGTGGACAGAAGTAATCTGTGTTGGCAGATATTTCGCAGTCTTATCTTCCCACCTCAAATTCTAAGAAATAATTGAAAAATATAAAATAATGGTAGTTCCATAATTTTAGTGAAAATAAAATAAATTCTTTAATTCCAGAAAAGGGAAACTAGAGCCTAAAACATATATAGAAAATAGTGGTTACCTATCCTCTCTTGCCTCAGCTGAACTCAGAGCCTAAAACTAGAGGGTTCCTAAAGGTTGTTTATATTGGTGTATTATCCTAGAGACTAGGGCTGGGTGACTGATAATCAACATAGGGTAAATTCTTGAGTTGTCCCAAGTGTGGGCAACTTGACCTTCTGAGGACCTTTAAAGAAGCCATATAGATATGTCATGAATTTATTCACTACAGAATAAAGGATGGAAGTTATTTTACTTCTTCCTTCTGACCCCACGGTCAATGGTGCTCTATAAGTTCTTTTTCTGTTCAGGGTGCACATGAATGCCTACCAAGTCCATTCCCATGGGCATCCTACACCACAGCCTCAGTGTAGGTCTGGTTCTGAAAATGAGAGATGCAAAGCTCATTTAAGACAAGAGGCGGCTATGCCAAACTGAGACAGCAATGATGGAACTAAGCATAGACTGAGAGAATAAAGTGCAAGAGATATCCAATGTATCCACCAACTGGATGCATTGTGTAATTATTATTTTTTTCTATTCTAGTGTAAAAATTTTCTATAAATGTAACTAATTTAAATTATACTCATTTATTAACTCATAGTTTTGTAGATGAGAAGTCCAGTTGGGTTGACTGGGTTCTCTGCTTAGGGTGTTACAGTACCAAAATCAAACTGCAGCCTAGCTCAGCTCTTATCCATAGGCTGAGAAAAATATGCTTCCAAGCTCATGCAAGTTTTTGGTAGAATTCAGTTTTATTGTGTCTGTAGGATTGAGGTCCAATCTTGGCTGTAGACCATTCATATACCTAGAGGCCGCTCTCAAGACCTTTCCCCATAGTCACCTCTAGCTCAGCAGTAGAAACCCGTCAATCCCTTTCATGCTTCAAATCTTCAACTTCCACTTCTTGTACCAGCTGAGACTTTCCACCTGCCCAAATAATCTCTCTATCTTAATATCAACTGATTAGTAACCTTAGTTACAGCTGCAAAATCTTTTACCTGAAAACAGTCACAAGAGTGATATCAGGGGGTTAATGTAATGGAAACCATCTAAAAATGAGAGGCAGAAGTGTTCATTACTTACACACCTAGACACTCCATAATGAAATTTCTAGGCATCGTGATAAAAACAAAAACTAAAAGTTTTTCCAGAGAATAAACTAAATTATTTGTAATGAGGATTTCATTGGCTTCAAACTTCTCACAGCATCATTGGCTACTCCAAGATAGTCAAGAAATGTATACAAACTTCAGAAGAAAAATAATTTTGAATATAGGAATCCATGCCCAATTATATATAAAGATAATATATAATTCTGATGTCAAAAACAGAATTGTAGGTACAAAGCCCTAAAAGTGACAGAGAGGAGTAACCCATACTAATATGGTAAGCATTGACTGAGAGCTCAGAAGTCCTGATAATGTTGTAAATACTCTTTCAACATTCATAACAAGCTATGAGGTAAAGATTATTATTACCTTCATTCACATTTTTCAGATGAAGAAACTGAGGCATGGAGTGTTTAACTGACTTGCCTAATCACACAGCTATTCAGTGGTACAGACTTGATTAGACTTGATTCAGTTCCAGGTGGCCTATATATGTATATATATGCATACATACATATATATCTGTACATATATATATCTACCCAGTTGCAATATATAGAAAACAAACCTATAAAACTTCAAGCAGGCAAAATCAGAGTGTACATTTTTAAACAATATTCTTCAAAAATGCCTGATCAAATATGTAACAACAAAAAATGTAATGTGTAATTGAAGTAGTCTAAGAAATATGTTCTGAGAATGTTGACTTTTTGTCATGAGTAAACTGACAAATGACAATCAGTTATTATAGGAACTTCTGTTCATAACAGTATAACCTACTAATGTAAAGCAATGTGGTCAGAAGGAATCCCAGCACAACATGCAGAAACAGAAATATGATATATTTTCATACTCTGAGAATCAAGGAGAGTTGATTTGCATGGAGAAATTATATATGAAACACTAATTGGTAAACAAATATGTCAAGTAATAAAATTTTAAGTAAGAAGAGTATGCATAGGCAGCTTATAACTGTAAATGCAGAGAGAGATTTTTAGCTTTTAGAAGCATGGAAGAGATTATTGTCCATTCAATCCTCTTACGTTTTTTATCCACAAAAACCATCAGAAACAGAAAAGGTAAACATCATTTGTATGAAAGCAAGAAATGTATTAGTAATTGTAACTATAATTAAGATTGCCTACAAAAAACAATTACTATAACTAGTGAGGGATTTCTTAACAATGCATATATTTTATATTTTTAAAAATAAATGGTAGTTTGAGGTAACATGAATTGACTTTATTTTATTAATATAATAATATTCTCAATATTACTAATATAAAAGTAGCTTCCAATTCTAGTTCACATATTTGTCATTGTTTCCCATTTTAAATCCTCTACTATTCTGTATTTCTGTTCATGCTGGACTTCATTGTGATAGCCTGCATTTCTTTTTATTTAAATACATTTGAATTAATAGAGCAATGCTCTTTCTCTTATTTCATATATAGAATTTATGTAACTTTTTTTCTGTCATGCTTTCTGATGATAGATGGGGGGCAGAAACTTGGGGCTGTGCTCCATGTTTAGAATGCACATGAATTCATTTGCTTTTTTAATGTTTCTCATAATGTTACCTACATAGGATACTTGTTTCCAAGATTATGGTAGGAGAGGCAAAATTTCTGATGGAATAACCCCTAAAACTTAAATTGTACTCCTTGAAATTGACCATGCAGTATGTCATATTGCCTGTTCTATGATGTCACATAGCATAAGGAAGCCATATTTCCTAAATTTCCAAAAATCAAATTGGTGTTCTCTATCATAGGTAGTGATAGGAAAGAGAAGGCTACTAAGGCTGGGTCCCAGAACAGGGAGGAATAGCTGGAGAATTTCAAGTTGGCTTTTGACGCAGGGTGAATATCTGCAGAAAGGAACTTTGAAGGCCTGCCATTAACTTGGGTCAGTGTCTGAATCGATTTTACAGAAAAGCAACTCCGTTTCTGAAGGATAGGGAATATTCAAGGAGTGAAAAAGGTCGGTAAACATACATGTTTGAACACAAGTTGTTTCCTCACAAAGCCTACTCAGGAGCTATCATCAGACCCCAGGGAGATCATTTGTCAGGGTTCCTATGGTCTGTGCCTTGATACAAGATAGAGAAAAGTGTTCTCCAGGAGAAAAACTAAAAACATCAGGAAGCTACTGAAAGATTGTTCATGTATCTGATAAAAAATATAGAATCTGATTACTGTTGGGAAATTCAGGATTATGGGAACTTGCCTTTCAACATAATCTAATTGTAGTTGGGAGCAGCAGAATGACAGCATACTTAAGGCCAGCTCTGACACATAGTGCAGAAAAGCCAACTTATATCCTAATTTCAGCCCTTTATGAACACAGGAGGCAATTCAGAGTTAGGATTTCTACAAATACAGATGAAGATTAACATCCTTTAAGGAATAAAGCAAGTGATTAAAAGCTTGCAAAAAAATTGAAGTACAACTGAGATTTGGAATGCTCACCAAAATGGGAGAAATTTTCTATTGTATAATGGATATCGTTTGGCTACAGTTTAGAAACTTAGAGTCTCATTGTTAGTGATTTTTTAAGAGTCTGTAATCAGTTTATTTTTGGCTGTGATCCAAATGTTTTTTGATGTTTTTAAATTACTAGGCAACTGAGACTTAGAAAGATTAATTTTCTGTATTATTTGTCTTATAGGTAAAAAATACAGTCTATGTGATTTCTTTTTTGATAAGTAATTGTTAGTTTTGAGATGTACTTTTAAATAAATATTTGTCTTTTATGGATGCTGGAGGAAAAAGGTTATTATTTTGCTTATATGGAGTAAATGTCTAAATATGCACATAAGGAAATGTTTTGATATTTAAATCAAGGTGTTTTTCTCCTTCCATTTTTTTCACATTAGTTCTGTGCTCATCAATTGGTCAGTAGCAAAGGGTTACATACTTACTCCTTCTTGGCAGGGGTGTAAAGCAGAAAAGCAAAGAGAAATCAACAAAATTCCACTTCTGACTTTTTATGCATCTGATGTTAGGTTGCAGAGTCAAAGAAAATCTGGTGGTCCCATGGAGGTGTGGCTGATGGGATGGAGGTAAAGATTGCACAGCAAGATGCATGGTGTAGGTAAGTTAACAAGTTTGTGACTAAAAGCCACAAGTTTGCTTTATTTAAAGGATTCTTGCATAGGATTTTGTTACATCCATCAGGATTTTCAAATTTCTACTACTGAACTTTCTCTAGCAAATTGAAGCTAAGGAAGGGTTTTATTAAGATTTGGGGACAACTTTTATGAGACCTTATCTGTTAATTCAAATGACATTCCCATTAACCACAAAACCATGTAGCATCTGATGGGAGGGACCAGAATCTGGCACTGTCTCCAAGCACCAAAACTATTCTTATTTTAGTAGATCTGAAAGCTTCTACCACTGTCTTCACATATAGACACATCTAGTGTCAGTTGTCACCCGTGTCAATGAGATGGATAGCCATTCCTCACTTGGTCACTCAAATGTCTTGTTTTGATTCATCTGGTAGATGAAACCTATTTCAAATGACATGGAAGTCTGTAAATACAGTTATATTTTTACCCTATATAAATAATGAGAGATTTGCTATACAGAGACATATTGCTAATGTTGAGAACTGTTCCAAATATCAGTGTAGATACAAATGATGAGTACTCACAAGTATCTCCCTTCATTGCCAACAACGAAACGTTTTTCTATTCTTTAATATCAAGAAAAAAATAGAAACACCAACAACAAAAATGTTCCCACAAAACATAAATCAATTGCATTATAAACAAAAACATACTCATGTTCTCCCAAATAAAGGAAAGTACAATTTATAATCAAAATTGGTAAATCCAGTTATTAGTTCTAGTAGATCATTTTATTAGGTGACTTAATACAATCATGTCATCTGTGAATTCAGACAATTTTACTTCTTTCTTTCAAATTTGTATGCACTTTGTTTCCCTTGCTTGCCTTTTTAGACTGGCCAAGACCTTTTAATCCACTGAATTATCCTGGTTGCTTTTGAATATCAATGTAATACTGCTTGAGTAGATCCCACTTGGTCATGGAATAGTATCTTCTATACCTTTCTATTTGGTAATATTGTCTTATTGTTTTAATAAATGCAAGGTTATTGGTCTGTAATTTCTTTTTTCTCATTGTATCTTTAGTTTTGGTGTTGGGATAATTCCAACTCATAAATAACTTGAGAAATGTTCCCACTTAAAAAAAAGATTTATGTATAATTTGTGTACTATTTCTGCATTAAATGATTGATACAATTCACAAGAGAAGCCACTGGGGCCTTCAATTTTCTTTGCTGGAAGCTTTTAGTTACAAATTTAATTTACTTAATGGAGGTAAGACTGTTCATATATGTCTTCAATTTCTTCTTGAGTTAGTTTTGAAAACTTAAGTTTTTAAGGAATTTATCCATTTCACTGAAATTATTGAATGTACTGGCATAAAGTGGATTGTAATATTTTCTTAATTTCTTTTAATGTCTGTAAGATTTGCAGTGGTGCCTTCCCTTTAATACCTGATAAATGTGCCATCCTTCACTTGTTTTTTCCCTTGGTCAATACAGCTTTAGATCTGTTAATTTTATTAACCTTTAAAAAACCAACACTACAAATCCCCCTCTAAACACTGCTTTATCTGTTTCCAACAAATTCAGATACGTTCTATTTTTAGTATCATTTTGTCCAGCTGGTGACATCTGTGTTATCATTGCTTTTTTCATCTACTGAATTAATTCTTAGTTTTCCCTTGTTACTTTTTTGCAAGCTCCTGATCCTAAGACTTAGACAAAATTTCAGTAAAGCTGGGTCAGAGAGAAATTAGCAACAGATACAGTTCCAATCTCTAAACTACATAACCTCTTAAATAATGACCCATTGCCTCAGAGTCCAACTTTGGCTCTACTCATACAATAATTTTTTATCCAGAAATGTCTTCAATTGATCATAAAATAGACCTTTAGTGAGTATAACCCAGAATCTTTGCAAATACCCAAATTCTAGACTAAAATTAAGACTTTCTTTTTTTATATTCTTTTAATGTTTATTTATTTTTGAGAGAGAGAGACAGAGTGCGAGTCGGGGAAGGCAGAGAGAGAGGGAGACACGGAATCCAAAGCAGGCTCTAGGCTCTGAGCTGTCAGCATAGAGTCCGACGTGGGGCTTGAACTCATGAACCACAATATCATGACTTGAGCCAAAGTCAGATGCTTAACCAACTGAGCCACCCAGGTGCCCCTCAAACTAAGACTTCTACCATTGAATATTCCTGTGGCAACAAATATAGATGGATTAGAATATTGGTACTTTCATAAATTTAGAAAGTCTAGGGATTTTGACAGAATATTATTTTATAATAAAGTAAATAAATATTTACTTTTATTATATATTATTATTTTTACCAATGTAAGTGACTGTACTTTCACTGTTCTAAGGCATATGGATATTGTAAAGGTTAATTTATTTTAAACATCTTTGGTAAATGTGATCCTCTATTTGTTCTTGTACCCAAGACCTTTTTTTTCTTTCTTTCTTCTTTTATTTTTTTTTGATTAGCTTTTATAAATGGTTGCAGAATTTTATAGAACTGGTATTGATTCAGTGCATCACTGAGAGTTAGTTACATGTTTTCTCTAGGCCCATTACTGACATTCATATATGAAAGAGAGCAGCCAACATTATATCAGATCTATTTTTAAACTTTAAGTAATTTTTTATTAAATTCCTAAAGAAAGGCATACCAGGGACCAAATAATACTGTGTTAAAATGCATTCTCATTACTTTTGTGTGAAAGAATCTATGGCACTGATTCAATATGACAGAGTGATTGTTAGAGATTGGAAATGTTTATTGTGTAAACTTATCATCTTTAACCCACAATCTGCCTGATATAGTCTACTCAGTACCTTAATGCCTGTATGTTAATTCTTTTAAGAACTCAGAGGGTGTTGAGTTTTACATTTGAGCCAGCTCACTCTAAGCAATAGTAACATGTGGGAGTTCACAGCCCTCTGTATGGAGGGAGATGATCTTTAGATTTCTATAGACCATGGTACTGGGTATTCAAGGTAAATCTATATACGTATCATGAACCTAAACACCCTAAGTCACATCAAGTATAAAAGAGAGAAATTAATTCTGAATATCTTTGACACATGAAAAATGTGTGGCGTGAGGGGGTAGTTAAAGGGATCAGGAGAGTGGGTCACTGAGAGCGTGTTAAACTCAAATGCTAAAATACACATTTTTAAAAAACAGAAAATACATGGTTCAAGGAACTGTGAATAGCCTGCTATGTTCTATGCTCTATATATGTTCTTGGTTGCTAAGAGACTGAAAACATTAAGACATAAAGATATCATCCCTGAGCGGAACAAAGTGTAATATGATGTTTAACTAAACCACAAAATACAATTTTTTAGTTCATCTGAAGCTCTCGAAAAGTCACTTTTGACCTTCTGTCAATAGTTTCCAACTAGAGGTACTGATCAGGATAGTTTAAGACCCTTGGCTTAAGCTATAGCTGTCTGTGACTTGGTTTCCTGCTTACAAACAATGCAAGGAGGCAATCGCTGAGCGTCCTGGATAGAAAACAGTAAGTGACCATACCTACAGTTCTTCCATGGCTAATTAAATTTAGAATAAATTATCTCTGATAACTAAGTGTAATCATTACATATGGGGGCAGGGGGAGGAAATGAATAGAAGCTCAGGGTTTTGAGTTGCCTCTTTGCATAGGATTTAAAGTTTTCATCATATAAAAATGATCCATCTGAAATCAATTTAAAATTTTCCTTTAAAATGACAAGAAGTGCACCAAATAATACATACCTAATGCACATAAGCAATTCCCTCATTTTCAAATGTTATATCATTTACAAAGCTTATGTCACTTCTTCATTTCTAATATGTGTTTGAACCTAATTTGGTAACATGTAAAGAGATAGTCAAAAATATCATTCACTGCAGCCAACATATCATAGGTTCCTTTAGTTATTTGACAGTTTTGACAGATATTATTGATTTGGGCAGCAACTGCAGCTAACCAGAAGGGGACAATGTGACAGTTTTATGTAACAAAAGGCACAGTGTCATGTCAACTGAACTAAATGTTGTACAAAGTGACAGCAGGACAAAAAATCCTTTCAGACTTAATTTTCTGCTTCATTTTTTTTTTTCCTACCATCAATATATAAGCCAGTGCAGTAGGTGACACAAATTAGCAGGATGGAGCAAAAGGTCTACCCCTGCCTCTGTGGCTATACTTGACTTCTCCCACCACAGAGTGGCAATTATTTTTCAGGTGAATGAACAAGAAGAGCAGCTTATAGTAATCAAACTACCCCTATAGGAGAAAATATATCCCTTATCAAGAAGCTTTATATATTTCACCTAGGTGGCTTTTGGGGGAAAGATGAAAGAAAAAAGTCCCCATCTGCTGGGTCATGCCTACAAGACACATTCTGTCAAGTCTTAAAAGCAACAACAGCTTTGCCTGTGGGATACCTATAATTATTATGCGGAACAGCCCAATGCCTGCTGTAGTTCATTGTTCTGCTAACACAAGACCAAATGAGAACAGTGGCTCCAGGCTGTGAGTAGATAAAGTGCAACTTTTCGATTTTGCTCTTCTAAGAATCCTGAATTGTGTGGAGTCCATGAGTGACATCCTTGGCCTTCCTTGGGGCTCAGCAGATTGAATCAGTCATGCTGAGTTAAACAATGTATGGGGGAATATAACCTTAGCAGTGCCTGTCATTTTTTCCTCCTAATTCACTCTACATTTAATCAATAAAAGTAATTTCTTGTTTGTTTAAGTTTTATATCCAATGGATCTTGAGGATTTTGAAGTAGTACACCTTCACCTTTACCTTCCCTATCCTTTGAACTTCAACTACTATATCAAAACTGGGAATCCACAAAAATGGTAGGCAGCAATAAGTACCCTGCCACTATTCCTTCTGTGATTTCCCTGGTTTGTGCTTTTAGTGGGGTTTTGGGAATAAAGTCATCTAAATGATAAGCTGGAGAAAATATTTTAAATAGGAAGAAAAAAAAGCAGGGACACCAGCCAAGAATGGTATAATTTAAATTTCTACAATACTGACATAGGTGTACAAACTTGAAACAACAGGAGAAAAAATATTTTGTCAAGCTATCTGTTGTTCATTTTGTGTTACTGGTTTGAGGATTCACTTTTCGGTTATCACCATTACTGTGAATAGCCAGGAGTAACTTATGCAAGTTCAAGGACTTTATTGATTGGTTTAGCTGGTCTTAATCAAAATTTGTCATCCTTTCCACTCATAGTGATTAAATAAGTCTGAAAGAGCTTGACACTGAGTCTCTGACTTTTTGTGAGTTTGCAGAAATTGCTGACCTAAACATTTTGTTACCTGTCAATTGTCAGATTTGAAAGTAAACCAGAAGATAAAGTTTTAAGGAAATGGATTTTCTTCAATATACACAATTAATTAAATGCCAGGATAAAGAAGAGCAATTACCATAGTGTTAAAAATAGAAAAAAAAAGTTTTAGTATTTTTGTTTTCTTTCAAGATTATTGTGGTTGAAATGTCAAATAAGAGGGGGGAACACCTACACAAAAAATGTAAAAATGTAAAAGAAAGTCAAGTAGATGGGGTAATATTATGGTGGAATGAGGACTGGCTTGAAATAGATCTGGAAAGCTATGGCATTTATGATTTCTTAAGAGAAAGAAAAGCTGTAAGTAAGGAAAGTTAACCCTCTGATAAGAATGTTTGTTTGATACATTTTCATAAAAGTAAAAATAAACTAAGTTTTTTTTAAAAAATAACCTTAGAAAAATCTGGAATATTGGAAACTTGGACATAAATTTTAAAAATAATTTCAACATGTAGTTTTCTAGTACTGCTCCTTGAACCTAGGGAAAATAATATAAGAGACTTTGGTAATAGCTGGATTTGTAAAATCTGCATAAAATTTGACTGAACATTTAATTTACATAGTATCTAAAGGAATGAATTTATTTAAGAAGTAAGATATGTTTGTTAGACTTTTCTTCATTCTTTGATCTTTCACTTGGCATTCATTGACCTCCTGTAGTGTATTGAGCATTGTGAGAAATGATAAGACAGTTTCTGACCTTAAAGAATTCACAATCTACTTGATCTATGTTGGATGTGCTTTATCATTTAAAGAAATACATTTTCATCATCATAAAATGCTTTAAAATTTTTGGCTAAAGTATTCTTAGTGTCAAAGGCTGAATGAATTCTTTCTGGCACCCAGGCTCACAGGTGAAAATACCTGTCTGAAACCCAACTCATTTGCTGTATCCTGGGCCTCCCCACCTGATATAGGTCTGTAAGACTAAAAGGAAGTGTAAGCAGAGACAAGATGTATTCAAAACCAAAATAACAGAAGTCCATGGCCATATATGAAGTCCACAGGAAAAGCCAGCAGATGTTTCAGAAGTATGTTACAGCAAGGTAGCTATACATCACTATGGAGATGGACCTTCTAAATTTGGAAGTAGCTGTCTGTGAGACAGAGTGAGAGTGTATGGAAAAAGATCCGAGGGTGACTGTTGAAGCCATGTGGTATTTACAGTGTGCTTTTATATGCCAGACAGGAAAATGAAAAGGTAAATAACAAAAGCCATTGAAACCGCTGTGTGGTTTAGCACCCACTTCATTGTCTAATTCCTTTCTTGCCTCTTCTTTCCTTCTTAGGTTAAAATCCTGACTTCTCCCAGTCTCTCCATTCTTGGATGTGAAATTTTTACCGATTCAACTCGGTCCAAGTTTAGGAAATAAATGTTTCTTCCCATTTTTTAGAACTGATAATGAACTGAGAAGTTTGGGGTTCTGTCTTAGCTCAGCTCTATCATGTCAGACCGGGGGCTTATGTCAGTTGATATTGTCAAGCTTTTTGTTACTTTTCCGTCAATTAAATACCTGCAGACTTTTCTTCGTAGTTGTGTGTGTTTGTGGATTTCTGGTTTGTTAGTGTGTGTCCCCTTTGTTTAATATTAAAGGTGACTACACCATGAATGAGTGAATTGTTAGAAATAGAATAGACTAAACCTTATCATATTTATAACTTAGTTAAAAGTCATCAAATTAATCAAAATTGGGTTTATATATCTCAAGTATAAAGGTATATCACTTTGAAAAATCATATCACCTTTAGGCTCAAAAAGTTATTTCAGGAATGACTGTTCTATTATTCAGAAGTTCAAATTAATATTTAAAAAATCTGGGTAATTGATTCTGATTATATCTGATTTTATTCTCTTCACTTGTTTAAAGCTATCTAAGAATAGTTCATTCTGATAGGCTGAGCTCTTCTGAAGGCAGAGGTACAGGATGCAGTAGCATAGATTACCAATCAGATTCTCAGACAGATCATGAGCAAGCTGGAGCTTTAAGTCTCCTCAGTAGGATGCATTACTGACTTCTCTGAGTGGATGTAATTGTAAAGTGAACCCCTTCTGTGACCTTGGTACCTGAACCAATCAGCATTGTCATTTTCACCTTTCCAAACCACTTCAGTGTTGAAATAGGAATGGATTCATGAAATAGAGTGGGTTATTGACCCCAGGTGGGTGGCTTCTCTTATTTTCAGAAAGATTGTTGGTTGGCCCTAGTTTCTTCCATATTCTAATGAGCAACAAGGAGTTTCAAGACTAATCAGAAAGTACTCCAAGAGAATAAAAGGTAAAAGAAAAATAGATTGGTATAGGAAAAATAGATTAAAAATTCATCAGATAAAAGTAAATTAATTTTTACCACTGGTAACAGATTTCTAGGCAATCCTGCTCAGATAGTAAAGTAGGGTAGGAGTGAGAAATTTATATGCTAATTTGAGGCATCTTCTTGCTATAGACTCATTCATTTATTCAGTGCACCATCATTGATCACCTACAGCCACTTTACTTACTGACAGAAATGCAATGGTAAGTAGGGATAATTCATGCCCTCCATAAAAAATAACAAAAATAAATATCAAATTATTAAAATAATGATACTTGTACCCTTAAAAATACCACAGATTCCTTAGTCCTTCATAATATGAATTTCGGCATCTATACAATGCAGATATTTAAAACAAAACAGGTTAAAAGCATTAGAAAATAGCTCTCAATACTAACTATTAGTGTTTGGGTGAGCATTACATCACATATCTGTATCCAGAGTTATAGATATCTATCAAGATTCATTTAGAAATATAAATGTATATAGATATATAATGAGAATATTTTTAGAGTGTGCATATATACATATACATATATACAAACAGATACAGTGTGTATATATAATTTGCATACAAATCGCTCCTTAGTACCATATATATGTTTTATATACCACATTTGTATATGTTACATACATGTATATGTTTACATATATGCATGTTAAATATGTTTGCAAATATGTACATATATGTACATGTGATATGTATTTTATATTATATGTATTTATTTTTCTCCACACACACACATACACACAAGGATGACATTCAACCTAGTAGATGGTTTTGCATAGTTTTCTCAATATATTTTTATTTGTATATTTTTAAGTTCTTATTTAAATTCCAATTAGTTAACATACAGCATAATATTAGTTTCAGGTATACATTACTGTGATTCAACACTTCCACGTAACACCCAGTGTTCATCACAACAAGAGCACTCGTTAATTCTCATCACCTATTTAACCCATCTTGCCACCCACCTCCCCTCTGGTAACCATTAGTTTTTTCTCTATAGTTAGGAGTCTGTTTCTTGGTTTGCCTCTCTCCTTTTTCTTTCCCTTTGCTCATTTGTTTTTTCTTAAATTCCACGTATGAGCGAAATCATATGATATTTGTCGTTCTCTGACATTTCGCTTAGCATAGTACTCTCTAGCTCCAACCATGTCATTGTAAATGGAAAGATTTCTTTCTTTTTATAGCTGAATAATATTCCATTGTGTGTGTGTGTGTGTGTGTGTGTGTGTATCAATATTTATCCATTCATCAGTCAATGGACATTTGGCTTGTTTCCCTAAGTTGGCTATTACAGACAATGCTGCTATAAACATCAAGTGCATGTATCCTGTTGAATCAGTCTTTTTGTATCTTTTGGGTAAATACCCAGTAGTGCACATAGGGTAGTTTTATTTTTTTTTCTAAATGTTTATTTATTTTTGAGAGAAAGAGTGTAGGCAGTGAAGAGGCAGAGAGAGAGAGGCGAGACAGAGGATCCGAAGTAGACAGCACTGACAGCGGAGAGCCTGATGTGCAGCTCAAACTCAGAGAAACTGTGAGATCATGACCTGAGTCAAAGTCCGATGCTTCACTGACTGAGCCACCAAGGTGCCCCAGGGTAGTTCTATTTTTAACTTTTTGTGGAACCTCCATTTTTCCAGAGTCGCTGCACTAGTTTGCATTCCCACCAGTGTGCAAAAAGATTCCTCTTTCTCCACATCCTTGCCAACACCTGTTGCTTATTGTGTTGTTGAATTTAGCCATTCTGATGGGTGTGAGGTGATATTTCATTGTAGTTTTGATTTGCATTTCCCTGATGATGAGTGATGTTGGGCATCTTTTCATATGTCTGCTGGCCCTCTGTCTTCTTTGGAAAAATATCTATTCATTTCCTATGACTATTTTTAATTAGACTATTAATTTTGAGTGTGTTGAGTTTGATGAGTTTGATAGCTCCTTATATATTTTGGATACTAGCCTTTTATCAGATATGTAATTTGCTTCTGGTATTCAAGTTATCTTGCAAAGCTATAGTAATCAAAACAGAATGGTACTGGCACAAAAATAGACACACAAATCAATGGAACAGAATAGAAATCCCAGAAATGAACCCATAACTGTATGGTCAACTAATATTTGACAAAGCAGAAAAAATATCCAATGTGAAAAAGAGTGTCTCTTCAGCAAATGGTGTTGGGAAAACTGGACAGAAACAAGCAAAATAATGAAACTCGAACACTTTGTTACACCATATTAAAAAATAAATTCAAAATGGATTAAAAACCTATTTTTGAGTCTTGAAACCATAAAAATCCTAGAAGAGAACACAGGCAGAAAGTTCCTTGACATCGACTATAGCAACTCATTTCTATATATATTTCCTGATGTAAGGGAAACATAGAAAGGCAAAAATAAACTGCTGGGACTACATCAAAATAAAAACCTTCTGCACAGCAACCAACAAAACTAAAAGAATATCTCAACATATTTTTAGAATAAGGAATCAAATATCTGCACTCAGATGTATCTAAGATTTTTATTCCCATATTATTCCCTAATTACGCTACCATCAGCAGTTTATGCCACTATATTTTTTTCCATCTCCATAAGAAAAATGGGTATGATTAAGCAATTAAAAGCCTACCAGTCAAATACATAATAAAGAATGTAAATGCTTTAGCTTATAAATATCAAGATAGAACATATTGTATATCATTAGTGACACTTAACATTGTTTCTTTTAGAATTTTTTCTCTTCTTAGACTATGCCCATTTTTATAAAATGGTGATGAACATTCTTATTGATGTCACTTACTAAAAATTGTAGTGAACCAACCAGCCCATATGCTAGGTACTAGAAACACATTATTAAATTAGATAAAAACAACTGCCCTCTTAGCACTCACATTTTATTAGATGAAGTGAACAATAAAAAAACAATTTGGAAGAATGACATAAGATTTGTTATTAACAATAAAACAAGGAAGAGGAATGGGTGTTGGCAAATATTCAAGGAATGTTAATTATTTGCTTGCCAGTGTACATGAATGCTTGCCCCATTTGTAAATTTTTAAATTTGCATATGAATTACTTTCCTATAGAAGCTTTTTAAAAGTACAGATTCTTATTTAGTAGGATGTATAATATATATTATGTACTATGTATAATATATAATACTAATATCATGTATTAATAATTTCCCTCCTGATTTCCTATTATATTACATGTTTCCATTTGTTTCATCTGGTACATTTGTCATTTTGTTTACATGGTTTGTTCTTTCATTTAAATGTTACTAAGTTGAATTTAAGAGAGATAAAAATCTAACTATAGATATATATCTTTTCCTAAATGGAGAGTCAGTTGTCTCAACAATTGGTTAAAATATATATTCATCTCATTGATTATCAATGTCAATTTCATCTCACATTAAATCCTCACATATACCTGTACCTATATTTAGATGAACCGTTGTGCTCCATTGAACTGTTGGTGCATTCGTAAACCATGCCAGTGCATATTACACTGTTTTAAAATTATTATATAACAATTTTGTATAGCTGATTAGAAAACTTCCAGTTTTTCCCGAAAGTTTTCTAATCATTCTTACTATTTAAAAATTATCTATAAGACTTTTATTTATCATAATACAAATAATGTATCAATAATCAAATGAAATCTCTCACTGGAGTTTTATTAGGGATTGGAGTATATTTCCATGGTAATTGAGGGAATACTAATATCTTTGTTTTGTGGAGGTATAGAATAGACTAAAATCTCCATTTATTCATGAATTCATCACCGTTGTTATCATATAACATATAGAGAAGTTGAATCACTATGTTGTACAATTGAAACTAATGGAACATTTTGTGTCAACCATACTCATATAAAAAATTAAGAAATTAATGAGGTTTGGGTCACATTGATTTTCTTATATATTCACTGAAAAGATAATTACCGGCTTCCTCCAATATGTCCATCAATATAATGAGTCAACTGATAAAAAAAAATAAAAATAAGAATTAATGTAATAAGAACCCACCAACCAAACAAACAATACATTGTATCAAAAAAACCAAATGATAGTTCTTTGGAAAAAGTCTACTGAAGGAGAAAAGAACTGGTTAGATTAAAATGAAAGGTGAAAAAATGGTATAATAATAACAGGCAACTATAATAATAAAAGACATGTATTACATGAAGGTGTAAAGTACAGAATAAAATACATGTATAGTATTATGAATTCAATGCACTAATACATGTAAAAACCAGATAACATGGATAATTTTCTAAGGAAAATCCACCTATTCTGTGACAAAGTATAAGAAACTTGAATATAAACAATAGACATTAAAGAGACTGAATTTGTCTTTAAAAATCTAACAAAAGTGTGAGTGAGTTTTAACAAAAATATTCAAAACAAAATTATAATCGTAAGTAACTTTTTTTCTTTAAGCCAATTAGGTACACACTCTAACTTATTTTTTAGGGTAATTATAATCATGACATGAAAACTAGGCAAAAAAATGTATATCAATGAAATATTTTTAAGCCAATATCTTATAAAAATGTTTTTCAAAATCCTAATTTTTAAAAAATTCAGTAAAGCTTTGAATGTGAACTCACAATGAGCAAATTGAATTTTTTACAGTATATAAAGCTTATTTAAAGTTAGGAAATATTTTAATATAATTCACTATAATAAGAAATTATTGGAGAAAAACATAGAGCTATCAGCAGATGCAGGAAATCACATAAAATTGGAAGGTCTCTAAGAAACTTGGATAAAAGAAAACTTTAATAATATGATAAAGAATGTAGTAAAAATCTATGGGAAACATGATGTTTAATTGTAAGCTATTAGTAATATTCTCTTTAATATCTAGGAAGCCAATTTTAACAGTTTTTATTCTACTTTGTCCTTATGGTCTTTTTATGTATAGTAAGTTGATGAAAAAACAGTTTTTCAACAATTTAGAAAGGAAATTACAAGCTCTCATTCACTACCATTTGACTGACCATGTAAAAAAATATGTAAGAAATGAAAACTAAAATGAGAGGACAAAAGTTTTTTGGATATGAAATCAATTTTAAATAACACTCTTTTATGTATCGACAATAATTGCAAAATGCAATTAGAAAATACATATAATCAATAATTACAAATATTAAGGTGCTCAGGAATAAACATAATAAGACATAAAATAAACTATGAGAAAAATATAAAATGCCATTGAAATACTTAGATAAGACTCAGCTAAATTGGTTGTAAGACTGTGTACTATTATGTAATTTTCCACAAGTTAACCTACAAAGTCATTACAAACCTATTTAAAATGATGAGTTTATTTTTGTGTTATTTTAGAAATTGAAGAGCAAATTTTGATATTCATCTCATAGAAGAAAAGACCAAGATAATATTAAAAGAAGAATGTTTTAGATCCTTTGGCATCATATAAAAATTATACTTTTAAAACAAGAGTATTTAAATTGTATGATACTGGATCAGAACTATGTAATGGGAAACCAATAGAAAGATTAAAAAATATATGTAAAAACCTACATAACAATCATTACAAAATTATTATATGATGTATTTAACAAGTAATTCTGAACAAATTATTTAAATTTGTTTAAATTGAATTCTTTCCTTGTATCCCATCACAAGTAAATATAAATTCTATATGATTTCGGGAATGAAAAGTAAAGAGTAAAACTGAAGAATGGATAAGGAAGACGTGATATAGATAAATAGATAGATAGGTAGATAGATACATAGACAATGGAACATTACTCAGACATAGAAAAAGAATGAAATCTTGCCATTTGCAATGACATGGATGGAGCTAGAGAGTACTTTGTTGAGTGAAATAAGTCAGTCAGATAGAGATAAATACCATATAATTTCACTTATATGTGGAATTTAAGAAACAAAACCTTACGTTTTTAAAGGAGAATATTTTGCTGTGGTAATACTGGAGTAACCTGTATTGGACTAACTCTCTTGTAGATAATATTTATACAGCCTAGAATTTTTTTTAACCACTATTTGAAAGCACCTGAAAGTGACCAAAATAGACTGAATTTGGAAATAATGCAACTCTTAAAGAAGGAAATTACACAGGATGAAACATGTTTATTCAGCGTTCCACTAAGGGAAAAGTCCCAGCAACACTGAGAGGTTATAATGTAAGAAGAAAACCATGATTATGTAGAGTTTCAAGTTATAGGATAGAATTTAGGACTACAAGAATAGCTGGTCATTGAAGGGAGGTCTATGTAATGAAGATATCACAAAATGTGCATAAAATTAATCAAATCCCTGGCTGACTGGGTAGTGCATGACTGGGTAATATGTCAAGGAGCCAAGAGGAAACAACTAAAACACTAAAAGAGCTAAGTAGATTTTGAGCTTTTACTTAACACAAGGAACAGAGATTGAAAATTTGGTTATATAAAATTGTGAGGTCTCCTAAGTACCTTAGACTTCCATTGAAATTTCAGGACCATGCCTTAGTAGTAACGACTACAAACTAGGATTAAGAAGTATGCCCTGCATCAAAAGACAAAGCAAAAATAAACCTGCCCTCCCTCCTCAAACCAAGTCTCCACATTTCTAAAACATTCCCCGAGTAAAGTACCTGACTGCTAGAAAAAAAAAAAAAACACTTAAGTCTTTGGGAAAGATAGCATAATCCAGTATGTCTAAAATGTATCAATCACAATGTCCCATATCCAGTAAAAATTACTAGGCATGAAAAAACAAAATAATTAGCAAAGGTCAGAAAAAATATTGATTGATAAATATAGAACCATTCATAGTGACTGTAGAAAAAATAGAAAATCATATCTAAAATGTAAATTATTGATTAAAATTAACAGCAGATGAGACTCCCAAAAAAGGGCAGGAGAACTTGAAGACATCAAAAATTACTTAAATTGAAGAAAAATGAAAAAATGTTAAATTTCACAAAGCATCCTTATCTGTTCAATAATAATAGAATATAGATTTCTAGATAGGATTAAGAAAGTGAAGGAAGAAGAAAAAAATCAAGAAATTTGCTAAGTCTTTTCTGAGTTTATTCAAAAACAGCAATCCTTAAAACCAGTAAATTAAATGAGCCTGACAGATAAATAAAAGAAATTTATATTTATACACATCATAGAAAAGCAAGTGAAAACCAAGCATAGAGATTAGGGAGCTGGAATCATCATAACAATATCAGACAAAATAGATCTTAAAAGAAAAAAAATGTCACCAGAGACAAAAAGAAACATTTTGTTATGATAAAGGATCAACCCATTAAGAATATAAAACAATTACATGTGTACCTAACAATGGAGCTTCAAAATGCAAGAAACAAGAAATGAAAGACTGAAGAGACAGACAATGTACCAATAATAGTATGGAGTCTCAATACTCCTAAGTCAATAAGAGATTGAAAAACTAGGCAGATATCAACAAGAATATAAAAGGTTTGAACACTATAAAACAACCAGACTTAACAAATGTCCATTAAATATTTCACCAACAAGAGCATAATACATATTGTTCTCCAGCACATGTGAGCAGTTCCTGAGAATAGGCCAAACTTTAAGCTATAAAACAACTCTCAATATATTTGAAAGGATTAAAATTATATAAAGCACATTTCTAAGCTCAATGGAATTAAATTAGTGATCAATAGCAAAAGTGAACTTGATAAATCACAAATATGTGGGAATTAAAAAAGCATACTCCTAGATAACCAATGGATCCAACAGGAGTTAGAAAATTCTGTGTGATGATTGAAAATGAAAGGATGCCTGGATGGCTCAATCAATTGGGTGTCTGACTTTGGGTCAAGTCATGATCTCATGGTTCATAGGTTTGAGACCTGCGTCGGGCTCTGTGCTGACAGCTCAGAGCCTGGAGCCTGCTTCAGATTCTGTGTCTCCCACTCTCTCTGCCCCTCCTCTGCTCGTGCTCTGTCTCTCTGTCTCTCTCTCTCTCTCTCTCTCTCTCTCTCTCTCTCAAAAATAAATAAACATAAAAAAATTTTTAAATGTTCAAAACAAAAAAAGAAGAAAATGAAAACACACTGTACCAAAACTTATGGGATGCAGCTCAAGCAGTACTCAGAGGGAAGTCTAGAGTTGTAAGCATCTACCTTTAAAAACAAAGATCTCAAATTAATAACATAAGCTCCCACCTTAAGGAACTAGATAAATAAGACCAAACTTAAGCTTAGGCAAGCAAATGGAAGAACCTGAAGGTTAGAGTGGTACTAAATGAACTAGATAGAAAAACAACAGAGAAAGGTCAAACAAATTCAAAGATGACTCTTTGAAAAGATCAACATAGTTGAGAAAATTTTAGCTGTATTGATCGAGAGAGAGAGAGAGAGAGAGAAGCTCAAATTACTCAAATCAGGAATGAAAGAGGGGACATCATTTTTGATATTAAATAAATACAAGAATTCTAAGAGGATACTTTTAGCAGCTCTTTCCCAACAAATTAATTAAATAACTTAGATGAAATGGAAAAATTCCTAGAAAGGCACACACCACTGTAGTTTACTAAAGAAAGAAAAGAAAAGAAAATATGAAAAGAGAGAGAGAGAGAGAGAGAGAGATTGAATTAGTAATTTAAAGATTGGCAGTAGAAAAATGCAGACCTACATTCCGTCACTGATAAATTCTACAAAATGTTTAGAAAATAATTAATCCCAATCCAATCCTTTTCAAGTCTACCCAAAGGACAGTAGAGGAGGGAGTACTTCCAAACTCATTCCATGAGGCCAATGTTATCTTGATTCTGTATTCAGATCAAGATATTACAAGATAACTTCAGATCAATACCTCTTAAGAATATAGATCCATTTTGAGTTTATGTTTTTTTGTGTATGGTGTAAGAAAATGGTCCAGTTTCATTCTTCTGCATGTTGCTGTCAGTTCTCCCAGCACCATTTGTTAAAGAGTTTGTCTTTTTTTATGTTGGTTACACTCTCCTGCTTTGTCAAAGATTAGTTAGCCATACATTTATGGGTCCAATGCTGGGTTCTCTATTCTATTCCATTGTTCTATGTGTCTGTTTTTGTAGCAATACCATACTGTCTTGATGATTACAGTTCTGTAGTACAGGCTAAAGTCTGGGATTGTGATGATTCCAGCTTTGGTTTTCTTTTCCAGCATTACTTTTGCTATTCAGGGTCTTTTGTGGTTCCATACAAATTTTAGGATTGTTTCTTCTACCTCTGAGAAGAATGCTGTGCAATTTTGATTGGGATTGAATTGAATGTGTAGATTGCTTTGGGAAGTATTGACATTTTAACAATATTTGTTCTTCTAATCCATGAGCATGAATGCTTTTCCATTTCTTTGTGTCTTCTTCAATTTCTTTCATAAGTTTTCTGTAGTTTTCAGCATACAGATCTTTTACATCTTTGGTTAGGTTTATTCCTAGGTATTTTATGTTTTCTGGTGCAATTGAAAATGTGGTTGATTTCTTGATTTCTCTTTCTGTTGCCTCATTATTGGTGTGTAGAAATGAAACCAATTTCTGTACACTGATTTTATATCCTATGACTTTGCTGGATTCATGTATCAGTACTAGAAGCTTTTTGGAAGGGTCTTTCAGGTGTTCCATGTAGAGTTTCATATCATCTGCAAAAAGTGAAAGTTTGACTTCTTCTTTGTCAATTTGGCTGCACTTTATTTCATGTTGTTGTCTCATTGCTGAGGCTTGGATTTCCAACACTATGTTAAACAACAGTGATAGGAGTGAACATCTCTGTCATGTTCTTGATCTCAGGGGGAAGGATCAGTTTTTCCCCATTGAAGATGACCTTAGCTACGGGCCTTTCATACATGGCTTTTATGATATTAAGGTATGTTTCTTTTACCTCAACTTTCTTGAGGGTTTTTATTAAGAAAGATGCTGTATTTTGTCAAATGCTTTTTCTGCATCTATTTATAGGATTATATGGTTCTTATCCTTTCTTCTATTAATGTGATGTATCACATTGATTGATTTGTGAATACTGAACCAGCCCTGCAGCCCATGAATGAATCCCACTTGATCATGGTGAATAATTCTTTTACTACACTGTTGAATTCAATTTGCTAGTATCTTGTTGAAAAATTTTGCATTCAGGTGCATCAGGGATATTGGCCTATAATTCTCCTTTTTAATGGGGTCTCTGTCTAGTTTGGGAATCAAGGTAATGCTGGCTTCATAGAATGAGTCTGGAAGCTTTCCTTCTGTTTCTATTTTTTGGAACAGCTTGAGAAGGATAGGTATTAACTCTGCTTTAAATGTCTGGTGGAAATCCCCTGGAAAGCCATCTGGCCCAGGGCTTTTATTTGTTGAGGGATTTTTGATAACTGATTCAATGCTTTGCTGGTTATGGGTTTGTTCAAATTTTGTATTTCTTCCTGTTGGAGTTTTGGTAGCGTGTGGGTGTCCAAGAATTTGTCCATTTCTTCCAGATTGTCCAGTTTTTTTGGCATACATGAAAGACCTAGATGTGAGATAGGAAACCATCAAAACCCTAGAAGAGAAAACAGCCAACAATCTCTTTGACTTCAGCTGCAGCAACTTCTTACTCAACACATCTCTGAAGGCAAGGGAAATAAATGCAAAAATTAACTATTGGGACTTCATCAAGATAAAAAGCTTCTGCATAGCAAAGTAAACAATCAACAAAACTAAAAAGCACCCATGGAATGGGAGAAGATATTTGCAAATGACATATCAGATAAAGGGTTAGTATCCAAAATCTATAAAAAACTTACCAAATTCAACACCCAGAAAAACAAATAATCCAGTGAAGAAATGGGTAGAAGACATGAATAGACACTTTTCCAAAGAAGATACCCAGATTGCCAACAGACACATGAAAAGAGGCTCAATATAACTCACCATCAGGGAAATACAAATCGAAAACACATTGAGATACCACTTCACACTGGTCAGAGTGGTTAAAATGAACACCTTAGGAAACAACAGATATTGGCAAGGATGTGGAGAAATGGGAACCCTCTTTCACTGTTGGTGGGAATGCAAACTGGTGCAGCTGCTCTGGAAAACAGTGTGGAGTTTCCTCAAAAACTTAAAAATAGAATTATCCTATGACTCAGCAATAGCACTACTAGGAATTTATCCAAAGGATACAGGAGTGCTGATTCATTGGGGCACAAGTACCTCCAATGTTTATTATCAGCGCTACCAACAAAGCCAAACTATGGAAAGAGCCCAAATGTCCATCAGCTGATGAATGGATAAAGAAGATGTGGTTTATATACACAATGGAATACTACTTGGCAATGAGAAAGAATGAAATCTTACCATTTGCAACAACATGGATGGAACTGAAGGGTATTATGTTATGTGAAATAAGTCAGTCAGAGAAAGCAGATATCATATGTTTTTATTGATATGTGGAATTTGAGAAACCTAACAGAAGACCATAGGGGAAGGGAAGGGGAAAAATAGTTTCAAACAGAAAGGGAGGCAAATCATAAGAGACTCTTAAATACAGAGAACAAACTGAGTGTTGATGGGGGACCAAGGGAGAGGGGAAAATAGGTGATGGACATTGAGGAGGGCAGTTTGTTGGGATGAGCACTGGGTGTTGTATGTAAGCGACGAATCACGGGAATGTACTCCTGAAACCAAGAACACACTGTATACACTGATTGTTAGCCAACTTGACAATAAATTGTATTTAGAGAAAAAATTTTAAAAATAAACTACCAGAGTTAAAAAAATAAAACAAAAAATAAGAATATATATCAAAAAGTCCTCAACAAAATATTAGCAAACCAAAATTATCAATATATAAAAAGGAGTACACACTGTGACCAAAGAATTTATGCCAAGAATGCAAAGTAGTGAAGATATAAAGTATGTAATAAATACCTGGAATTTTTCCTTCTGTTTAATTCACAAAGCACATGAATGGAGATTATGTATACAAAGTTGGACTATAGGACTATGAAGTTTTCTAGAATTTAATATTCATTTCAAATCCCATAATTCCTCAAATGAAAAGACCATTTAACTGGAGTACTCATCATCTATGCGTGATTTGAAAATGCAAATTTTTATTTTCTGTGGTCATTATGTAATCCTGCTAGTTGAGACAAGGGTTAATTACTGGATTTGTATTATTTAAAAATATATGACCCCAGAGGAAACACAATTCTTCAGGTATCATGACTGTTGCTGGTAGGATATCGTAATACAGAAAATGGTATACAGTATATACATGTTCCAAATTCCTTCTTTCAAATTTGGGATGACAACAGTATGCAGATATAATAGACTAAGAAAACTGTTCCTCAGAGAAAGATGCTGTGTGAACCTGCTCCAGTCAGATGAAAGTTGTAGCACTCACAATTCTTTTTAATTAATATTTGGAACTCCCCCCCAATTTAGGAAATTGAATTTTAGGAACCAGGATGTTAATAATAGAAGGATAAAAATGTCTTTTTCACTTTTAACATATTGGAAACATTTCAATCAGCCAAATCCTTAGATGTCAAAAATTCAATCAAATCAAAATATGAAAGAGGGTATATTCTTTATATTGAGTGATGGTGTAAAACCTGTCCCACAAACTTTCTATTTTAAGATTGATTTAAGAGGGACCTAGGTTTCAAATGTTGAGATTCAAAGTAGAGATAACAATTCTTAGTCATTAAAGCCAAAATTGTTTGAAAAAGCAAAGTCCTTGTGAAATTTTGCTGTTGGCCACTAAAGTAGAAAATGTTCAGGGGTGCCTGGGTGGCTCAGTCCATTAAGCGTCTGGCTCTTGGTTTTGGCTCAGGACATCATCTGGCAGTTCATTTCATGAGATAGAGCCCTACATTGGGCTCTACGTTAAGTGTGGAGACTGCTTGGAATTTTCTCTCTCCCTCTCTGTCTGCCCCTTCCCCATTCATTCTCTCTCTCTCTCTCTCTCTCTCTCTCCCCCCCCTCCTCTCTCTCTTTCAGAATATATAAACCTTAAAAAAAGAAAAATGTTTCATTTTCAGAAATTCATATCCAAAATTTTCAGCTCAATTCGATTTCTGTAATAAGTAATAATCAAGAGAGTTTTCTAGTGAATTTTTGAAGGGTGCCGTTTATTTCACTGTGTTGGTTTTCAATAACAAGTGTTCATTGCCTCTCCCTACTTAAATATGTGGTGTTTCTTAGTTAGACTATGAACTCTCATAACTGAATTTAATACCATGTATCAACAGAATAAAGCCTCAACAGCTTTATTACCTTCTGTTTCTACATGTCTGTTTTTAACATTATGCTCAGCTAAGTGTTGTAAAAACTAAGTATGAATGTGTCATGAAGGGCTTCCTAGTGAAAAATATTTAAATTTAATCCAAAAATTATGCTCAAACGATCTATATGAAGGTTGTAGAAAAATTATATATATATATGTATGTATATATATATGTGTGTGTGTGTGTATATATATATATATATATGTTTATTAATTGAGAGTGAGAGAGACAGAGCACAAGCAGGGGAGGGGCAGAATGAGAGAAGGACACAGAATTTAAAGCAGGCTCTAGGCTCTGAGATGTCAGCACAGAGCTTGACGCGAGGCTGGAACTTATGGACTGTGAGATCATGACCTGAGCCGAAGTTGGACACTCAATGAACTGCGCCACTCAGGCACCCCGAAAATTTTATATTTAATTTACCATTTCCTTCCATTTCTCCTTTGTCTACCTCAACTACTCTCCACACTGAAGCTATACTGTTTTGTCTATCAGGAAAGCCCAGTTTTATCACTTTGCTTTTGACAAGATTGTATATTTCCCCACTAAGCCATAGATTCCTTATCAGGATGTGCTGGGCTCCCAGGATCTTTTTCTTCTCCCCCTCTAGAAAACTATGTATAACCATTCTATTCCAGGGCTTTCTGCAATTGATAAATACTTCCTGGAATAACCTTTATCCTCCTCTTGACCAAATTCCCATTTGTCACCCTGTCAAAAAGCTTCCTCCTACCCCTTCATTTAGCTTGGCATCTTTATTATAGCACTCATTCACTGTCATATTTTTACTGAATGCCTGCCACGTGCAAGGTACTGTCCTAAGTAGTAGGGGCTCAGCAGTGAACAAGACAACACCCCTGCCCTTATGATTCTTACTTTCTAGAATAAAGTCATGATTATACCGTTACCATGATCCTTATCTCCATCATATTCTAATTGCCCTGGTTCTAATTGTCCATATTCTAATCTCTCCCCAGTAGATAATAAGCTTCTTGAAAATATAGGCTGTGTCTCATTGGTCATTTTTTCTCATAGCATTTATCTCAGTAACTGGAACATAGGGAAACTCATTAAATGTTGTGAATGAAGCAATGAATATTTCAACACTTCCCTACCAGTACAGTGAGAAAAGTCTTATGCAAAATTAGAAATACAAGTGTCTAGTGATAAGAAAGACAGGGCATTGTGAAGCTGCTAATCTTATCTTTTTGTCAGAAAATTCTCCTAAAGTTAAACCGACTATACCTCAAATCTGTCTTGGTATATATTAATAGTGGTGTCTTGGTATATATTAATAGTGGTAGTAGTAAAAAGTAACATTCTAACTAAAATTTATTAGACATTCACCATAGGTAAGTGACAAATGTTTAACATGCATGATTCGTTTGACTCTTGTGAGAATCCTAGAAAGTAGGCAGGTGATGATCTATTTTTTTTTAAATAGATGGTAGAACTGAGGCCAATATAAGTCAAGTGACTTGCCTAAGTTATACAGTAAGTAAGTGCTGGAGCTGGCCAACAAACCTAAGAGACACTGCTGTCCTGATAAGTAACTATTTTAATCAGATATCAGAGATAGAGCCTCACAGTGAGTGATAAAATACTTTGCTACTTGCTAGCTCAATGAATGAGTTGACTTCATGCCTAATTTCTCCATCTACACATGGGTATGGCATGGAAATTAAATGATATGATTGGTTGAAAATTCCCAAATAGTAAAATCCTTAATGTATTGCACTGTTGTTGTGCATTATTAAACTTACGCTTAAAAGTTTCCACCACAAAGGATCAACTATATTCCTCCTAGGATGAGTCATTGAATGTAATTGTTTAAAAACATATACAAAACTCTGAATTAAAGTGAACTTCTTGAAAGAAACAACCTTTCTTTCAATTTAGTCACTGCTTACTGCGTCTACCATCTTCCACCAGCCTCTCAGAGTGGCTTGTGCAAAGAAGCTGTAATTAAGTGCTTCTAGAAATGGAGAAGTAACACAAGTGTAGATACTTACTCAAACTAAGATTTCATCTAAGTCTACCATCAACATACCTTAATTATTTACATAAATCCTGGAAAGAAGGGAAGTGATAAAACTTACAGGAAATAACTACTATTGCTAAATGACAATTATTTGTGCTCTTGTTCCAGTGCCAGTAAATTGGCAATGTATTCTGAAACAAATTATATCAAAGCATGCCATGAAATATATCAAATGTAACATGACTAAAAGGCACATCCTCTGAGCAGCTGCCTTTGGGAGTAGGTTAGTTGATAGCATTATCTATTGCACTTCTGGAGACAATCATGTCACTGCCCAAAGGGTTATTTATTTTTATCCTTATCAAAACCAGGGGATGTAATTCCCAATAAAATATGTGTAGTGACTTTCTAATTTTCACACTTTGTCAGAAAATAGGACATATGTACATTAAGTGCTCAGCGTGGGCAGAACTCAAATTATCCTTGAGTTAAATTAGTCAGCATTTTAGAGATATTGGTGGCGGTAAACAATGTCCATTGCAAGAATAGCTATTTATGTAAGAATTTTTTTTAAAATAGTTTAATTCAGAGTGTGAAGTCTCTGATTTTAGGAGGGTACTATCCAAATGCAAAGTGTCATGTGACAAGACCAACTTTACAGAAATAAATCAGAGTCTCTTCAGATTCTGTACATTACCATTTCCTGCTTTTACTACTTAGAGACTCTTGCCTCTTCATAATTTCCCTGAAAAGGAATTTTATTTTATTTATTTAAAAATAATTTTAATGTTTATTTATTTTTGAGAGAGAGAGAGACAGAGAGAGAGAGAGAGAGAGAGAGAGAGAGAGAATGAGTGGGGGAGGGGCAGAGAGAGAGGGAGGGAGACACAGCTAATATGAAGCAGAGCAGGATCCAGAGCAGGATCCAGAGCAGGATCCAGGCTCTGAGCTGTCAGCACAGAGCCCAACACGGGGCTCAAACTCGGAAATGATGAGATCATAACCTCGGCTGAAGTCAGATGCTCAACCAACTGAGCCACCCAAGCGCCCCCTGAAAAGGAATTTTAAAATCAATTTAAAATCAATACTTCTGTGTGTGCGCGCGCACACGTATGTGTGTGTGTTTTCGATCATGCTCTATAATCAAATTTTTCATCTAGATTCAAGAAACCTTCATCAAGATTCAAGAAATTTATGTTGAGGATACATAAATGGGACAGTTAAACCCAACTCCATCACTGTGAATCTTAGGTACAGAGAACAGAGTTATTGTACTTTGCAGGAAAGAGACAGGCAGCACTAATGTTACAGAGAAGAAGGAAGTAGTCAAAAGCAGGAAATGCAAATAAAGTTAAGTGTCAAGAATGTTTGGGTAGAAAATGATTGAGCAGAAGAGTAGGATCAAATGTGTGCGAAAGAGTGCTACATACAACACATGAATATGTAAATGTTTGCTGTTGAGGAAAGAAGTGGAGTTGTAAATAGACTGTGTGAGAGAAGATTCAGCCTAATAGAAACAGTGCGCTGATGGTTATAGTTAGCAAGATCCAAAATAATCAAAATAATGCATGGATTTGGCAGTGTGACAACAACACATCTAGAAATGAGGAGAGCAAGGAGATTTGGAATAAATTTTAGTTCTGTTTTCCCATATTGGAATGGTGTTAAAACCATGAGATTTAAGGTGTTTGTACATTCAAAAAAGTCTTAGATTAATGAGAAAGAAGAGTGTTAAACAGACAGAACTCATAATGATGATATGAGTCAGTTAAGATGATCTCAAGGATATTAGTAATAATTCTGGATAGTGCATTCTAGTAAACAGGGAAGGAGCTAGTAGAAAGCAATTAAGGACTTCTGGTAAATCAGTCAGAGCAAGGTAGTGTAGATCTCCCAGGTCTTCTGACAGTTAAATGCATAGAAATACTGGATGCAATATAATTACAAAATTGAATATAGCTGAATTTCAAGAGCAAAAAATGAAACATCCTAGGAACCAAAAAAACAAAACAAACAAACCACAAAATCTGAAAGCCAAAATTCAGATGGAAATGGAACTTGATATAGGAATTGGAGCTGAAGCCAAACACGTCATAGTGCACTGGAACAATATATTGGGTTTAATAGAGTTTTGAAAATTGAGATGAGGACTATGTCTTTGAATGACAAGCTTAAAATTTGCTATATGCATAAAGCCAGGAGCTAGAAGGGTTGGTTGTCCAACCAAAAAGCAAGAACTAGAAAATCTCTACTGACCAGTTTAGGGAAGCTCCAGAATATGCATCTGGAACAGTGGATAGAAATCAGAAACTATGCCTGTATCTTCTAGCTGTATGACCTTAGGATTTGTACTGACTATAAAGCAAAAGAGAAAATCATAAAACTGTTCCTGAATCAGAAACATCTTTGAAGCCCCAGCAGAAACAAACAAAATATCGCTTGGTAGGAACATGGTAATCAAATAAATAAGTAAATAAATGAAGTTTAAATTTTAAAGTAAATCAAGAAAAATCTAGTCTCAGACAAATAATGGAGAATGGTATTAAAAACGAAAGACTCATTAGAATAGTAGGATTCAATTATCTATGGCAAGGGAGGCCCTGGAAGAAAATAACTTTCGATGAACTCAAAATAAAATAACATTAAAAAATCAAAAGATATGAACTGCAGTGAGAGAGAGATAATAGGAGAAACAAACATGATCATATATGCAGAAAGAACAAAAAATGTGAACTTATTTGAACAAAAATGTCCAAAAATTCATTTGAAATTATTCAAACAGTAGAAAAAGAAGAAATAGACTGTAAAGGAAAAAACAAGTAGATTCGAAAGCATAAACAAATGAGTAGATTTGATAACACAAACACACAGAAGTTTCTTAAATGAAAAGAGAAGACAGACTTAAAATTTAACAGCTCAAAGATCTGGTCGAGGAGAGAGAATTAATGAATTGAAAAATACTTCTCCACAGCATTGACATGAAGAGCATGAATTCTAAAAGAAGAGAATAGAAAGGACACAGAGAAATCAATATTGAATGGAGATTTTTTTTAGAGGGACACAACATGTCTAGAATGGCAAAATAAAACACATTTAGACTTAGATTTTGGCCACTGAAACTATAAAAATATGAAATCCTTAATAAGTATCAGAAAGAAGATATATTGTTTACAAAAGAGTAATACTCAGACTTAAAGGAGACCTCTTGTTAGCAACAAATGACAAAGAGATAATTGTGTATCTTTCAAACACAGCAGAGAAATAATTTTAAAACTAGGATTATAAACCCAGAAACAGTGTCATTCAATCAGGAGAGTAAAATAAATACATTCTCAAACATGCAAAGAGTATGAAAGTTTGCTACTTGATGACAAAGGATGCATTTTGGCCAAAATGAAATTAAATCTGGAATGCAGGAGTAGGTTAAGGTGCAACAATAATGGAGATCAGAGTGGTGAATATATTTGTAAACCCAAAGACATATTTATTGAAAAGTATGGCTCTCTTGGAATGACAGAGAAATTAAAAACAAAGTTGAAATCAAATAGTCAAAATTTAAAACAAAAGGGTGGGGGAAGAAAGGGTGTATTTAGTGTTAAGGTCTTCTAAGATATTGATAGAATTTAAATAGAAAAAGTGAATAAAAGAAGAAATAAGTCTTGAGGAATGTGCAACAATATAGATATTATTGGAATGTGTCAACATGCTTGAAAGGAATGTGTGGAATAGGATCAGGTGGAGACCATTTCCTAGGAGGTTTCTGAAATACCATGCTCTATTATGAGAAGGTTTATGGCATTTTAATCAGAATAATCATAGCTTGAGTAATATCTCCAATCAACCTGTGTACAATGTTGTTCTCATAGTAAGACAGAGCTCTTGCACTTATTCAAGTGTGGCACTTGTCTTATGATAGAAATATGAGAAGAGCAAGTAAGAATAGGCTCTTAAAAGTGGAAATGCTTGGTTATTTTGTAAATATAATAACTAGTTATTTCTTGTAAGCCACAGACACACCTTTACTTCACTTAACAAAAAAATGCACTTTTTAAATTCATGACTTAGAACTTGGAAAAAACAGAAAGCAAACTTATTATGGTAAATGCCTATAATTAGTCCACAAAGACAACATTTGCTGTCTAAAATGAGACTGAATACAGAAGCCCACATATTTTCCCGAGGCAAAATTCCCCATTTTCACGATGAAATTCAACTTGAAAGAAAATAGTTCCTTTTGTGTGCAATTGCTTTTTCCTTTGTGGCAAATCCCTTCACTGGGTCTGATTGTGAGAAATGATACATGAAACACTCAGTACTTCAACACCTTGAAAATAAGCATTCTTTATTGGGATTTAAAGATGGAAAGGTAACATTTTGCCAGTGTTGAGAGTTCTGATTATAATCAACATGAACAATAGATATTTAAGAGACGGACCTAGGATTTTCATATATAAAAGGCTACATTAAATAAAATGTATGCCTGGATTACAACTTCTCTAAACAGTGGGAAATGCTTTCAAGGTATAAGTTAATACAATGCACTTGCACAGTGGAGTGACCATTTACCATGCTCTGGCTAAACAGTGTCTGACTGAGACAAGAGCCTTCCCTTGTCTGTCTGTCTGTCTGTCTCTCTAATGAAAAGCATTACCAAGCAAAATCAGGCAATTATCCTTAATCCCACCCATTTCTTCTTCCCCTATTTTGAATCCATGACGAAATCCCTAGACACTTTATCATCCCATTCATTCAGATTCCTCTCATGGACTGATGCACATTATGTCTATTTTTTCCTGATTTGAATTTTATTCACCCTTCATTAATTCAAGTGGCTTATACAATTCACTTCTTACGGTTTTGGAGGCTGGAAATCTGAGCTCAGGGAACCAGCACAGATAGCCAAGTTTTGGTGAAAGCCCTCTCCCAGGTCGCAGACTGCCAACTCCTGCAGGGAGCAGAGAGGAAGCAAGCTGTCTCCTGATTTACAAAGGTGCTAATCCCATTCATGGGGGCTCCCCTTTTATAACCTCATATAATCCTAATGACCTCCCCAAAGTCTCTGCCTTCTAATACCATAATATTGGGGGATGGGGTTTCAATATATGACTTTTGGGGGAACACAGATATTCAGTCCATAAAGGGACATTCATTATGCGCCTGTCATTGTTCTAGGTATAGGGGGCACAGTATTGAAAAGAATAGACAAAAATCCCTGCCTTCATGGAGCCATGTCCTAATGGGGCAAACACAAAATAAATAAGAAATGTTAGTAAAGTATTTATAGTTTAGAAAATTAAAAGTGCTAAAGAGGAAAAAAATGAGAATGAGAAATTGTGGTGTGCAATTTTTTATGGAGTAGAGGGAGATCGCTTTACTGGGAGTTTGACATTTGGCTAAATAACCGATGAAGTTCAAGGGTGAGTTATGAAAGCTGGATGGAAAGAGTTCCGGACAAAGAGAAAAGTAGGTATAAATACGCTAAAACCTGTAACTGTTATGTTTAAATAGACTCAGAGACTTTCTGTTTCTGAAAAAGAGCATGTAAATAAATTTTATACAATTCGAAAGGCCCTTCAAGATATGGTTCCAAGACCTGAAATCTCCTCACGCTGAGTGTTCCCTGTGCCCTTAGTTCTTAGAAAGTGCCAGGCAGTTTATAACCTCAGGCCCTTGCTCCAGTTCTTTTATCTTTTCCTTTTTTACCCACTTTTGTGTCTGACTAGTTTTCAGGTTTTTTTAGGACCAACTTTAAATGCTGTCTTTTCAAAGAAGACCTATAGAAACATCCTGTTATTTGGGATATGCAATTATTCACCATTGGCTACCTCCCTAGAAAAGCTTCCTGATTCTTTTCTAACAAAATCTATGTGTCTTTTTTTTCTTTTTTCATTTCTTTTATGCATCATTTTACTGTATGCCTGTGTCCTTATAAACCAAATAGGAAGGCAGAGACCTCCTATATTGTTTTTCCTCCTTTTGGAATGGACTTTTCCCAGCTTATTCCATAGTTTAGGCATTGTTATTCTTTAGTTCTCAGATCTAATGCCATCTCTTCAGAGATGAGCCTTCCCCAAAGCACTTTTCTTCAATTAGCTGTTTCCCAAGTACAGTGCCTTAAGAGACAGGCATGTAATCTGAGGGTGAAGTGACCTAGTGTAGGCAATATAGACAACGCAGAGGAAAGGTTTTTATACTGAAGGAAAAAATATATATTAATATGTGTGTGTGTCACATACAGAGTTAATACCTATAATATATATAAATCTCCTAAATTCATTAAGAAGCAAACATTTCAGAGCAAAATTTGGCAAATCATTTGACTATGAAATTCACAGAAAATTCATCAAAATTGCAATATAAAAAGACACTAATTTTTTTAAAGAAAAACATATTTCAAACACAACATTATAAGCTCCATGTAGGGAAGAATTTGCATTTTTCTTTCCCATTATATCTCTAGTTTTAATGTAAAATCTGACAACTGACACTGCAGGTGTGTGTGTGTTACCGTGTGTGTGTGTGTGTGTGTGTGTGTGTGTGTGTGTGTAATTAGCTATCATCCATTCCTAAAAGATTCAAGAACATGAATACAGTTATTTAGTGCTGTGAATGTGTGGAGAAACAGACACTATTTTTAGGACTCGTGATTTGGGAATATCAAAATTGGAATTGCGTGTGCTCTTAACCCAGCTTTTTAACTCTAAGAATTTATCTCACGACATGCCAAATGTATGTAACAGAATGTTCACTTAAGCTCATTTGGTAACAGCACATAATTTAAAAAAGTAAATTCATACAAACTGATAAATGGTTAATGGGATTCTTATGGGAATCCCAATGTAAGTTTTTTATTTTGTCCAAAGAGGAAGTTGTCATATATCTTCTTGTTTGAGCATCTCTGGGGTAAAACTTTCTTGTTCCTTCTTGTTTCCTTGCTAATCTTTTGATCTGTAAATTTTGTACATACTTTAATAAGCCGCTCCCTCTTTAATTTTTTTCCATTACACTCAATTGGTTTTTGTTATTTCAAGGCCTAGTTATAACTATGGTCATTCATTCATAGTCAACAGATATTTATGGAATGCCCACTATATGGAAGGTATTAGGCCAAACAATGATTCATTCTATCTTGACAGAATATTTATATTTCCTCTTTTATGTACTCAAAGTGGTAGATAAATCTGAATATTTTTATGAGGATAGTGAACATTTATAGTTTAGTGATATTAAGGCTGTAAAAAGACCAGGGAGAGATTTACTTCCTTTTAGCAATTCTAGGCATTCTAGAAAACAACAAATCACTAAAATTGGTGAATTTCTAGTGGCCTGTCTCATCAAATATAATCAAATCTTTTGGAGCCATTGGACTATCTAAAACAACCTTCTATAATACTTTTCATTATTATATCAGTAATTCTCAACCAAGGTGACTTTGCCTCCCAAGGGGCATTTGGTAAAGTCTGGAGACATTTTTTGATTATCACTACTGGGGTATTGGGTGGGTACTATTGGCTTCTAGTGAATAGAGAGCCAGGGATACATTATATATCCTGCAAGGCATACAACAACAAAAGACATGTTGAATCCCAAATATCAATGTTAGGAAACCTTAATTAATATGGTTAGTATAAATTGTCAATCCCCTATGACTCTTAAAATAACCTACAGAAGAAAAAGTGGATATTTTGCACTGGAGTTTTTCATACAGAATTAGACCAAGGAAGATAGAATCATCCCTTTGTACATTTAATAAAAAGTGTATAATATTTATTCACATTTTTCTTTGACTTGTAACAGTTTGATTAAATTACAATTGCAATCAGTTAAAACCATTAAGTGCAAACCTGGCTGGCTTCTCAAATATCTAAGGATACACAGATGGAATGAAAACGGATGGAAGGTGTAAATGAGAAGATTCAATTAACATATTTCCTTCTAGTACATGTTTCACAAGGAAAATCCCCTGAGACTGAAAATGAGACCTTACTTTAAGAAATATGGTGCCTTTTTACCATGTTAAGAATAAAAATCCTTTAACATCTTTTTATGTCATTTGGTGTTCAGACCAAATCTATGTCCTTAAGGTCAAGACACAAATATGATAACAAAGAAAGTCTAAGCTAAGAGCTGCTAAATTACTATACATTAGAACACTAACCAATTTAGTGGCAGCCTGATTTTTTCAGGAGTCTTTCTCTACTCCTAATAGCATTATAATTGTTATTATAAGATTAGATTTGACACTATGATTCCTAAGAATGAACATAATAAAAACACACCATTTATTATAGTGCTAGCAATTATCTTGCTGTGCCTTCATCAACATCTACAGGGATCAATGAAATGTAGTTAATCAGATGTGTTTGAAACATCCTTATTTTGAAAGTTTAATGCGTCTTTCAGTGCTAATTTAAACTGTACTAAAATTGAGTTGGCCATTCATAAGGCTGAGATTGTTTTTCAAATGCCTCTTAAGGATCAACAAATAATTATAAAAAGATTAGCTGATGGACAGAGGCAACATTATGTATATATTCACTTCAATTATTTCAACTGCTCAAAGTGTTGTAGATGCTTTCAGATTAAAACATTGTAATTATAAGTTCAGTATTTAGCAGGACTCTTTCAGATTTCAAGAAAAAGATGGATGTTTGACTTACTGTGGGTTGGAAGTGGAAGAATACATGGGGATATAAGGAAATATAGATTCCTTGGCAATGGCTGTGTCCCAAAGGCCAACCTAATTTGATATACCATTCTCATGAGCCAGTTTCTGTTTTTTGATGCTTGTACCTCCACTGCAATTTACTACTACCACCATTTCTTCCTGAGAGCTTCTGCTTATGGGTTTCCATGAATCTTATCCCTTCCGTTCTACTTTAACAGAGACTACTTCTCTGTATTATTCATATCCAGACTCCCCAACAAGAAAGTTCTCTCTAAGCTGGACATTTACTAACCAGAAGGACTCCTGGTGCTCAGAGTTTTCAGTGGTCAGACTTATACACAGGCAATTGGTACCTCATGTTAATTCCATAGATGACTGTCAATTCCTTATCCCATGTGTTTTGCCTAGGATTGCAGGTTAATGAGCATTGAGTATAGTAATGACATGGAAAATGAGGCATGGTTGTAGTCCTTTTTCAGACACGGGCTGCTATTGTGCTATGCACCTGGACTTCTCTTGAATTTATCCAGTTATCAATAACTTGGATAATTTATATTCCTGATATCATGGTTAGACATTTTATCTTGAAGAAACCAAATTTTACCTCAAATAAAATGTAAACAAGATGAAATTTTTAAAAAGACATTGTAAATATTTGGTAAGTACTTCATAAAGCAGCCATCATTAGACCTTTTCCCTAAAGTTGGGACAAGCCTACAACTGGAATACCATACAATATTTCACTAAACATAAAAAAAATGAAACATATAACTCAGATTGTCCAGGACACAGAAGGAAAGTGTGTATGTAGTATTAGGGGTAAATCTTAATATAAGCACAGACAAACAAGGAAACAAACAAAAAAAAATCCTGGAAAAATAATGACAGATAAGAGATTAAGTAAAGAGATGCTTTTCTCACAGAAAAATAATGGATATTGACAATTTTTTTAATATTGACAAATATTTTTTGTCAATGACAAATATTGACAATATATATTTAATATTGAAAAATATTTTTAAAATGCAAAGACGCAGGACAAGGTTTACCAAAATCAGTATAACAGGGCTATTTGGTGGTGCAACATACATTTGGCCAATAAATAAATAAGAAAACTAAAAACTATGTTTTTGAACTTGTAAAATGTCATGAGATAAAAATACAAAGGCCTGACAAAAGCATGAATAAGCCTATGAAAAATAGGCACATGGGAGTTAATTTATATCCCTGTAGTTTTTTTGGGACATCAACTTTTCAAAGTGGTAGTAGGATAGATAATTTTCAACCCAATAATAATGTATTTTTGCTGAATTCGATTAGACTATTGATTTTAAAAGTCCATGTAACATTATTTAACATGGTATTCCTTCTATTTCTTTTTAATACACAACTCACTTTCTTCAGAATATCTGTTAAATTTGAAGAGATGCTAATATTTCATAAAATACTTTTTGGAAAATGTTTTTCTTCACTCTTCATATACAGGCAGATTTTATGTTCTGCAATATAATGTTAGCCTTTACTTTGCATCATTATACATTATATGCATGTAATTAAATCAATGACCTAATATGTACTCTAAAGATGTACTACAACATATAAAAAATAACAAAGTGCATTTCCTTTCAAATTCAGACTAATTGATCCTTTTTTGTACCTTTGGAAAAATAATGCATGTGTTAATTAATCTTATTTACTATAAATTTGAATTGAGAATAAAAATAATTTTGAAAAATACAAAATATGTCAACATTGTAGGTAGCCTATAAAGAAAAGTATCACATAATGGCTGATATCAAATCTACTTCTCCACATTTAGTTGAGAGAATAGTCATTCAGAACTATAAGGGATAATTTTTAATGAGTTATTTGACCTGTAATTAAAAAAATTTAAACTCTCTCTCTCTCTCAAAATAAATAAAACTAAAAAACAAACAAACAAACAAATAAACAAGAGAAACCAGGGGGTTCCCAGGCAGGCTCCTTTCAGGGGAATGGGATAATGGAGGAGAGGATGTTGAGGACTGTGGGCCTCAAAGAGAGGTGGGAGGTGGACAGTTCAAAGCCCAACCCTCCAGCCTGGAGCCTGCTGCTTTACCATCACCATTTACAGTGAGAGTCTATGCAAAGAGAGGACAGATGGAGGTGGAGGACATCAGACCTGCTATTATGGAGGGTGATAAACATCCTCAGTTGGAGTGAAGTAAAATCAGGCTCCCTGTCCACAGCCTGCAATCTCTAACCAAACATAAGGGAAGATATGTGAAGCCCATCTTAAACCAGCAACCTGATAACCCACCTGCCAGACTATTAATGCATCTGCTGGATCCTTCCTGGGACCCTGATATGTATTACACATTGGTGCCTCAATTTCCTGTTAGACATTTTAAACATTTCATCTTTACTGAGGTATAACTGACATATAAAAGTATAGAATAGTTAAAGTGTACATAGTGATTATTTCATGTCCATAAACACATTGTGAAAGGATTTCCCACATATGGTTAATTAACACATCCATCAACACCTGACACATCTATCTTTGAGAAAATTTAAGTTCTACTCTCTTAGTAAATTTCAATTACACAAAACTGTGTTAACTATAGTCAGCATGTGTTCTACATTAGATCCTCAGACTTTATTCATCTTATAGCTGAAAGTTTGTACCCTTTTATTGACCTATCCCTATTTCTCCCACTACTCCCCCCAACCGCCCCCCCCCCCAGCATTTGACAACCATTTTTCTACTATTTCTTTCTAGGAGTTTGCCTTAAAAAAAAAAAAAAACATTTCACATATAGGTGATACCATGCAGTATTTGCCTTTGTCTGGTTTATTTCAGTTAACATAATACCCTCAAGGTCCATCCATTGGAAATGGCTGGATTTCCCTCTTTCTCATGGTTGAATAATGTTACATTATAATATTATTATAATGTGGTATTATTATTGTTATGACTAGAATAATATTTGCTCAAAGCTTCTAAGTTCTGATAACCCTAACTTCTTCCCTTTTCCCCCAGTCCTATAGCTGGTAGCTGCCTGTTGTAGTTATTATCTCTGATACCTACATGTTTTATTTTTGCCTTTTGTACTATAAAACCTGGTTAAGCCATTTCTGATATTATATTCTCTCTGATAAAAAAGAAAAGTGTGGTATGTGTTGATATGAGTACTTCGACCACAACTATAAAATATTATTATAATATAAAGTACAAAATTATTCATCACACACACACAATGGTAATTATAAGCAAGAGCTTTGGAATCAAACCAGATTTTGACTATGTGTTACAGTTCAATAAAATTGCTAAACATTTCTTCCTGTCAATTTCCTAACCTGTAAATTGTAGCAGATAAAAATAGCAAGCACTAAATCCTAAAACTTGTGCAGTGTATCATTCACAGTGATCACAGGGAAATTTATAGATATATGTGAACCTATAACTTAATACAAGCAATATACAGAAAAAATATATGTGATTATGTTAAACTTTTATCTAAAACTCAATAAATTTAATGTATATTTATGATGAAACATATCTGAAAACTGAATTAAAATAAATGTACTTAATCTGATAAAGGGTGTTTATAAAACACCTACAATTTATCCCATATTGAATGAAAAAATTGAAATTCTTCCCCTTCAGGTTGGAAAAAAATCAGAATAATGTGCACCATAAGCATCTCTATTAAATATAGTGCTTGAAGTTCCAGGCCAAATAAAAAGATGGTAAATACATATAAATATTGAGCAAGAAGTAAAGTGTTCATTATGTTAAGAAGACACAATTGTGTGATGTAAAAAATCACAAAGAATCTACAATCTTTTTAATTAAAAAGGATTTTTAGCAAAGTTGCTGGGGATTTCTGCATCACATATTTCTATTGTTAGCAATCAACAGAAAATATATTTTAAAACCATATGATTTATAAGACTATATAAAAGTAAACTTATACTAATTCTAAGGAAATATATGCAATACATTACGCTAAAGACCAAGCAATATATATGAGGACAATTAGAGAAGTCATATCATTTTGGAAGTCAATATTTTTAACATATCGATTCACCCCAAATTGAAATGCTGTGTGAATTAAACCCAATGTTAACCAAAATGTGTACATGTATGTACATACTTATATGTGGATATGTGGATGGTGAAAAGTTCTTTCTGAAATGTGTATGAAGACGTAGGGCAATTTTGAAGAACGTAGAAGACCTGAATTAATCAAGTTTGCCATAAAACTACTCTAAGTAAAGACAGGGTGGGATTATTAAAAAATGAGAAAAATAAATAAATGATACAGAATAGAGAGCCCAGAAGGAGAGTCACACATATATGGTCACCTGAATTATGACAAACACGACATCATCAATGGCAGCAAGGGTCGTCACTTCAATTTATGGTAACGAATCATTTAGAGAAAAAAAGAATATAAAAATGAACCTTGAAAAATGAACTTTGACCTCAACTCACCATATATAATATTTAAGGAAGTTAACAAATTTAAATGCGAAAGGTCAAACAACAAAAGGTCTGTAAGAAACAAAGAATACCTCTATAACTTTAGAGTAGGAAAATGTTTCTTTTTTTATTTTGTTTAATCTTTATTTATTTTTGACAGAGAGACAATGAGATAGAGTGCAAGTGGGGGAGGGACAGAGAGAGAGACACAGAATCAAAAGTGGGATCCAGGTTCTGAACTGTCAGCACAGAGCCCAGTGTGGGGCTTGAACTCATGAACCACGAGATCATGACTTGAGCCAAAGTCAGATGCTTGACTGACTGAGGCACTCAGGTGTCCCAGAAAGTATTTCTTATAGGAGACTAAAGAACTAACCATACAAACAAAGATTACTACATTTGGCTTTGTCAATATTGAAGACAGTTTTCACTTTTTTTTTTAAGTTTTTTACTTATTTTGAGAGAGGGAGACAAAGCACATGAGTGAAGGAAGGGCAGAGAGGGTGAGAGAGAGAATCCTAAGCAGACTGAGCACTGTGAGTGCGGAGCCCACCATGGGGCTGGAACTCATGAACCCTGAGATCATGACCTGGGCTGAAATCAAGATTCAGACGCTTAAAGGCTAAGGCAGCCAGCCGCCCCTAAGACAGTGTTTACTTTTAAAAGATCATTTTTTTAAGACACTGAAAGGCAAGCCACTGACTGAGAAGATATGTGCAAAATGAATTCATACTTAGAACAGAAAAAGAACCCCTCTGTATCGAAAAGAACAGAAAATCAAAAATCAAAGGGCAAAAATTTGATCAGACACCTCACTAAAAAAGGTATCCAGATAAACAATAAACATACTTGATTTTGTTTGGAATTTGATATTTATCAAAAGTCTTCAGCCTTCCTGTCTAACTGAAATGCACATTAAAACCCCCTTCAGATGTCACTCCACCTGTACTAGAGTAGCTAGAGTTAAGGAGACTATCAATCCCAGGTTTTGATGAGACTGTGGAACAACTGGAACCTTAAGTAGGTAAACTGGAAGTTTCTGACAAAACTAGCACATGAGTAGTGTATGGCCCAGTGGGTTTAACAGAATTTGGTATATATTGGGTGAAATCAAATGATTTTGCCACAAAATACATGTAATAGTGTGCTTACAGCAACTTTGTTCATAATAGATGAAAAGTACAAATAATATAGAGGTCCATCAACATTAGAATGGGTAAACAATAACAACAACAAAAACAACAACACTGTGGTAATCCATGCTGTGAAAAGTTATGAAATCATGAGATGAATGACTACTCTCCTTGCTGCTGAAAGGATGGATCTCACATTTTAATTGGTATGTACCTCTTAAACAAGGAATCAGAACATAAAAAGATGCAAGAAAATGGAAATGGTATTTCATTATGCAAGTTTCTATTGGTTTTATGCTCTCTGGAAGGGAATGAATGGACATGTTAATTAGCTTCTCTGTTGTTCCACCCAAGCTCTTCTGCTGATCTGCCCCCCACGCCCTGCACTCTGAAGCAGTATCCACCTCTGATGTTGGCAGCTGCAAAGCTCACAGGCATCTGTGGATGGCATTTGGATGCAGTTGCCTTTTGTTTTGAGTGTTGGGGCAAGAGATGTGGAGAAGCCCTGGAGCCCTATCTGTGCTGAGTGGTTCTGACTAGGGCTGTCCAGTGCTGGGGCTGGATGCTGCATATGAGTCACAGGGAAGGGGACATAGCAATTTAGAAATACTTTGGGAACCGAGAGTTAGCTTCAAAGGCCAATTGTTTTACCCTAAACTAGTGCTTCCCAAATCTCAAAACTACCTATGCATAAAAAAATCATCTGGGAGGCTTAATGTAAACCGAATTTAACATATGTATGTATATGCACACAAATTGCTTTGTCACTGAGTCCTGTTATATAATAGATCTCCAAGGGATGGTTGGGATGTGTGTGCAAGAATCTGTCTTCTTACAAACGTTTCTCCAGACGATTCTACTATAAGCCAAGTGTGGGAACCACTAATCTAGAACATGTAAGAAAGAGAATTGATGGATTTTTTAAAGCTATGATATTGCCGTGATTTGCACAAGATTATTTCTTTAAGGAAAACTTTGCTACCTTGATTGTAGTACTGTATTTGTTATTCAAGGGCTTCGCAGCCAATTTCTAGCATCCTGCCTTCCAGCTGTAGTACTGAGAGAGTGGCTCTGAGAGTGGTTTAATAAGATACACTGGCAAGCTGCCTAGACTTAAAAACTTTTTTAAAAAGCCAAAATGCACTTTAGTGAGACCAGACAACTTTAGCAGTTACTGGGACCTCTTGGGCTATTGCTTCTCCCCTTGCGGGAAAACCTCATGACACTGCTCTTGGCACAATACAGGTACTTACAGCTCCGGGATCTGCTTACCCAAGAAGTCAACCTTGATGTCTTAACAATCAATGAGACACTGGTTTAATATGTTACCCTGTATTTCTCCAATGTTTTTTTCTATTAGGTTTTATAGCTATGATCTCAATTCTATGCCCTCATTTGTGTAGACATTCCTGGAGAGTAGAGACTTTGCCTAATTATCCATCATATTCTTAGTATACAGCACATTACCTAACAGGTACTCAAAAAATTTAAATCAAATTAGTATTTAATAAATACATACACTCTCAATGAGAACGAATTTTACTCAATGCTGCTGAGATAGCCCTTCACACAAGAGAAGGAAAAAAGAGATCTTTCCTACCCCCTGCTGGTTAGCTTTCACCTAAAGGAGGCTGCCACTCAGAAACACAGATTGAGTGTTTATATTGGGAGAATCTTTACTGTTCTAAGAGATGCCATAACCATTATCTGAACAGAAGACAGAAATCAAGGGCATTTTTATATGAGGTTCTTTCTCATATCTGAGATCCTATAAGAACAATTGCTAGTTTGGCATGGGAAATTTTGGGGTTCAGCTATATATATATATATATATATATATATGGGTTTATAACTTAGTTTTCTGTTTCCTGTCAATATATGTAAATCTGATTACAGACTTAAACAATTTTGAAAAATGTACTGGGGTATTTAATTTTTTTTTACTTTTTATATTTTAATATAATTTATTGTCAAATTGGTTTCCATGCAACACCCAGTGCTCATCCCAACAAGTGCCTTCCTGATGCCCATCACCCACTTTCCCCTCTCCCCCACATCCCATCAACTCTCAGTTTGTTCTGTATTTAAGAGTCTCTTATGGTTTGCCTCTCTCCCTCTCTGTAACTTTTTCCCCCTTCCCCTTCCCCATGGTCTTCTGTTAAGTTTCTCAAGATCCACATATGAGTGAAACATATGGTATCCGTCTTTCTCTGACTGACTTATTTCGCTTAGCATAATACCCTCCAGTTCCATCTACATTGCTGCAAATGGCCAGATTTCATTCTTTCTCATTGCCATGTTGTATTCCATCATATATATAAACCACATCTTCTTGATCCATTCATCAGTTGATGGGCATTTAGGCTCTTTCCATGATTTGGCTATTGTTGAAAGTGCTGCTACAAACATTAGGGTACATGTGCCCCTATGTATCAGTACTTCTGTATCCCTTGGGTAAATTCCTAGCAGTGCTATTGCTGGGTCATAGGGTAGTTCTATTTTTAATTTTTTGAGGAGCCTCCACACTGTTTTCCAGTGTGCTGGGTTATTTTAAAATGTGGACCATAAACCATGTATTTCTGTGTACCCAGGTCACAGGCTTCCGCAGTGATGGAGTGACGCTGGGCGGAAAGGCGAAAGTTCCATGCAGGCTTCTGCCACTGGAGCCCTCAATAGCTGCATATGTACTTAAAACCAGGATCTTGAATTACATTAGATTGTTATTGAAAATTGTTACAGAACATTCGCTTCTTTGTACGTATTTTATTCTGTCATTAAATTCAGATTGAAAAGCTTCCCTGAGGCTCCTTCTTTAGGCACCCCTAGCCCTCTTCACCTCTAGCCACTCCACCACTTTCTCTGTCTCCTATGTTTTACCTGCCATCTGGAACCACTTCCCTGCCTCTCTGGACTTAATTGACTCTTTTCAAATCGCATCTCTAGCCCCCATCGCTCCAGTCCGCCTTATGACTCCTAACCTTACAGAAACAATCAGCCTCTTCTCTGGGAGCCTGGCCGTCTCTTTCTGCTAAAGTTCTTCTTGTCCTATCCAGCCTTTCCCACTCTTCTCCACTTAAGTGGCTCTTGGTAATCTCGGTGCTGTTGCTTGTTCCTTTTTTAAAGCTATTTAAAGAAGCAACTGCAAATGTCCCGGCATTGTTCCTGATACACGTGTACACGTGTGCAAAGCACACAGAAGCGTATTCAATTGTGTTGCATCTTACATAATCAGTATGAGTCACTGAAGTAAAACCCATTAAGGAAAAATTATTCTCTAAGGAGTTAGAATACTGCGCTTGGGTGGCTTCTTCTTGGTCAGGAAGCCGAGCCGCATTTCCTTAATTCATAATTGGCTTAAAAAGCTCAGAGAGGACATTTCAGTTGGGGCATAGTCTTATTATGTGCAAAGCCTTACAAAAACACTCAGAATCAGCGTTGCACCCCCGACAAAAAAATAGAGATGTCTTTCAGACTTTGATGTCAAATATTAACTCGAGTGATTAAAATATAAAACCAAAAAGTGTTTATAAGTTAAAACAATTCTTAAAATCTATCATGTATAAAAAAATCAAGTGAACAAAATAGTTCAATGTTAATGTTGAAAGAATGCAAACTCTTTATGAAGCTTTAATATGAGAGAGAATGTTAGTGTAGAAATTCAGATGATGTGATGCTACGTTAATTTTAAATCCTTAAACACCTTGTTTGGGGGTTTAAAATATCAACATATTTTGAAAATGTATAATGCAGGTTTACATGTTTTTTAACAACTAGAGAAAATAATTTCATCTTCATTTTAGGTGCTTTATCAGTGTGAAAGACAGCTGAAATAAGACTTAAGATTCCTTGGAACTTCATATTCTTTAAAACTCACAGAATTCACTTTTATAAGGTCAGTTTTGACAAGAACATTTCTCATATTGTTGGAAGCTACAAACAGATGATTTGTTCATTCTAACTCAGAATATCATGCCCTTTGCCTCCTCACAGAAACCCAGATTAGTAGTAGCAAGGACATTACAAAAAGAACCTCATTTGAATAAAATTAAATCTTTCCTAGATTTTGCTTTCAGTTTTCCAGTAAAATAAAATAAAGTAAAATCTTTTCAGGCTCACATTTTAGGTTACTTCTATTGGCTTTTTGATGAACAAAATGATTAGACTTATATAATAAATACTTACTGGCAGGCATAAATGGTAATGACCAGAGCTTTCTAAAACTTCCTCCTAGCCTCAAAGGCGTCATTTCTACCCAGCGAGGGAAAGCTGCATGGCTCCTGGCAAATAAAGCCAGGTGATGTGTAAGAGTAATATGCCAAGAGGTGACAACATTCAGAAAACCAACATACGAGTTTAAATTCCTAGGTCAGCTTCTACCGTTAATCAATCTGTTATACATAATATTTACAAATCAGTTTACAGGAGCTCTTTAGTGATAGCTCAGTCAGTGCCTAGCTGAAATGAGGTATTTTCCCTGAAAAGTGATAGAGCGGTGCTCCTTAAGATGTATTAGGTTTATTTCCATCCTTTTTGTGGTCTTATTCAAGATGACACTCCTTGCCCTTTACCTTTGTGGATTACATTGAAGAAAAATTGATTTTATTCCTTTGGATAGCTCTTCATGTACAGATGGCTACATCCTCACCTGCAGGCAGTAGCTCTATTTGTGAAAGAAATTACCCAAGCTTTTTTTTTTTTTTTTTTTTTTTTTACCGGTAGGCTTGTTACAGGATTAACACAGAGCACTGTCATAGACTCTCATCCTGGCAAAGCAGATGTTCCTCAGCCTGTGTAATCCTCACCTGCAGTACATGGACACCCCTGATTGCAGGACTCACAGTCAAGAGGTCCTAATGTCTGTCACTTGTGGTCTCTGAAAGTTTAGCACCTATTGTTCTTTGCTTTCGATAATCACATCAAAGGGAAACAGTGTATGAATGCCAGATAAAAGAAAAACAACTAAAATCAGTAGACATGTCTATTTATTTATTTATTTATTTATTAATATGAAGAATTTTAATGCAAAGATTAATGTTTTCAAATCACCCAAAAAACCCAACATCCAGAAATCACCAGTATTAAGAGTAGCTGAGCATTATTCTAAAAATCTTTTTATCCATATATATGTATGTGAGGGGCTAAGGTGAGGAACAGGTGGATTGATAGACAGGTGTGAAATAAATACTTCTGTAAAGATTCTATCATATTACAGATGCTATTTCAAAATGCAAATATCACTTGTATAGATGTCTTAATTTTTTTCTTGTTTTTTCTTTTTCTTTTATAGTTTATTGTCAAGTTGGTTTCCATATAACACCCAGTGTTCTTCCCCATGAGTGCCCCCTTCCATGACCATCACCCCCCTTCCTCTTTCCCCCTCCCTCTTCAACCCTCAGTTTGTTTTCAGGATTCAAGAGTCCCTCATGATTTGCCTCCCTCCCTCTCCCTAATTCTTTTCCTCCCCTTCCCCTTCCCATGGACCCCTATCAAGTTTCTCCTGTTAGACCTATGAGTGAAAGCATATGGTATCTGTCCTTCTCTGCCTGACTTATTTCACTTAGCATGACACCCCCGAGGTCCATCCACTTTGCTACAAATGGCCAGATTTCATTCTTTCTCATGGCCATGTAGTATTCCATTGTATATTATAAACCACATCTTCTTGATCCACTCATCAGTTGATGGACATTTAGGCTCTTTCCATGATTTGACTATTGTTGAAAGTGCCACTATGAACATTGGGGTACATGTGCCCCTATGCATCAGCACTTCTGTATCCCTTGGGTAGATCCCCAGCAGTGCTAATGCTGGGTCATAGGGGAGTTCTATTGCTAATTTTTTAAGGAACCGCCACACTGTTTTCTAGATAGACATGCCTTTTTAAGAAGCCAGATTTAAGCTGGACATTTAGTGCCTTGGTTTTCATTCGAAATGTATGACAGACCCTTACACGGATAAATAATTGCACTGACAAGATCCTCTGGGACACTAAACCATTATTTATAATTATTGTTCAAGTGCATTTTTGAAAATGAAGGTGTACTTGTACCTGCCAAAAAACTATTTTTGAAGAACTTAATTACATTCATGTTTGTGTAGTAAAGAAATTCTATAGAGTAAATTATAAATGAAAATAGGATCAAACATTGCTGATAGAAAATACCAGAACTGATTTTGCAAAATTTGAATAAACTGAAAGGATAACTTTAATTAGGACAAATATTGTTTTGCAGATCCTGTTTTTAATCTTTTGTAATTGAGGAAAGGGAAACTATTTATATCTCTAGTTATAATTACTACCTTAAATTCTTTCCTTCAACTCAATTTCCATTTTAATGTTAAATCAAAAAATATTAACTATTAGGACTCCTGAAAGAAAAAAACTGAAAAAAGGAAAAATAATTTGGACATTCAGAAATTGGTGAGTTCTTCAATCTAAAATTTAGCTGTAAAAATATCAATGCACTTTTCTTGTATTATTCCCCATATTATAAATAAACCATTTCCCTATTTGAGAAACTTTTTGATAATGTTATAACAGTGGGAATGAATGGGATGGGTCTAATTTGATTTTGATTTGTAATTAATCTATTTTATTATGTATTGTCAAAATATCTATTTGATGGAACTCAAGTCTTTGGAATAAAACTTTAATTTGTAAACAAATATGTGAATTAAAAATGCACATCAGTCCATTTGCTAATGATATGGAATGTTACCTGAAGCAAATATGGTTTATGCAAATGGAAAATAAATTACACATAACAAATATATAGGTATAAGAAGCAAAATCTGAGTTGTTAAATCATGCTCTAAAATATCTACATTTGAATATTTTGACACATTTCAATTATCTTATTAAATTAAACATGTAATTATTTCCATTTAAAAATAGTTAAATATTTTCTCATCTTCATTGAAATAGCAACTTAACAATTAAATTCTTTCCTTTAAGATACCATAATTCAATCTAAATGTTAAAATAAGTAGAAAAATCTAAAACCACATTAAATCTAACAGTTAAAAAGAAAAGCATCATTGACTTTTGCCCAATATGATGGAAGTGATCTCTACATAAATTCACTTCCCAGTCTTATTTAATCAAGTGATTAAATATTTAATTGATAGAAGATATAAAGGTAAATAATATAATCCTACTTCAAATGTACTATGAACTGGTGCTTTCTGTAGGTCATTTCATTATAAGCTTGTTGGTAAAACTTTTTTAAAGATTTTACTTCCACCTGGAGAAATGTCTTGAAAATGGAAAATATAATTTGACTAGTTTTTCCTTTGTGGCAAATTAATAAGTTAAATTTTTATGTAATATATTATATACATAAAATATAAAGAATTTCATGATATTCTTTCTGCTATATAATGACTCTAAAATTGTACACATAGCAAGAAAAAGTCAAGAATAAAGTTAAAGAAACAACAGCTGAATACATCCATTATTATAGAATAATAAAACAACTTAATTTTTGTTCCTCATTATCATGAAAATTTTTGTGTAACTTTCTGTTTGGCCTAGAGTTTAAAAAATAACCATATAAGTATATATTTCAACTCTTTTTGTATATAAAAAAAGTTTTATGTGTGTTTGTGTATGCATTGAGCATGAGTCATTATCAAATATTTGAAAATGTCATATTTCTTTGTGAAATTAAAAATATTCTGAAAGTTGCAAAGAGATACAAACACAGACTTTGTTGTTGTTGTTGCTTTTTAATATGCCAAGACAGAAAGTCAATATGACATTTAAAATGCTTTCACTTATACCATCTCAGGGCATCCGTCTATATGTGATTAACAATGAATTGGCTAAAATCTGTTGCTACAAGATGGAATTTAAAGAGTTAAATTGAAATGACTTGTTTAGATAAAATAAAGCCAGTTACATTGACTTTCTGGCTTCAGAATATGTGAGAAATCCCAACAGTAGCAAGCACAGAAACTAAAATTATTGATGAAAGACCAAGAAGTTTATGACTCAGTAGGAGATGTGAGAGTCATTCATAATAAAAAAGAGTATTAACCTTCATACAAGAAAAAGGCTAATGTTCAGCACCGTCAAGAGAAATGAAGAGAAATCATCAGCCTGATGTTAGAAAAGAGAGTAGGAAATTCCATCAGCAAGAACAGACTACAACATATTTCATGTCTCAGACTCTTCTGATAATCATGCTACTTAAGCTTGCTGTAACAAGTTTAAGGAAAGAAACTGGGTACTGGGTTTTTATTCAGTAAATTAATCAATCATGCCAAGGAAATACAATAACCCAGAGAAATGTTGAAAAATGCTTGAGTTGGGGCTTATGGGTGGCTCAGTCGGTTAAGCATCCTACTTCGGCTCAGGTCATGATCTCACGGTTTGTGGATTCCAGCCCCGCATCGGGCTCTGTGCTGAGCCTTCTTCAGATTCTGTGTCTCCCTCTCTCTCTGACCCTCCCCTGCTCATGCTGTCTCTCTCTGTCTCTCAAAAATAAAAAAATATATAAAAAATAAACATAAAAAAAGAAAAATGCTTGAGCACATAAACTGTAAATGGGAACAGAAAGATATTATGGAAGGACTATGAACATAAGCTGGTAGTGGTTTAAAGATAAGAGTATGAGAGGACATGGAGAAATTTGCTTGCCTGATATGCACTATATAGAGGCCAAGGAAGCCACTAAATATTTGAAAATGCATGGGACAGTCCCCACAACAATTTTTCTGGTTCAAAAATCAATACCGCAGAGGTTGTATCACATAGGTAATTCAAAAGTCTGGAATGTGAATTAGTTTGGTAGCATCTCTATGAAAATAAATGTGTTGAGTAGTGTGGTGGATAGACACATGAGAGGAAAGAATTATTCATGCCACAAATAACTGATGAGCATCATATATGTGTAGACATCATTCTAGGTTCTGTGGATAAAATGTTGAACAAGACAGAAGAGTTGCCTGCTCTCGGGAAAGTTCCATTCTGTTGGAGAACATAGACAATACCTAGGACAATGAATAAATAAACAAAGAATACCAGATCATTATAAAATGTATGAATAAAATGCAAACAGTTGATGTGGAAGAGTGACCATGTGAGAAGGATTAATTTAGAATGGGGGAGTAAGCAAAATCTTTGATCTAATGATGATGCTTTAGGTGAGACCTAAATATTAGAGTCTTAATCAAGATCAGGATTAGTTTAAATGCCAAGTTTGTTTGGTTACATAATTTGGAATTCAGTACATAGATCAGGCTTGCAGATACAATTTATACATATTTTCAGAATTAGTAGAACTGGCAAATAAAAAAAATCCATGATTGTTTGGTTTGTGTCTAGAGGGACACATAACGAAGCAGCTAAATTATAAAGCAACACCTTTGAGGTGGGTGGGGGATGGGCTAAATGGATGAAAGATATTAAGGAGGGTACTTGAAATGAACAATGGGTATTGTATGTAAGTGATGAATCACTAAATTCTACTCCTGAAACTAATATTACAGCATATGTTAATATATAAATGGATAAAGAAGATGCGGTTTATATAGACAATGGAATATTACGCGGCCATCAAAAATAAGGCAGAGAGGGAAAGACAAGTACCATATGATTTCACTAATATGTGGAATTTAAGAAACAAACCTGATGAACAGATGGGAGGGGGGACAAAAACAACAAGAGGGAGGGAAATAAACCATAAGAGACTCTTAACAATAAATATATATATTTTTACATTTATTTATTTTTGAGAGACAGAGACAGAGCATCAACAGGAGAGGGGCAGAGAGAGAAAGAGACACAGAATCTGAAGAAGGCTCTAGGCTCTGAGCTAGCGGTCAGCACAGAGCCCCATGCGGGGCTCGAACCCACAAACCGTGAGATCATGACCTGAGCCAAAGTCGGATGCTCAACAGACTGAGCCATCCAGGCACCCCTAGACTCTTAATGATAGAGAACAAACTGAAAGTTGATGGAGGGAGGTAAATGGAGGATGGCTAGATGGGTGATGGGTATTAAGGAAAACACTTGTTGTGATGAGCACTGGGTGTCATACATAGTGATGAATCACTGAGTTTACCTCCTGAAACCAATATTGCACTATATGTTAACTAGCATTTTAAATAAAAATTTAAAAAAATAAAAAATAAAAATCTATACACATACAAATAAATGTCCAAACACAGAATCCAGAATCTATTGTAGACTTTAGTTTTTCAATATATTTCAGATGTTTGCTTTACATGTGAAATTTACATCTACATTGTGTAGGAGTCATTGCTGACTGAGCTAAATTTTTTTGCAAGTCTATTGGGCTATTTTTTGGAAATTTTTTTGGAAGTCTCTTTTTTGGAAGGACTATTCTGATATAAACTAAGTATATTTCCTCCTCATTCCCATCAAACTTTTTCTTCTTAAACTTCATCATCAATGTTTATTTTCTGCTATTGGTTTCAGAACTATTTTGATTTGTGTAATAATTGATGTTCAATAAATTATTTATAATGTTTTTCATAAGGAATTAATTCTCCATTTCGTTAAGAACTCTTTTCCTACTTATTTTCCTAATCAAACAATACTGGTCAGTTACTTAAATTACTTTTATTTGAAAGAACAAATCACTCCTTAATCATAGCCTCAATGGCACAATGCACTAATGACTTTCAGTACTGTGGGGTTTTTTTCTGATGATAAATTATAGATAAATATAAAATAAGATGAATAATTTACCCCTGGATCATTAGGAAAAATGTAATAATTGCTAAAATAATTTTTAAACTATATCAATGTAAATGCTAAAGTTTACCCTGCTAGGATGACACATTTCCATAATGTTGGCAAATTAAGGTCATATCAAGGGAGCTACATAACATAGTGGCAATAAGACTTCTCAATGTTACATTCCCTAAAGTAAGCTAGAATCATCAGTCAATAATACCAACAAATAAAAATCTATGAAAATAGTTAAATGTTCAAGTGATCCAAGAGAAGGTCCACTAGGGAAAGAATTAACATAGTTTTTGTTTAGTTTATTCCCCCAAAAGCCAATTTCTATACATTTGAGCAACTTATGAATTTCAAACAGGCTTTAGTGTAAATTTCATATCAACCTGATTCTCTTTGGAATTTATATCTTTCATCAATGTATAAAAACCATATATTTCTCTCTTGTTAAATATGCAGACCATATACATTAAATATATTAAATAAATTATTTTAATAATATCAGTCCAGTGAATAAATGAGTCTTTAATCTGTTAAAATAATTATATGTATATCATGTTGAAATCATGTGGGTATTTCAGAATGATAGCACTGAAATTAGCCAGGAAAGTTGTCAAGTGAGTGCATAAGATTTCCTAACAGGTTTCTCTAAATTTAAGACAGTTTTAAGAAATCTTAAACAAATATATATGTATAACCTTATATTATTTAAGGTTTATTATTTATAAAAACCATTCATTCCATGCTTCAATAATTAAAATATTTTAAATTATTTATTTGGAGTAATTGTGTGTTATTATTGCATTTTTAAGGTTTTTTAAAAAATTCTAATTCTTTTGCAATCATTTGCTTTATTTTCACTCAGCCATGTACATAACCATAGATAGTGATAGATTTTGCAGGTATTTTCAGGGGGCAGATATTTTTGTTTAAATGTATTAAAGAAGGTTAATTGGATCCCTTCTGCATCTTTGAATATTTACTAAAAAATTGACAATATTTCCATTTCTAAAAATCAATTGCCTTTCTTTTTAATGAATTACCAATTGTCTGAAGAAAAGCTTCTAAACATATCATCAGTACTGAATACATATCTTGCATGAGACATGCATGAAATGTTCTCTCTGTCAATGCTAAATCACCACAATAGCATATTGTTTGAGAATAGAGGAATGAAGTACTTATATATGCTTCAACATGGATGGGCATCAAAAACATTATGATTAGTTAAAAAAAAAAAAGCCAGTTACAAAAGACCATGTAGTGTATGATCCCATTTATATTAAATTTCCAGAATAGACTAATTTATAGAGACAAAAAGTATATTGGTGGTTGTCAGGGACTGGAGGAAACTGGGTGGGGTGTGGCTACTACTAATGGGTCCAGTTTTATTTTGGGGAGTCATTAAAATATTCTACAATTAGATGGAGGTGGTTGCATAATTCTGTGACAACTCAGAAAACACTGAAATGTACACTATAAAAGGCTAAATTTTTAAGTAGGTAAATTATATCTCAATAAAGTTATTTAAAAATAATAAATCATCAATATTCTTTTGGTTTTAATTGTTTTGACAATATAGACAAAGGGATCTTTCTCATTTTTAAAATTAATGCTGTTAGAGTTGTTTTTCCAGTTAATGAACTTTAAGTAATCCATTTCACCCTCTATAAGCTTGAAAATAGTTCTTCTAAAAATAAGCAATGATAAACATAAAAAAAATACTGTGCAAAATTAAGTAGGTCTACAGTTTAATAGAATGCTATAATTAACTTTACACTCATGAGTGCATAACATTTATTGCTATTTTAAAAAATTGTTTGCTCATATGTTTTGCCTACTGTTTGATTTGGCTGTGTGCTTTCTCATGGTGAGATTTACAAGTTCTTTATCTATTTTCTATAGAACTCCTTTATCAGATATGTGTTTTCCAAATTTTTCTCCCAATCTGGAGCTTATATTTTTATTCTGTACTGATGCCTTTCACAGAGCAGAAATTTTTAATTTTAATGAAATCTGACTTAAAAAAAATTTCTTTCATGGGGAATGGTTTTGTTTGTTTGCTTGTTGTTTTGTTTGCATCTGGACAAATGTCTCAACAAAGAAGATCTATGGATAACAAATAAACATATGAAAAGATACCTAACATAATATGTCATTAGAGAATTGCAAAATAAAACAAGAGGTACCAAATACCTATTAGAATGACTGAAATCCAAAACACTGACAACAAATGCTGGTGAGGATTCAGAGCAACATAAAGCCTCTTTAGCATTGTTGGTAGGAATGCAAAATGGTATAGACACTATGAAAAGTAGTTAGGCAGTTTATTTGCAAAACTAAACATAGTCATTCCAGCAATTTACTTTCCTAAGTATTTACCCAAAGGGTTTGAAAGCTTGTGTCTTGCAAATGTGTATAACAGCCTTATTCAAAACAAAATTGGAAGTAACTAGGGTGGCCTTCAATGGGTGAACAAATATTTTTAAAAGACATATGGTATATCCATAAAATGGCAAATTATTGGGCAATAAAAATAAATGAGCTAGCAAGCTGCAAAAAGACATGGAGGAACTTTAAGTGCTGTGCATATTGCTAATTGAAAGAAGCTAGTCTGAAAGAACTAGACGTTTTATAATCCCAACTATATGACATCTTGGAAAAGGCAAATTATGGAGACAGTTAAAAGATCAGTGGTTGCCAGTGGTTGAAGAGAGGATGGTGGAACACAGGGGAGTATTAGGGCAGTGAAATTATTTTGCATCAGACTATATATAGTATTATAATGGTGGATTATGTCATCATACATTTGGAGAAATCCATAGTACTGTAGGGAACTGCAGGGAACTCTAATGTAAATACTGCACTTTAAGTTAATAGTAGTGTATCAGTATAAGTTCATCAGTTATAACAAATGTGCCAGTTCAAGAGGTTCATAATAGAGGAAACTTTGGTGGGTAGAGTGGAGGGTTGAATATATTATCTTTGTACTTCTCACTTAATTTTTCTGTAAAGTTCAAACTGCTCTATGAAATAAAGTCTATTGATTTAAAACATATTTGTATACACTATGAAATGATCACCACTAAGTAAGTCTGTTATCATCTATCACCATTAAAGTCACAATCTTATTCTTATGATAACTTTTGAGATTTGTTCTCTTAGTGACTTTCAAATATACAATAAAATATTATTGACAATAAAAAAAAGTGAAAAAAAATAAAACATGTTGCTCAATCCTATTATGAAAAGTTGTTTTAATTTTCAAAAAATTAACTGGTACTTAAAATCACCTAGGTTCTGAACAAAGCTAAGACATTTAAGAAATGTTCAATAGAAGTTTATGTAAATTATGATGTCAAAATTTTTCTATCTTTGGAAAGAGAGACCCTAGACACTGATGCCACAGTTGACAGAGTTTGGTAAGTAGTTAAACAAGAAGGAAAAGTTAAAAGGCAGGGAGAAAAAGCAAAAGGTAATTTGTTTAAATAAAAACTAAATTTTCATAAAAATTTGAATATCTTATAAAGCTTAGCATATATGTTTAGCATTGTGGGGAAAAAATGAAGGTAAGATGTAGGTAATTGTTCTATCTTGAGGCATTTTACTACCTTGCTGCATCATCCTTAAAATTCATCTTCTTTCTAGACTTATTTTCCTTCTCTGTTAACTGAAGGGGTGAGTCAATGTGTTCACGAAGGTATCTTCCAGATGAGTGTGCATTCTTTTAGGAGGAAAAAATCCCTGCAGTGAGTAAACCCTTAATAGAATGTGAAAAAAAATTCAAAAAATAAAAGTTGGGAGTTGGGGAATCTCATACTGACTCATTCTCTTCAATAATCCCCATAACTTTGGAGCAACAATGATAAAAGAAATGGAGCCCAATGATCATGGTATTTAAAATAAGCCTCCCTTGAACTCATATGTGTCTTCCTGAAGAATTTTCTCTTGTTGACAATTGTGGTGTCCTGCCATGTGTAATGGTGAAGCTCTGGTATTAATATCTCAGATCTTATTAAAGACCAAGCAAGAGTACTTGGATTTTACACATTGATCACAATACTTTAATTGTAACTCTACTAGTGGCCATATCTTATTTACATTTTGGAGAAAGAATTCATAAAAGAAATTTTCCATTAAAAATATATTTCTTGCTTCTGGTTTCCTAGGTATTTCTCACACGGAATAAATATGGACAAAGTCAAAGGTGACATTTTTATCATACTGCATTTGTAAAGGTCCAAAAAAGTATCTAGCACTAATTAAACTTTATACTTATACAAGTATGATTGAGGGCATAGGAAGTGTTATAGAAGTGTTCATTAAAAATATTCTCTGTCTAACCTGAAGTCTGTTGATCATCTCTATCCTTCCAATGTATGGATTAGCTTATATATTATATTACTATTATATTATATTGCATATTATAATAATATTATAATATTATATGCAATATTAATATTATATTAATATTATATATTAGCTTAACCTGTGCACAGGTTCACATTGTGGGTATACTTTTTATTACACATGTATATACAAGATATTCCAATGTATATAAAATATACATGATATTCTCCACATAGTTACCTAATTGTTCACTGAAAATGTGTTTAAATATAGGAGAGACTAGGACATATTTGATATAGTTCTAATCAACAAATACTTTGAATTAGTTCTCACTATATGTAAGATATTGAGATAAATTCCATAAGTTTCTGGGGGGAAATAATTCTTAGTTTGCATCTCAGGATGAAATTAAGTCTTCACAGGAGAAAGGGGAAAATAGAAAGAGAGAAGAGAGAGAGAAAGATGTTCTTTGAATACATATAAGTTTTTAATTGCTTTTATTACATGCATGGAACACATACATTCATATTCATATGTAAACTATAACACATTATTACTTAACTATTGTTTAAATAAACCATACTTTGGAGATATATGAGTTAATAAACAAAAATCTTTAACAGTAATAATATTTAAGAAAGCTAAAAATAATACATCATAGTCTCTGTTTATTATATAACCAAGAAATTTCTGTAAAAATTTCTTTAAGAATTAAGATAGAGAAGATCTTGTTAAAATATTTCTTTTAAAAGAATAAAAAAATTCATCTTCTCTGAGAAAATGTAAAAGGAAATACAAGAGAATAAAAATAAATTCTGTGTTGAATTTATGATATCAGCCGGGTTTGTTCGTAGAAATAATGTTGAAAGAGGACATTTAAAAGTTATGGCAACAAATTATATTTTTCACTTATTTTTCAATTGGCTAGTTGGTAAGTGATTATTTTGTCTATAATAAGCATAAGAATTAAAAACCATAAATATTAATTATAAAATTGTTATTCAATCTTTTTCAAATAACCTATGCCTGAGCACACTTTATAGTGCTCCTTTCTTCCTAGGTAAAAGGACATTTTTACTGACTATGCATGAGTAAGAAAATGTCATAAATCATCTGTTTTTAGAATGTCCATACACTAAAGAACCAAAAGAGTAAGTAAGTAAATGACACACTCTGACTTTCGGTTCATTTTTACAAGATGAAACTATAACTGCATTTGATGTCACTGAAAGCCATCCACATGATAATACAGATCCCTCTGTAACTAGAAAAGGAGGAGATACTCCATTATTATTTTTCATAAATATAATAATTATTTTGGTACTATGGAAGGAGAAAAATACAGAAATGTGCATTGTAACTTAGTCAATCTTAAAATATAATATAGTGTACTTAATGAAATCAGCCAGAAGTTGAGAAAAAAGTTAATGAACTCTACCTCTTCTTTTTACCCTGTTTACTATTGCTTTATGGGGATCAGCTATTAGTTCAACAAAAACAAACATAATAAATATATACTGCCCACTGACCACGTAGCAAGTCCTAAGTAATACACTAAGTGCTAAGAATTCAAATATAGGAAATAACTCTTGTGCTTAAAAAACTCAAATACAAATTGTAATTTTTTATCATCTCAATGACTAAATTCTCTCCATTTCAGGGTGCTGGTTTTGTAGTGTGTCTAATTTAGACTTTTCAATAAACCAAGCCACTTGACAGGACATGATGAAAGCTGGAGCTTCCCATCTCCTGGATGGAAATGATTGATTGAGGATATATTTCAGAATGTTTGTTCATCCAAGTACCTGAAAGCCTTAGCTTAATTTATGGTATTAGCTCTAGGAACATAGCTCTAAGACAAGTTTCATGTTAACACTTTTTATTTGTTAGTTTGTTTTATAGTTAATTATGAAAATACTAATTTAATTTACATCTTTAAAAAACATAACCTCCACAAGCAGTCACATTTAATATAATATTTTACTAAAAGCTACTTCATCTCTAAAATGCTAAAAGACATCTGAGTGATGTTTTCTTCTAAATATATATTTACTTCTGATGCCAAGATAACGATAATGCTCAGCCAGGTTTAACATAATTTTTGATCATAGAAGAGCAAGATGTTTTCCTATAATGAAGAATTTTGTGAAAGAACTACATATCATGTAATTTGATTTAAAATAAGTAATAAAGGTCAAATGTTAGAGAATTATTAGTGCACAGGAAAACTTGAAAAATATAGAAATGATAAAAGGATATGTTTTTAACACAACATTCTGGGTAGTCTTTTATCCTCAATATAACAGAATAATAGAAAATTACACAAAGATATTCTTATTTAGCTTTTAACTATTGGTCCTTTGATCTTTGGAGTGCATATTAAATTTTCTGATTTACAACATGCTAAATAATTTCTCATAGAAAATAGCAATGGCTACCTATGATGACTATTTCTTCTGAAAACTGATTACAATTCAGAAGATGCTGTGCCGTTCAAAGCAAGTGTATCCACTTAAAAATATGTATTTAATTGAATTTTTAATTTAATCAACCTGAAGCTATGAATTTAGTGCTCCTGAAAGAAAGAGATTAAAACTGAATAGGGAGAAGAGGTCCCACATCTTGCTTTGCTGGTACATTTAAGATTTTACCTGAATGGGGCCACCCTCTAGTACGCTGAACAATGCTTTCCACATGGTTATTAAATCCCATGAACAAAATAATAGGCCAGTGGATTCCACTTAGGGCTTTCTTGAGCTCATTAAGTCTTGGAGTTTTCTTATGGAAAGTCAAACATGCTGTATTTTTCTTACAATAGGGCCGTGGGTATACTGTTCGATAAAAGAACTACCACCTATATCAAGTTGTAATTTTGACTTTAAAAACATTTTTCATAAAGAAAAGAGCCAGAAACATTGTCTAAATGCTGAAAAGTCACCATGGAAAAGTCCAGACATGAAAAATACACACACACACACACACACACACACTCACACATACACTAATGAAAAATATTTGGAGGGAAGCGATACATAGAAACAAACTTTATGGTTTACCTGTGAAAAATATGAGAACTCATCATTGTTCATAAGACTATTTTTAGATTGCATGCTATGATTGTCTCCCATTTTGTAAAGCCATTGTTTGACATCCAAAATGAATTACATAAACTTTCATCGCTTTTAAATTATCAACCTTTGTGATATAAAACTTGGCAAGGAGTGATGTAGGAAATATCTTTGCTTTAGATAAGAAATAAATATCACATTAGAACTGGATCGAAGTAATGTTTTACAATTTTAGTACACTGTGATTTATTGTACACTCAGTGTGCAGTACTGAGTACTTGTGACTCAGTATACTGAGTCAATTATTCTCATATCACTAGAAGAAAGAAGGTCCATGTAGAAAACAGTTCATTATAAGACACACACTAGCACTGAGTTCATCAACTGCAAAATCAATTAGGTTCTAATGAAACGACACCATATAAGACAGGTAAAAAAATCCAGCTGCCAGGGAGATAAAGTGTCACAAACTCTCAATGCAGAGCAAACAATCAATGAAATGTTAGTGGGAAAACAAACTTTCCTCTTTACCTTCCACTATACAAACAGCAGGCATTTCAAAAGCTACAAAAGTGCAATCTTAACTGATAATGACAAAACAAGTGTTGAGTATTCAGTATGCTAGCAGAGAAAGCTTCAAAGTTTGCCGATTACATATAATCACTTCCATTCATAATGAAATGTTGACTTCCTTTGATTTGTGTTTAATCCTTATCTTGGAAAATGTATAATTTTCAAATAGCATAATCACACACACTTCAAACACTCATTAAATTCTTTTTGTTACAATTGGATGAAATAACTACATTATCAACAGCTATTTCAAAGTTAGCACAACAAACGTTAGTGATTAATAAAGATTAGTCATTGCAAGAATGTGTTAGGCACCAGAGATTAAATTTAGTTTATCAGTTCAGATATGTAGTGGTCAAATACAGAAAAGAAAATGAAGTCAGGAACAGGATGTATTGATGTTTTTATACAAGATATTTAACCAGCTACTTATTTATTTTTTTTAATGCAGATGGTCAATACAACCCAACAAACAGGTCAGGAAAATAAATGTGAAGAGAGCTGAGAATTTAGAATTATCAAATTTCAGAGATCAGAGAAGATCAGAGTTGTTTTTTTTATAGTCCTCTCATTTTGAGTGAGGTATTGGAGTGACATATTTAGCTTTATGTTTGAGTAGTAGAGGCAGAGTTATGAATACATGCTTTGATCTTAGTTTTCCTTTTCGCTCATCTATTTGGAACTTAATTATCATCCCAAATTCCATATATAGCAAGGATCTTTATAAACAGAGCCACTGATTGTGAAAGACTCTCACGTCTCTTTTACTTAACTCACTGAAGTTCATTTCTACATTTACTAGTGTTCTAGAAATGCTAATAATCCATAGAAAAATACCTTATATTTTAGTCACATAATAATACGCTTTAGCAGTGTTTGAATATGGTCATAATCAGGAACTATAGGTAAACTATATTTTTATTATGTCTTTTTAAAAATATGTTGGGGCACCTGCATGGCTCAGTTAGTTAAGCGTTCGACTTTGGCTCAGGTCATGATCTCACGGTTCGTGGGTTCAAGCCCCGCATCAGTCTCTGTGCTGACAGCTCGGAGCCCGGATCCTGCTTCAGATTCTGTGTCTCCCTCTCTCTTCATCTCCCCTGCTCGCTCTCTGTCTCTCTCTTTCTCTCTCTCTCAAAAATCAAAACATTAAAAACTTTTTTTAATATGTTTTTAAGTTTCTACCCTATTTCAATGTCTTTTCTATATTTCCCTAAATCAGAGACAAAGAAATATTAATAGGTTCATACCTTCAACAATGTCTTTGCACTTGAATGTGATGGGCCAATGTTTGTAAAATGTTTCATTTAATAAAGAAAGCTTGACAATCTAGATTTGCATATATTTACTGGGGTGTGGGTAGGAAGGAATAAATGTTATTTTTAGTTACAATTGAAAGTTTCTTTACAGAAACACTTCCAGTCTCACTAAAAAGGGGAGATTTTGTCAACATGTTTTACAAGAGATGAAGCAAATATTTAAAATATATTTCTACTGGTGTAGCATTGCCAGACTCGGGCATTCAAACCCCAGAATTCTGAAAAAATTTGAATATATTATTGTGAAGCCATTATCAATAACTTTTGAGAATTGATAATAACTTGGAACTATAACAGGAGAACTGAGAATCTCTTTCTCATTGTTAAAAAAGTAAATTCTATAAATCGCTAAGGCTATCTACCAGTAATCTCTGGAAGAATTAGTAAAGTAGATCTCTAACAGAGGAATTCATTAAACATCAAGTCCAGTCAAATCTCATTCTATTTTTATTTATAGTAACTTTACTAATCTTGCACATCCAAGGTATGATCTTAAGTGTGTTTGTTTTAATTTCAGCAAGGCCAATGATCCAGCACTTCATGATATTGCTTTTAATTATGTAAAAATGGTACAAATGTTAGGTGACTAATAGAATAGATATGTAGATTCAAAGCTTATTGAAAAGCAGTGCCCATTTGGTACTGATGAATTACTCTCACTTGGGAGAGTTTCAGACAACTTACCACAAAACACTGGCCTTATCTTGTCAACAATCTAATCAATGATTTCTATAGTGTTGAAAAAGATTTTAGTCAAAACTGAATTGCAATCATACTTGATGATAGATTTTGTGTCTAAAAAGGTCTTTAAAGTCTTACAAATCTCAGAAACAGCCAAGTGATAATAGTGAAAAAATTATCATAAGTGAGTATTATCAAAGAAATAGAAGAGGTTAATTGAATATCATTTCAACATGAACTATATAAATATAAAATTATTTATAAAAATAAAACCAAACCAACAACAGGGGCAACTGGGTAGTTCAGTGGGTCAAGTGTCTGACTCTTGATCTCTGCTCAGGTCATGGTCTCACAGTTCATGAGTTTGAGTCCCATGTCGGACTGCACTGATGTTGGGGAGCCTGCTTGCAATGCTCTCTCTCCCTCTCTCTGCCCTCCCCCCACTCATGTTCTTTAAATACAGAAATACATACATACATACTGACAACAAAAATATAGTCCCCAAACTTGGCTTATAAGTAGTTTATGTAAAAGATGGTTACGTATTTAGTTAAATACAATTTAAATGTAAGTAAATAGTGTAAAACACCTCCTGAAATCAAAGAAGTAGAACCAATGTAGATTTAAGAGTGAAGCTTCATATACAAAAGTTTCAGGGTAGAAGACGTAACTCCTTTTTATGCACCTTACAGAAATCACATTTTTCTAAGATAGGTATTAATTTACTAGAATATACCAAGAACAAAAAGAAAAACAAAATCCCTGAGGTCTCAAGAAGAAGAGAAGCACTCTAGAAAGTATATCAAAGAGAAGTAGTTAAGGAATCTGCATTGAAATTCCATTATATCTTATGGGAAAAAATAAGGGGAATAATAAAAATATAATAATTCTAAAAAATTTAGTTAAGTCCAAATTCAAATAAGTGATATGGAAAATAATGAGATTTTCAACTTTGAAAGTCTTCAAGCAGAGAATACATGATTGCCAGTTATGAATGCTATAGAATGATTACTGAAGTAGGAGTTGATCAAATAATTTCAAGTTCCTTTCTACATTTTTCACTTGTTTAACCTATGGCCATTTTCTGAAATTTAATATGCCAAGCAATCATCTCACATTGTTTCTTCATGTACCAATTCCTCTTCTTATGCAATTTTTCTCATGGAAATTGTGCAGTTGTACAATGACAAGAGAGTTGTCTAAGGCCAATTAGACATTTTGAGAATTCCCTATATCAACATGTTTGGAATTAGGCCAGTCATGTTGTTCTCATCTCTTTTTGCCTTTGATTAGTCTAGGGATGGATATGTGATCAGTTCATACCAAATATAGAGGGAAGATTCTGGGACTTAGTTTCTTCCCTGGTAAGGAGAAAATTTTAGTAGAAGAATATCATTTTTTTCTTATCATATGGATAACTGATGTGTAACCATAGTTTTTGCAATTGTGGTTGCCATCTTAGAAATTCAGGGAAGGACTAAGGAGATTGCAGGTATACCAATCTGCAGCAAACTCTAAATATTCTTATGTTTTAATTTATTTTTAGAATATATTCTATTTTAAGCAGGCAAAACATTTCTAACTAATGCATTATACAAAAATTATATGACCGTAAGTCATAATAAGTATTATCAGTAAAAAATAAATGGGGAAATAAGAGATTACCCGTAAATAAGGGACTTGTGAATACTAAAAATATCAGAAAATTATTTTCTGAAAGGGTAAATAAAAGTTTAGACAAGAAGAAGAACTATGCATGTGCTGAGTATATTGTGTAGATACTTTGTGGGGAAGGGGTAAGAGATGTCTTGTGAAAAAGCCCTGAAGCAGTAAAGAGTACGGTTATTAGTGCAAGAAGGCCCATGTACTGTAACATAAAGGAGAGGAAGAGGAGGGAAAAGAGTAAGTTTGGCAGTTAGATGAAGAGTTTTGTTGCTCACATTAGGTGTTGATATTTTTTGCTACTGCAATTGTAGCTTTTGAAAACCTGGTGATGAGAGGCTGGGGTTCACACAATCAGACTTATGTTGTCAATGTGTCACTCTATGTTCAAAAATTTTAGGGTAGAGAGATTTAGACTGGCTGTGAGGACATCCATTATAAGCCTATGGCAGATTTCTAGGGAAAGATCATAGTAACATGGAGAAGCATGGTGGTGGTGGTAATGCATATGGGTATATAAAATTGAAATATTTTAACAATTAGGTGAAACTTTCTGATGGATAGGATATGGAGCCTGAAAGAGGACAGTACCAAGTAGGAACCCTAGATTTCTGACGTGAGCCATTGTTTTGATGATGGTTTTAACAACTATGATTGGAAAAAAAAATAAAGGACACATGATTTGGGAGAAAAAATTATGAGTTTGAAATGGCTGTGATATATCGAAGCATAGATGGAAAAGAGGCATTAGATAACAGAATCTGGGATTCAGAAGAGTGATACAGAATTGTGAAAACAATGTATGAGTGGTCAGAGTATACTTGGCAATTTTGTATATCATTGGGTGTACTGTTACATGCTTATATTAATAACCATCAAAAGAATGAACAAAAATTGAACATCATGAGTATGCATAAATGCTATCATTAACTAGGAGACAGTTTTGCATGGAAATCAATTTTCTATTTTTTAAAGTTTATTTATTTATTTTGAGAGAGGGGGGGAGGGGCAGAGAGAAAAGGAGAGAGAGAATCTCTGTGCTGACAGTGCAGATCTCACAAACAGCAAAATCATGACCTGAGCCGAAATCAAGAGTCTGATGCTTGACTGACTAAGTCACCCAAGTGCCCAGGGAATTAATTTTCCAAAGGGATTGATTCATTAATAGTTTGCTTCTGTTCATCAAAATGGCAGGGACTTGGGTAATGAGTGTTAGAGCAATGAAGAACCCCTATATTTAAAGCCATTAGGGTGATCTGTTAAACAAATGCATGCTCTGATAAAGAAAGGAAGAGCCTTAACTCACTCTTTGAGAGTACTTTGTTTCCTCATGCACCATCTATAAGGACTACCATCCTCCTAGACAAACATCTTGACTCTGCCATCCATGTACCTTTTTTGTTGATTGTTCCTGCTTAGTGCCTTTCCACCTGTTTTTTTGTTTGATTTCTTTTTAAAGTTTGATTGGCTCTGGAATGGTCACAAATTTCACAATTATAATAAGCCCTGTTTCTAGGCAATCATCTAGTGTATTTATCTTGAATATTATGGCTGGTTTCATCTGCTCAAAATAGTTCAGTTGAGTTTCATGGCTTGACCTTTGAGGCATTTAACAAAATCTATGACTTTTTTGTACAAACACTAGTAAACGGTTTTTTTAAATGTTTATTTCTTTTAGAGAGAGAGAGAGAGAGCGCGCGAGGAAGGGGCAGAGAGGGAGAGGGAGGCACAGAATGCAAAGCAGGCTCCAGGCTCTGAGATGTCAGCACAGAGCCTGATGTGGGGCTCAAATTTATGAACCGTGACATCATGACCTGAGCTGAAGTCGGATGCTTAACTGACTGAGCCACCCAGGCACCTCAACACCAGTAATGCTTAACACTGCTTATTTTAAATGTATCTATGGCAATTTATGTTTTAATTTATTGTCCAGTTCAATGGCATTTGATGGATAACTGCTACTTGCAAAAAAAACTACACTGTGTTTTACTGGAAGAGGTATAGTCTTTACCAATAGTGACATAATTCAGGACATTATATCATTAATTATCTTTCCAAACAGATATTTGTTTTAAAATCCCATTTAATGCAGCAACTTATCTAATGTGTTAGCATTCCCTAAAGCACTCAGCACTGAAACATACAGTATTTTCTTTGTAGATGTTGATCACTGCAGTTTAGATATGATAAGAATGTTAAAATAACTAAGAAGACTGGAAATGTAGTTATGCAACAAATTCAGTGTAGGTTTTGGCTGTTAGAAGAAGCACATGCCATTTATATGTGTCTAACCATTTGTAAAATTAGTCATTTGAGCACTATGCACAAAAAGATGAGCAGGGAATAAGTTTTCAAACTATGCTTTTACTACTGCAGCTTTGGAAACATTGTTTATAAGAGTTAAAATAAGAATCAGCCCACTATCTAATAAAGTGGGTTAGAAAATATTATAATATGTATCCATACAATTATACTTGACAGTTATTAAAAGGATGATGTGGATCTGGATTTGTGTGATGGTAAATATTTACTGTGAAAGGTAGGTAACAAAATCTGGATAGACTATAATGTCAACTTTATTTATTAAAAAAATTTTTTAAGTTTATTTTTTTTGAGAGAGAGAGTCAGAGAGAGACGGAGGGAGACAATCCAAAGCAGACTCCACTCTGCTGACACAGGGCTTGATCTCATGAACCACAGATCATGACCTGAATCAGAATCAAGAGTTGGACACTTAACTGACTGAGCCACCCAGGTGTCCCAATGCCAACTTTAAAGTTGTAAATTAATATAATTAGGTTTTATTATGTATAAAAATTTGGAAGACACAAAGCAAAATGCTAGTAGTATTTACCTGCAGGTTTGGAATTGTGCATACATTTTCAGGTTTTCATGTCTGTGTTTTCAAGAATTATTTTTATAAAGTGGAATAGTATATATCATTATAGCATATGTATCAATAACCATTATTATAACAATAATACCTATAACAATGCATACCAGGATTCACAGTGCAGGTTTCCTGCACGTTGGAAGGATTGAACTGAAAGTTCACTCCTGACACTGTCCAACATTGGGAAAGTTACTTAATTTCTCTGTGCCTCAGTTTCCTCTTTTTCAAATGAGAATAACGATAATACCAACCTAAAGTTCTTATGAGATAATAGCACCCAGAATATATTAAGTATTATACAATTTAAAAAAATAATTAGAAGTAGTTACATAAATACCAGTTTCATTTTGGTTCACAATTGTTGCCTGTAATAAACTCTCCACAACAATATGCTTTGTCATATGTAAGCACCAAGCAAATGCTGTCTGACTGAAACTTGGATATATGTGAGCATTTGTATCTTTACATACATATGCTTATTGAATTAGGATACTCTTTGATCTGTGCTTATCATTTTATTTAACATAAAAATGTTGATGACCTTCACTCAAAGTACCCTTAGGGCAAGTCCAATGTTAGATATTTCAAATAGTAAACACGTCATGGAATACTTCTTTTAATACTACATATTTTAAGTGAATATGAGGAAAGACCAGATCAAAAAAAGTCTTATTGAGTCAACGAAAAGCCAGGTTTAAAATGACAACAAATCAACAAACAACTCCACTAGTTTAAATTAGTGGGGTCTAAAGTCACTTTCTATGTATGTATAACTACTAACAGATGGCTTATACAGAGGGAAATATTTTCTTTTGTCTTTAAGTTACATTTATTCCCCCTTAAATATTTTTTTGGTATTTCTATAACTTTTTGTGCTTCATTATTTCTGGGAATATGTTTTCTTACACAGTTTTTAAACATTGAATCCATGTCTCGCACAATATTTAATAGTAGCTAGCATATTGATAGAGATTATAGTTGTTCGGTACCCAAATATAGTCTGGCATCAAAGCCTTTAAGTAATCAATGAAAAAACAGTTTTTGCCCAGGCGTGGTTGTAACTGTGACTCTTGGGAACCAAAACTGTACAATTAGGGCTTCATGCTTATTATTCCAGCATTAGTATTGGAATTGGCTTTATATTAGTCCAAAAAAGGCTACATTATAAATAATATATTCCTTATTGTAATCTGGAGAAAAAAGAGTGAAAGAATTTTTTCAAGAGAAATATCCTCTTTTGGGGTGCCTCGCTGGCTCAGTCAGTTAAGCGTCTGACTCTTGATTTCGGCTCAGATCACGATCTTGTGGTTTTGTGAGTTGGAGCTCCTTGTTGTGCTCTGTGCTTGCAGCGTGGAGCCTGCTTGGGAGACTCTCTCTCTCCCTCTCTCCCTGCCCCTTTCCTACGCATGCTGTCTCTGTTTCTCTCAAATAAATAAATAAACTTAAAAAAAAGAAATACCCCTTTTTTGACATTTAACACCCTTTTATATTTAATTACCTAAGTGACTACAGCTAGCATTTTGTACTTAATTTTCAGCATAATGATAAATGCCTCCCATATTGTGTGATGCCATTACTTAATTACTCCTGAATATGATCATATGTAACAATTTATTTCCCTCAGAACATCAATTAAATTGTGTTTATTTGTTCAGAGACCTGATAGGTTATAAGCATCGTAGAAGGAACAGATGTTGCATTACTTTATCTCTATTTACCCAGGAATATTTAATAAATGTAAAATACATGAGTTTATATATTTCATAAATATGTACGTACATTTTTATTATATATATATATATGCAATGTGTGTCATTTGGGGGCTATGAACTTATTTCTGATGTTTCTTCATAGAATCCTTATCTGTCTCTGCACCAATGTCATCCTTTAAAAGTTAGTATAAAATGTGTTGATTTTGCAACAGCACAGTTTCCCCTGTTTGTCCCTCCCCTCCTTCCCAGTCTCCAATTTTGGATCACAATGTATTTCTTTCAGATTTGTGTGAGCATCAATCCACTGCCTGTTGATGTTGACTATTGCAGTGATTTTACATTTTTACTTTTATGACATATAAATGTTTTTCTAAAAAAAATTAATGGTTAATATTTATTAATTCTGAGTTTTATAAAAAAGGAGTTTTACCAGATACAGGCGTAATGGTTAATTTCATGTGTCAATTTGTCTGGGGCACAAAATACCCAGATATTAATCAGACGTTATTCTGGTTGTTTCTATGAGAGTGGTTTTGGATGATACCAAACATGTAGACTGAGTGAAGCAGATTGCCTTCCCTAATTTGAATGGGACTTATACAATCAGTTGAAGGTCTGAATACAAAAAAAGACTGACCTTTCCCTGAGTAAGAAAGAATTCTCTGCCTGATGGCCTCCAAGCTGGCATGTTGGCTCTCCCTGACTCTACAGTTGCTTCGGGCCTTCAGACCTAAACAGGGACAGGGCGCTGCAGCTTTAGACTTGCCAGCCTCCATAACTGTGTGAGCCAATTCCTCATAAATACTAAATATTCATGTATACATTACATTGTTAATGCATAAAATATTTAACATGTTAAAAAAGAATATTTCTCTTGAAAAAACATATATATCCATTCTATTGGTTTCTCTGGAGAACCCTAATACAAGCAGCTTCTGAAATTTGTTTTTTTCTTTCAATAGTTTGCTTATATGATCAATGCTGTTGTGTATAGCTTCTACTCAATAATTATTATAACAGTTGTCTAGTATTCCACTCTGTAAAACAAAAAAAAATTAATGTATGAATTCTCTTTTCAATGGACACTTGACTTTCTTCTTTTATTTAAAGTTCTACTATTATGAACAAGGCTGTTTTGACTATTACCATTTTGTTTATTAAATTTTTGCAAGACTCTGTCTATGGCACATGCCTTGAAATGCAATTGCTCATCAGTAAAGTACATGGCTGGCTGTTCCACTTTTCAAGAAAGTGCCCAATTATTTTCCAAAGGTTATAATTATTTATATTGCAGTGAGAGGTTTATAAGATTCCCACTGACATACTGTATCACCAATATTTGTAATAACATATTAAATAATATGTGAATTAAACAAATATAGAAGGTATAAAATGTTGTATTATCGTAAACCCAATTCATATTTCTCTGATTGTTAGTAAGTTTGGACATTTTTCTATCTGTTGATTTATATGCCTTGTACCTTTCATCTTCTATAAAATAGTATTTGTTTCTTTTGGTAATTTTTCTGCCAAGATATTTGCCTGTTTATTTCTTGTGTTGATCACTAATGTAATTATTCAACAAATATTTATCGGTCCTGTATTACTTGCCATATACTCTTCTCATTATCGGAACACAATATAAACCTAAACAAACAAAAACACCTCCTTTGTAGATCTTACATTAGTGGAGAAATATAGACATTAGACAAAATAAATACATGAACTAATGGTAATTAGAAGATAGTAATTGAAAGCTGTATTCATTAAAACAGTATGGTGCTGTCACCAAAAAAACAAAAACAAAAACAAAAAAAAACACATAGATCAATAGAACAGAATAGAAAACCCAGATATGGACACACAACTATATGGTCAAGTGCTCTGCAACCAAGGAGGAAAGAATATTCATTGGGAAAAAAGAGTCTCTTCAACAAATGGTATTGGGAAAATTGGAAAGCAACATGCAGAAGAATGAAACTGGACCACTTTCTTACACCATATGCAAAAATTAACTCAAAATGGTTGAAAGACCTAAATGTGAGACAGGAAACCATCCAAGTCCTAGAGAAGAACACAAGTGGCAATCTCTTTGACATTGGATGTAGCAGCTTCATAGGAGACATATCTCTGGAGGCAAGAGAAACAAAAGTAAAACTGAACTATTGGTACTTCTTCAAGATAAAAAGCTTTGCACAGTGAAGGAAATAATCAATAATACTGAAAAGCAATCTTCAGAATGAAAAAAGATATTTGCAAATGACATACTGATAAAGGTTTAGTATCCAAAATCTATAATTAACTTATCAAACTCAACACCAAAAAAATAAACAATCCAGTTAAGAAATGGCAGAAGATATAAATAGACCAAAGAAGGCATACAGATGGCCAACAGACACATGAAAAGATGCTCAACATCACTCATCATCAGGGAAATGCAAATCAAAACTGTAATAAGCTATTACCTTACACCTGTCAGAATGGCTAAAATTAACAACATGAGAAACAACAGATGTTGTTGTTGATACAGAGAAAGGGGAACCCTCTTACACTTCTGGTGGGAATATAAACTGGTAAAGCGACTCTGGAAACTATGGAGGCTTCTCAAAAAGTTAAAAATTCAACTATCCTACAATATGCAATTGCACCTTTAGGTATTTATCCAAAGTATACAAAAGTACTGATTCAAAGGGACACATGCACCTTGATATTTATAGCAGCATTATCAACCACAGCCAAATTATGGAAAGAGTCCAAATGTCCACATCAATTTTTACAGAATTATCATATTTACTATACAACATCCTCTGTATGTTCATAATGCGGTTTTCTGTTTATGTGGGTTTCCCTTAATGCCTCTGGGTGTGTGTGTGTGTGTGTGTGTACTTTATTTTTTTAAGTTTATTTATTTATTTTGAGAGAGAGAGAGAAAGAGAGACAGTACTCAGGGAAGGGGCAGAGAAAGGAGAGACAGAATCCCAAGTAGGCTCTGTGCTGTGAGTGCAGAGCCTGACACAGGGCTTGAACCCACAAACCACAAGATAACGACCAAAGCTGAGATCAAGAGTTGGATGCTTAACCAACTGAGCCACCAAGGTAACCCTCTTCTTTAGTTTTATACCATATCTTCTTTATCATTATATATATATATTATATATATATATAATGGAATATTACTCAGTCATCAAAAAGAATGAAATCTTGCCATTTGCAATGATGTGGATGGAGCTAGAGTGTATTATGCTAAGAAAAACAAGTAAGACATAGAAAGACAAATACCATATGAATTCACTCATGTGTGAAATTTAAGAAACAAAACAGATGAACATAGAGAAAGGGGGAAAAAAGGAGGGAGGCAAACCATAAGAGACTTAACTATAGGGAACAAACTGAGGATTGATGGAGGGAGGTGGGCAGGGAATAGGCTAAATGAGTGATGGGTTTAAGGAGGGCTTGTGATGAGCAATGGGTGTTATACGGATGTGATGAATCACTAAAATCTACTCCCAAAACCAACATTACACTATATGTTAACTAATTAGAATTTAGATAAAAACTTTAAAGATATGAACACACACAAAAAGAAGATAGTGTAATTGCTTTTTAAAAGAAATATAAAGCAAAGAAAGTGTATAGGGAATAAAGGATGTACTTGCAACATATACCTTATTAAAATTTTCATGCTGTTTTTTATGGTAAATAAAATCACTATCTTAATATATCAACCGAATATGTACTTTTTCCCAAAAGTTATATATTTTGGCCTAAGAAACCTTTTAAATATTTTTTTCAAACTTTCTGCTAATATGCTTTCACTTTTTTTCATTTTTCTTTAAGTCATAGATTTATTTGAAATCAATTTACTGTTCTGGAGTATGGAATAGGCACCTATTTCTTTAAATGATAAAGTTGTCAACTTTTTGAAAAAATATTTTTTTTCTAACCTTTTTTCTGAGTTTCCTGTTATTGTCTACTTGGTAATTTGTTTTTTCCATGCAAATACATCTTGTTTTAACAACTGTTTATAAGAAGTTGATATCTGGTTAGACGTTTCCCTTGTCCTATCTTCTCCTCCGTGCCCCCCACCCCAGGAAATCTTAACTATTAGATCTTTGATTTCCCACATAAGTTTTAAATCAGCTCATTGAGTTCCACCCAAAAGACCTGCTGGGATTTGTATTACAATTACTCTGAATCTTCAGTTCAATTTTTACAGATTTATCACATTTACTATACAGACTTCCTCTTAATGTTTATAGTAATTCTTATAGTAATGTTTATAGTAAGTTTTTCTGTTTATGTGTTTCCCTTAATGTCTATTAATAAAGTTTTCTTTATTTTTTTTCATAGAGGTCTTTTAAAGTTTGTGAAATTATTTCTGGGCAGTTGACATTTTACTCCCTGTTGCTCTTGATTTTTCTTAATTGTTTAGAGATAATGTATAAAAGGGAATTGATTTTTATCACCTTTTTAAAATCCAGTCATCTGGGTAAATTTTCCTGATGTTTGTAAAAAGATGTTCATAAAGTTTTTAGTATTCTCTATGCAGTAAATTATATCATCTTCGTAACCAGTTTCAATTACTCTTTAACAAACAGAACATTTTTTCTTTCTTTCTATACTCTATACTAACTCAGACATCCAGAAGCATGTAGTTTTCATTATTGTCTATTTTGTCTATACTAATAACTATTTATGACTTTCATTATGTTTCTCTTTGATGTAATGAGATTATTTAATACTAAGTTTTATAATTTCCAAATGTACAGAATTAGAAATTATTATTGACAACAAACAAAATAAGTATGTTTCTTAGTCATGATCAGAAACTGAAATAGAATGCCTTGAATAATTTTATCTTTGAGAAATTATCATTTTATTCCTATTTCACCAGACTTTTTGAAACATAAATAAAAGTTGAATTTCTGTGTATGCTTTTTTCCTAACAACTTTCAAAATATTTTTTCTCTTTTAATATTTTACATTTTTAATTATAATAACTGATGTCTGTCCTAAAATTTTCCATTCCCTGTGACAATCTCAATATGCCCTAGTACGTATTTAGTATAGATTGCTGGAATGGCTTGTTAATATGTTGTTTAAAATGTTTGCACCTTTTTCAAGAGTGAGATTGGCTTATAATTTTAATTTTTTATATTGCTTTTGTTTGGCTTTCGATCCATTTTGCAGTGGCCTTCCAGATGAGTTTGGATTTATTCCCTAATTTTCTATCCTCTGAAATTAGAATATTGAAATTATGGAGTCATAAGTATGTAAAATTCTCATTTTTATGTTGCTTTATATGTGGGATACATTATAACATCTAATTTTCTTTCTTTAACTTATACAAATATTTAGATTTTTTTCTTAAGTTAGTTTGCATGTTATATATTTATTGTAATTTGACCAGTTAGTCTAAATTTCCAAATACATTGGCATACATTTTGTCATGGTATCTTCCTTTTAATGTGTTAAGTTCTGTTACATGAATGCTTAATTTACCTTTGCCCTAATGTTATTACTCATATTCTATTTCTTCATTAATAATTTTTTTTGCAAATTTACCTATTTCATTCCTGTTTTCACAAAAAATTATTTTCTGCATTGTGTTTTTTTCCCCTGATTTATTTCTTTATATTATTATTATCCTCTCCTGTTTACTGGCCTTAGAAATATTCTCTTGTGATTTTACTAATTTCATGAGATGAATGCTTAGTTCACAAATTTCGCCCTTGTTCATTTCCTAATGTAAACATATTGTCCTTGAATAACAATTATGTTAACCTTGCAGTTGTAATATGTAGTATTTTAACTATTATCCATAATAATAAATATTTCTAATTTTCATTATTATTTTCACTTTGATGCATGAATTTCTTTGGAAGTACATTCCATAATTTTTGAATGTGGACATAAAAAGTTGTTATGATGACAAATTAAAAAGTCTTATGGCCAGAATACATAGACTGTATTTTATGAATTCGTTGGAATTGTTGAGGTTTAAATTTTAGCCTAATGTATAAATAATTATATAAATATTCTACCTTATAAATGTTCTCAAGATGAATGTGCATCCTTTATTTAACAGCTTTTTAATTGTGCTATGCAAATTTGACACTTGTTAAGCATATTGAAATCTCACACTATGATTATGAGCTTTTCGATTTCTCCTTGAAGGTCTATGATTTTTTGCTTTATATATTTCAAAGCAATCCTATTAGATGCATGTAAATTAGAATTTTTAAGAGCTCCTATTCATCTGTTTGCATGAGTCTTTCTGATCAGAATGATGCTTTGTGTTCCATGATCTGTATTATTGACTTTCCTTTAGTGTTTACTTGGTATACTGTTCTCATCAGTTTACTTTCTATTTTTCCATATTCTCAGGTTTTGCATGCATTTCATATAAATGAAATATATTGAGATTTTGTTGATTTTCTCAAAAAATCTCATATCATACTCTGAGTATTTAACTGCAGGTTTACTCCAATTATATTTACAGTGATCACTGAGCTTTGTTTCCCACTCACGTACCTTTTATATTTATCTCCCTTGTTTATGCTTTTATTTTCTGTCTTATTTCCTTCCTTATTTTGATTATATTGAAGAGTTTTTTCCCTTATAATTTAAACTAGTAATTCATCCTTCCTTCCCACACATCTCTACTGGTTTAGAAGTTATACACATAATCACTCATTTTTTTCATTTCTATCATTGACATTGGATTATATACACATTGATTGGGTCAAGTCTTTTTGATAGCATATGTAATGATTCTTTTCATTTTGAATTATTGAAGGTCGTTTGCAGAATAACCTTGTAGTTGCTTTTTTATTTGCTCAGATACAGTATGGGTGACTTTCTGCGTCTCTCTCTCTCAGACATTGTTCTCCCACTGCTGAAAATCACCATTTGAACCCTAGTGAGTTTAGGAGTAGGCTGGGGGGGTGGGTGGTGGCACAAATGAATGGGTGTAAAGTCTTTGTCAGACTACAGTGATGACTCTTAAGAGGTTTTATTAAATACTCAGTACATGAGTTAATTCTACCTCTTTCAAAAGTGTGTTGGGTCTGGGTGGCTCAGTTGGTTAAGCATCCAGCTTCAGCTCAGGTCATGATTTTGCAGTTTGTGAGTTCAAGCCTGGTGTCAGGCTCTGTGCTGACAGCTCAGAGCCTGGAGCCTGCTTCGGATTCTGTCTCCCTCTGTCTGCTCCTCCCCCACTCACACACTCTCTCTCTTTCTGTCTCTCTCTCTCTTTCAAAAATAAAATAAACATTAAAGAAATTAAAAAAAGAAAGTGTGTCTAGCTTTATATGGCTTTAGATCAGTTCTCCAATTTATAATGCAATATTAAGGATTCTACTTCTATTACAGATACAGCCCTCTATTTTCCTTGTTTCATCTGGTTTCCTGGAAAACTATTTTTTTAATCCTCTTGCTATTATAAAGACCTTTTTTAAGTTGTTACCCAATTTACCTTTTTTTCCAGAAATAGCAATGTTAATGGGAAATAAAGACTTGCTTGTTTTTACCTTGATTATGTACCAAGAGTAAAAATATTAATTTTGCCCAACAACAAAGTTATCTTTGAAGGAAATTCACAATATAGATACATTTACAATTTACATTTATAATTTTAAAATGTCAAATTCTGCTTTTTTACTCGCTAAGCAGAAATAAATATTGTAAACTATACCACAAAGGTAAATATGTAAAAAGTAAACATTTAGAAAAATATATAAAATTTGTGACATTTATGACTTCTTTGAGGATATTAAGTCTTATAGGAAAAGTGTTAAAAGTAATGCTATTTGAAAAAAAACAAAGGTGTAAACATATCTTTAGAATGATATGTTTAGTATTTTAACTATATTTTATATTAATAAATATTTCTAATTTTCATTATGATTTTCACTTTGGTGCATGAATTTCTTTGAAGTTTCTTTGGAAGTACATTCCAAAGCCTGGGCGGCTCAGTTCGTTAATCATCTGACTCTTGTTTTCAGCTTAGGTCATGATTTCATAGTTTCCTGAGTTCGACCCCCATGTCTGGCTCTGCACTGGCAGTGCAGAGCCTGCTTGGGGCTCTCTCTCTCTCCCTCTCTCTCTGTCCCTCCCCTGCCTACTTTGTCTTTCTCAAAATAAATCAATAAACTTAAAAAAAGAGAAACACATTTAAAAAAATGAATGATGGTATAAACTGATGAGTAAATGATATGTATTTGGAAGTCATGTATATATCTGACATGTTAAATTATGTCTAAATTAGAATCAGAACATATTACGTTTAAGAGTATTAAAATACTTTGCTTCTACTTATTATTATTCTTTTCCTTCTTCTTCATTGTTTTTTTTTCTTTTTCTTTAAGAAAAACTCAATGCTTTTTTTTTTTTAGTAAAAACAAAATCAAACAAAACAAGTTTGGAAAGATGTGTGGCTGACTTCCCTTGAATTTGAGTTACGGGGATGTTTTGACTGCCAAAAATATGATGAAGTAATGTGTTCTGCATATGGTGTTGAATGATTCTGCTGCATCCATTTAGGATTTTACTTTTAACATTACTTAACAGAAATATATGAACTAATCACTGTTTATCATTTCAATAGATATTGTACCCAAACCCATCATATTCAAACATCCGTATTATAAATTGTTGCTGATAAATGCTTTATAGATAATGTAAGATAAAATTGTACATCAACAGAGCTGAGATCATTGAGTTATTGATTCAATGTCCCTTGCTAAAATTACCAAGCTAAATATTATGTCAGTGCAGAGATCAAACAGGAATGAAATCTATTAGTCTTTGTCATTATGCTTTTAATTTCAAGGGATGTTTTTAATGTAGTGTGTATTTTCTTTCTTGGTAACTGCCAATTCTTCAGAGGTGTCAGTAAATCAAAATAAAAAACATGAAAGGTGTAACTTACAACTTTTATGAGTCTCTTTTCTTTATGTGTATTTATTAGTTGCTTTCTTCCCTGCCATATATTAATGACTCTATAGTAATGACGGATAATCCATATCCTACATATATATTCCTATTTTATTTAAAAATATTAACAAGACCTCTAAATGTAGAAAGGCACAGATTTTAATGGAAGATAAGTAACTTATAGATGTTTCTGTTCTTAGAGTCTATTTGGGGGAGTTCTATACCCATGTTATTTTGGTGTTCACTAGTTTGATAGATATGTTTGCTTTTCTGACTGATTACCATTTAATCTGTAATGTAATATTGTTTCCTTGGATTTTCATAACAGTTAAAGATAAGCACTGAACTTTGTAAAGGAGTAAGGGGGTATATTGGGTCTTGATACTTTTTACTCATTTCAAAGTTCTTTACTATAAGCTTTTCATTATATCAGTTTATACATTGGATTAACAGAGAGCCATTAGCATTAAAATTCCTACTTTTTTGTGGCATTTTTAAGATAAGAAACATAAATAATTATCTAGGCCTTGAGTAGAAAAATTACTTTAATATGTATGCATATATTATTTGTTTAGATGTGTGATTCTTATTAAGATTGATACAGATTAATATAGGATTGTGCTATTGGTAAAAGTAGTTTATTTAAAATACACAAAAATATTCAAGTGATTTTGAATAAGCTTTTATAAGCCAGAGTATCATTATTAGAAATGAAAATATTTTTCTGAATAAATTATTATTATAAAATTGATATAGTAGTACTGTTTATTTTAAAGCAAAATAATTTTGATCTTCTGAATTCAACTGACTGGTACAGTCTATGTTTTTCTTTACCAGAAAGAGATATACTGTATAAGCTGATATCTTTCTTATACTCATCTAAATAAGATAATTAAGAACAAAAATTGACTACCACTATTTAATATTTAACCGTATTATACAGATAAAAATAAGAGAATCAGGTATGGAAGTATATAACGATTTATGTTTTGTGTCATTGCCTTATTAATTGCAAATGCAAAACAAAGCAACTTCCAGATATAAAGAAATAGAACATTCAATAGTGATTTCTGTAAACTGTTCACGTATAAACTGTTCACGTATGAAATTCTATGCCTTTCCACAAAGGTAACCATTCTTTTCTTTTAATGTTTATTTAATTTGAGAGAGAGAGAGAGAGAAAGAGAGAGAGAGAGTGAGCACAAGTGCGGGAGGGGTAGAGAGTGAGGGAAATACAAAATCCGAAGCAGGCTCCAGGCTTTGAGCTATCAGCATAGAGCCTGACTTGGAGACTCATGACTCATGATTCATGAGCCAGGAGATCATAATCTGAGCCGAAGTCAGATGCATAACTGACTGGGAAACCCAGGTGCCCCAAAGGTAACCATGTTTAACAATCTCGTTTCTTGCACTGAGATTATCTAAAACTTTTTTTCATTTAATAAGAGAGTTATTTCTATATCATAGAACTCTACACAATACTTTATGAACTATGAAATATTCTTTAAACAAGGGTCTCCCATTTTGTGTTCTACTCTAATCCCATTGATGAACAAAAGAGTGTTTTATTTATTTATTAACTTTTTGGCCATAAGAATTATGCACTGACTATTCTTGAAGATGCATCATCGAGTTTAAATACAATGTTTCTTAAGGTAAATTCCTAGAAGGGGTTTACTTGGTGCAGAAACACCTGTTTATTTAAAATTATGAATAACACTGTCTGTCAAATTATACTTTCAAAAGGTTGAATCTGCTTACAATCAATGTAATATTGTATATAAGTGGGCATTACTCTGAACTCTATTCTCATAATTTGTGTGTTTGTGTATGTGCTAATCTGATAGTGCAAAATGATTCTACATTGTATTATAAAATACATTTGTTTAAATCATAGTGTGGTTGAACATTGACTTGGAGTATACTTTGTTTACTTCTACATTAAGTTGTCAGTTTTATATTTATATTTATAATTATTTGCCTATTGAATGTATCACAAAAAATATTCCTTTGTTGCCTCCCTTTTGTTGCTTATCTCTTTGCATAGAGTATTGCATCTTTCATCTGTTTTATTTTGATATAAAGAAATAAATATTTTCCTGTATCGCTTCTGAGATGTGTCTGTGTTTTGGGAGATACCATCCAAATATTTTTTTAATTACTTAAATTTTCTTCTAACAGTTTTATTTTTACTTTTAACTTCTTACATTGAAATTTATTTTTTTACCTATGACAAAGAACTGGGATTTGTAAACTACTTATTCAATAATTTCTTTATATCAGTATGGAATCATGGATACTTACTTTATGCTTCAGGTTGTAATCCAATATTACTTTATTTTGTCGCTCAAATTTTTCTACCTTTTGCTATTGGGAGCTCTTTCAGCTGCTTCCCATGACCTTGTTCCTCTGATATTATTGGGCTGTGCGGGCGTGTGTGTGTGTTTAGCAATTTTATTTTTGTCACTACAGGATGTTCCAGGTTCATCTCTGGAAATTATTATCTCAATCTCAGAATTGGCCATTTATTCAAAGAACCCTGGTTCCTTTATTTGGATAATATTATTAGAAACCGAGATCTGGATGCAATATAATGTTTACTATGGATTAAACATGTTAGGAGAAAAAAGATGAAATTAATTAAACACCTGTTAATATTAAAAAGAACATGGCTTATATAACAATATACCAAGTCATGTTATTGCCTTACTTTGAGCTAGCATATCTAATTTTAAGTAATAAAATAATCAATAATGCTGAAATTTCATTAAGACGGACATTTTTCTCTAATAAATGCCATCTATTATTTTTTTCTTTACTATATGAATTGAAGAGAGGACGTAAAAAGGCAGTTAATGTTAAAGCAATTTTCTTGAATGAAATATTGTAAGTTTAAGTTAAGAGACTTGATAGAGGAAAAAATAAGCAGCATAATAACCTTGCTTTAAACAATAATGCAATGAATGTTTCTACAAATAATTAATAGATGAATATGTCCGAAATATCTATGCACAATTTTTGTACACATAAAAATAGAGTGTGGCTATTATAGTTAAAGGTACACTTAAAGCGCTGTGCATGACATACCAACCTGGTTGCTGGGCTCTGTGTAAGATCCAAGTGGTTCTTGAAGTTTCATTAGCATACGCATGCTACTGCACATATCAATGATGTTTTCTCAGTTGACTTCTCTCTTGTTGTATTTATGGAAGCCTTAGTGAGATCTAAATTTACATTCTTCTGCTCTTTATTCTGCCAGCAATTTGTCAAACACCTTATGCAAATATGCTGAATCAGCTATTTACAAAATGACTTTCTTCCTCTCCACTTTGGAAAATTTCTCTAGTTATGAATGTGTATAAGAGCTACTCTAAGTTAATGTGTAAATAAAATATCCAGTCTTCTTGACAGACTGAACAATTTCATAATGAATTCACCAATATCGATGATTAACTTGAATATTTTAGGTAAAAATACTCATATGTCATTTTTAAACCACTGAGTTTTATTTTATTTATTTAATTTTTTTTATAAACTTTATAGTTTATTGTCAGGTTGGTTTCCATATAACACCCAGTGCTCTTCCCCACAAGCGACCTCCACCAAGACCATCACCCCCCCATTACTTTTCCCCCTTCCCCTTCCCCCCTCAGTTTGTTTTCAG
>CM053572.1:108254584-108294384 GCA_028646485.1 Cryptoprocta ferox | reverse complement strand
CTGGCCCTGGGCTCTTATTCATTGGGAGATTTTTGATCACTGATTTAATTTCTTCACTGGTTATGGGTCTGTTCAGATTTTCTATCTCTTCCTGTTTGAATTTTGGTAGTGCATATGTGTTTAGGAATTTGTCCATTTCTTCTAGATTCTCTTCTAGATTCTTCTGAGTTTTATTTTAAATTTGCAACATATTCTTTAAATTTTACATCTTATTTAATTTTATGGCTTTAAAAAGGGTATGATATTATATGTAAATATATAGTGATTTTGTTGAGTTTTTCCTAATGTATGAAAAAAAACACAAAATTAACTACTTCCCTTGAAATTATTGTACTCTCTCTCTCTTCTCTTTTTAAGAAATCTATTGAAATTGTGGTGTTTATTCCCTATATTCACTAATGTATTTCATGTAATACACATAACTGTGCATTTTGCTACACTTGAAAATGTTTGGAAATACTTTACTGAACCAAGTCTAACCCATGAACAAAAGTGAGATTTCATATTTTCATTGTCCCATTTTGATGAAGACCTTTGGAACACTCTAAGCAGACTGCAATACAATCAGCTATCCTCTATTGCTTCCCTTCTAGAGGTACACTTACCTTTCATTAAGCCCACCAGTCTTGGAATTAAAAGTTAATTTAGATTACTACTAATTCAGGTATAATAAATATTAACTTAATAAGAATGTCATCCCTGGAAGCAGGAATTGTGATAAAACATAGTGGTATAATTAGGAAATTTTCCAAACATCAAGAAAACTTCCTGTTAAGGTGGAAAGGTGATGTAAGTACTTTTTTAAAGTTTTTATTTAAATTTCAGTTAGTTAACATACAGTGTAATACTAGTTTCAGGTGTACAATATAGTGATTCAACACTTCCATACACCACCCATTGCTCATCACAGAACGTGCACTCCTTAATCCCCATCACCTATTTAACCCATCCCCCCATTCACTTCCTCTCTGGTTTGTATTCTATATTTAAGAGTCTGTTTTTGGTTTTCCTTTCTCTCTTTTTACCCTCCCTTTGCTCATTTGTTTTGTTTCTTAAATTCCACATATGAGTAAAATCATACAGTATTTGTCTTTCTCTGACTTATTTCACTTACCATAGTATTCTCTAGCTCCATCCATGTTGTTGCAAATCATGATATTTCTTCTTTTTATGGCTGAGTAGTATTCCATTGTACATATGAACCACATCTTTATCCATTCATCAGTCAGTGGACACTCGGGCTCTTTCCATAATTTGGCTATAATAGATATTGCTGCTATAAACATTAGGTGCATAGATTCCTTTGAATGAGTACTTCTGTATTCTTTGGGTAAATGCCTACTAATGCAATTACTGGATCATTAGGTAGTTCTATTTTTAACATTTTGAGGAACCTCCATAGTTTTTTCCAGACTAGCATCACCAGTTTGCATTTCTACCAACAGTGCAAAGGTGTTCCCCTTTTTGCACATCCTCGCCAACACCTGTTACTTCTTGTGTTATTGATTTTAGCCATTCTGACAGGTGTGAAGTGATATCTCACTGTAGTTTTGATTTGCATTTCCCTGATGATGAGTGATGTTGCACATCTTTTCATGTATCTGTTAGCCATCTGTATGTCTTCTTTGGAGCAAGTCCTTTTTTTTTCATAATAAGTTCTTTTTTATTTACTTATTTAAATTCAAGTTAATTAACATACAGTATAGTATTGGTTTCAGGAGTAGAACCCAGTGGTTCATCACTTATATACAACACCCCAGTGCTCATCTTAACAAGTGTTCTCTTTAATGCCCATCGCCCATTTAGTCCATGCTCCCAGCCACCTACCTTCTAGCAGCCCTCAGTTTGTTCTCTGTATTTAGGAGTCTCTTATGGTTTGCCTTCCTCTTTGTTTTTATCTTATTTTTCTTTTGCTTTCCCCTATGTTCATCTGTTGTGTTTCTTAAATTCCATGCAAGTACTTTTTTTAAAAAGTTAAATTTAGCAAGTTGTTCATTAATTCCAGTGACTTTATTATATAATTGGTCAATCTCCATATGGGTAAGAAAGTGTATATCATAATTAAAAGAACTTAGAGCATTGAAAAGTCTATTAAAAATCATTATCCTCGTAGTCATTTACTTCTTGGGCTGCAAGGGATTATAGGATTTATCAATTGCTCTAGGCTACAAACCACTTAGAAATTCTGAAAATTCTTCTTTTTTGCCCCCACTATTCTAAACCTATTGTGTCCTTAATGCCATAACTTAAATAATTGTATCTAAATGTAACTTGCCTTTCAGGATTAATTGGAAATTGAACAATGTCATATCTTTGATGGTTTGGGGCACAAGTTGGGTGAAACATATGCTCTATTATCCATGACATAAACAAGAATTTACAGTAATCAATACAATGTAAAAAAAAAAAAACACTCTTAGCAGATCAAGGTCAATGCCACACAAAGTTCTAATAAATAGTACAGTAATGTAAGTAGGCAGGAAATCCTTCTTTTAAATTGTAAAGTTATAATGGAAGGAGGACTTATGTCTGTGCTGTATGTTTAAACATAAAGGACACTGGCATATAGCTGAACTGGGTGAGTGGAGTCCATTTAGCTATGGATAATGTAGCTGAAGAATTAAATTTATAAACTGCAGGCTTTAGCTTGGTAGTTCCCACAGAAGGCTACACAGGAAGAGTCAGACTCAGGAGTGTTTTTAAGGGCTTTCATGGTATAAAATGGTCATTATAGATCACTGTTCCTTTAACAATATTTAAATGGTAGCTGTGTTTAGGAGTTCAAGTGTAAACACAGTAATAAGCTGGAAAACATATCTTGAGCCAGAGACTTTAACAAGTCTGCAACATGAAGGGATGCCAAAGAGAAGAGTCAAGAGCACTGGTACTGGAAACAAACACAAAGGCCTGAGCCAAGAAATTTTACTTATGATGCCTTCAAGGGTACAGAAAGGTCTTGGACAGTCTTCCCTGTAGTTATCTGGGCTGAATCAGCTTCTCCCTAATTAAATTACTTATTTCACTGGCAGTGGCCAAGCCAAAGTCATTTCTGATGGACTCAAAGGTAAGCATACTCAAAGAGAATTTTGATGTTGATTAGAAAACCTGTGGACTTTATATTTATTATACAGCTTTTCTACAAAAGTACTGATGTTTATGTTTTTAGAGGGTGAACATATACATTTTCTATATTCTAAAGGCCTTAAAAACATACAATGTGAAAATAAATAAAAAACTTTCTAGTATCATGCTATTTTCTTAAGCATCAGTATTTGTTTACTAAAAATATATATGTGGGACATCCATGTGATGCAATACTACTCAGTAATAAAAGCAAACAAACTACTGATAATGCAACAAGTTGGCCATATCTCAAATATATTGAACTAAATGAAAAAGTCCAGACCCAAATTGTTATGTATTACATATTTCCATTCACATGACATTCTGGAAAAGGCAAACTTATAAATTCAGAAAATAAAATAGTTGTACCCAGAATCTAAGGGTAAGGGCATGATGAGTTAATTATTTGAGATGATAGAAATATAGGTATATGACTGTGTGCATTTGCAAAATCTCATAGAATGATGTACCTAAAAAGGGTAAATTTTATTGCATATAAATGACTTTAATAGAACTGACTTCTAAAAATTATATAATTCAGAAAATATCAATTATCAAGTACTTCAGTACAGCCAATTAAACAATTACAAAAATTCTCACATACATTTAATATCACAAGTATAATCCTTATCCTTTTCCTTACCAAAGGTCACTCAAAGGTCACAGAGAAGACCAAAGAGTGGGGTCTTCCTTGAGGGTCCACAAACCCTCTATCGCATTCTTTTGAATCAGTAATACCTGAATAATATGACAGCAACCATTTTTTGGCCATAAATTTAGGTATCAGCTATTTAAATAAAAAGACAAGGAGAAAAGTCACTCTTTCATACTTGGCTTGTCATCTAATCAGTTTGATTTTTTTTTCCAAAAACGTATGTAAACTTTAGACATATCTTAAGTTACTTATGTTATTTTCTGATATGCATTTTCACCCAGATCAAAATGAAACCCTTAATTATAAATCTAAACTTATATTTATAATGTCTGTGTTTAAAGTAGACATTGAGTTATTAATTTCTTTTAGATTTGAATTTTTTCTTGGATATTGATACATGTTCACGTTTTAGATCACTGAATTTAAGAAATTTACCTATTTGATTAAATTGGCCTATGACAAAATCAAGAAGCAATATTCATGAATCTTGGTTCAATGTGCCAGCCATTGTCCATTTTTCAACTTTATGCAGAAGAAATAATTTGTAATATGTCAGTGTGCAATAAACTATTTTTTCTTACAGTGAATTCTAGTTTGTAATAGATATATATGTAACCTATGGTTTGGAAATCCTCAAATTCACTTCAGAATTTAAACTTCTTTCTTCCTTTATTTTTTAAAAAAATTGTATTTATTTTTGAGGGAAAGAGTGCAAGCAGGGGAAGGGCAGAGAGAGGGGGACAGAGGATCCAAAGTGGGCTCAGCACAGAGCCCGATGCAGGGCTTGAACTCACAAACCACGAGATCATGAACTGAGCTGAAGTCGGACGCTTAGTTGACTGAGCCACCTAGGTGCCCCACTTCTTTCCTCCCTTTTATCTTTATCATTTTATATTTATTTATCAGTTACTTAGCATGTCGTATATATATTAAACATGCATATTTCTTCATCTTGTACCTGAATTATATTCTATAATTCTATAGTAATTTCATATTTTTCTTTATTTCTTAGTTTTCTATTTTTCTTATAAAAACAAACATCTAAAACCTTGTGTGACAAGTATCCAGTGTCCAGTCACTGTAAAAGCTAGGGAATCAAAAAATCACCTAAATGATTAAAACTAAGTCTCTGCTATGTGTTATCAATACTACCAAATAGAAATAGTTCACAATGGCTGGATACATATAAACACTTCATGAAAGACAACTAATGAAGCTCTCCAGGAAACATCTGTTGACACATGTCTTAGAATTTGGAATATAATTCCGTTAGGCTCATACCAGGGTGCTCTTTATGTCCTTGAAAATAAGAATATTAGAGAAGCATTATTTTGTCCAAGGATAAATCCAGCCCACTCTTCACATGATTTCATTTTTTGTAGCCATGTCTTTATAGTTATGGTTTATAAAACCAGATGAACCATCATCTTGATCTCATCATCTATATATACCTAGTATCCTGTTTCGGTGAAAAATAAAATATACAGCATTTTTTAAATAAGAAAGCAAAGTTCCTCTCAGGAATCACTCTTAATATTTGACCACCAAACACAGTAAGTAGTTCATTCTGTATGTGGAAAATCTTTAGTATAATTATCACTATTCATGACTGTGTTTGAGCATCTCAAAATGACTATCTCCAAGGTCTACTCAGTCATGAATTATAAATATCAGTTAAACTGCTCAGAAACATATTTTCCTTGTTGAAAACGAAAATCAAGAGTTTACAAAGTCAGCAAATTTTCTCAGCACATTAGTTTTCAAAAATATAATCTTAATTAAAAACAAGCAAAGAACTTGGTGCGCCTGGGTGGTTCAGTCTGTTAAGTGTCTGACTTCGGCTCAGTTCATGATCTCATGGTTCGTGGGTTTGAGCCCCATGTCGGGCCCTGTGCTGACAGCCCAGAGTCTGGAGCCTGCTTAGGATTCTGTCTCCCTCTTTCTCTGCCGCTCCCCCCTCACATTCTGCCTCTCTCTACCTCAAAAATAAATAAACATTAATTTAAAAAAACAAGTAAAGAAGCATAGGTAGAAACAGTATTTCCAGTACTTTGTCTATTGGTACATAGGACCATAAACTCCAATACACTTCTCTAACATTTTACTCTCTAACAAATTATTCAATTTCTTAATATCAGCCTTCAGGTAAGAAACTAGAAACCTAAGGTATTATGATATAATCCCTCTTGGGATTCAAAAAATGCAGTTTATTGTGACATTTATTTTCTCTCCAGTGTTTGAATCTCATATATTTCTATTATAATGTTGTGTCACAAGTTATCTTTTGTCAGTAGATAATTTAATTTTTTCCTTTCATGAGGCAATTCAAGTCTAATTCAGCAGCTTCAGGCATATCTTCATGTATCTCTATTTATTTATTTATTTATTTTCAACATTTATTTATTTTTGAGAGACAGAACATGAGTGGGAGAGGGGTAAAGAGAGAGAGAGAGAAACAAGAATCTAACGCAGGCTCCAGGCTCTGAGCTGTCAGCACAGAGCTGGATGTGGGGCTCAAACTCACGAACCTTGAGATCATGATCTGAGCCGAAGTCGGATGCTTAACCGACTGAGCCACGCTGGTGCCCCATGGCATCTCTATTTAAAGAGGAGGACAATGGTAAATATTAAATCACTTTAGTGAAAAAGGCCACAAATCTGAAATACGTAGCCAACACTAATTTAGAAAACTTGCCTATGATTGAATGTTGGACAAACACTTGTGATATAGAACTGAAAGTCATGCAATTTTTTGAGCATGTCTCTAGAAGCCAGAATTTTAATTGAACTGAATGTGTCATAGAAAAAAAAGGAAGTGAAAAGCTATGCTGCTTCAGAGGGATCTTTTAAAGCAGAGTCTGGGCTAGAATAGCAACTCAGTATTTATCAGGGTGCAAATTCCAGTCAGGACAAGATGGAGGCCAATTAGTTGTATAAAAATATCCTAGTTTGTTTATATTGTATGACCTTCTCTGTAGATTTCTTAGTCTTCAACATGTTTTCAAGTGTTTACTAAAGAAAATGTAAATCTCATAAGTATGTAGCGGTTCCAATAAAAGGATAGCATTCACTTCTGTTTTGCAAATAGACACCTAAAGCAATTTTGATTATCAAAGGTTGTGACATATCCTTGAGTAAATGCATCCTGAAAGTAAGGGCATATCACTAAGATTTAACCCATCTGTGGAAAAATAGTTCATAAATAAAGTCTCAGAATCTTTTGACAAAATACCTTGTGAGAAATATAAAATTACAGGTGTGTGCTTGGCCACAAAATGTACGAGGGTGGCATTTAAAATAATTTCGTTAACATAAAGTAACCCAAATTTCTAATGCATTTCAACAGAAATGGGCTCCCATGTAAGATGAACTAGAGACAAAAGTGCTCAAACTTTTCAGAAGTTTCTGTCAAATGCATTATAATTTCTCTTAAAGAATACTGGAATGTTTATGGCAGTAAAATTTCTCCTAGATTTTTAGTAAAGAGTGAAAAACATCCAACCTTAGAGTTCTGGGGATTTTGAGGCATTAAACTTCTTATTAGTAAATGGTTAATCCTATACAGATTACAGAATCTCTACAGATTCTTAAACCCATAGAGTTTGAAGGACATTAACCTTAAACCATCTTACAGCATCAGAGGACAGGTTACTTTCCGATACTAAAATAAAAGGTGTTGTATGGTAGTGCTGAATCACTATATTAAACCCCTGAAACTAACATTACACTGTATGTTAACTAACTGGAATTTAAATAAAAACTTAAAAATTAAAAAAAGCGCAATGGACATAAACGTGTAATTGAAGAATATCACAGAAAAAAAAAAAAAACCCAGAAAAGTCCATTTCTACCCTTGCCACCTGGAGCAACGCCTTGCATTAAATGTCTGGCAAAATCTGTCGATATATGTTTTTTCCACATCAATGCTCTAAGGTGACATCAAAGAGACATGGAGTAGAGAATCAATATCTTAGTGGCAGCAGCAGCAACAAAACTGTGACCGAGGTGGTGTTTACTCTTGATCTGGTTACAGCCTCTCCATCCCAACCTTCTAAAAGTACCAGCGAGCACATCCAGAACCCACTTGGCAGAGCTATTCTTTCTGCTGTAGCTATTGAATATATTTCACTTTTTATCTCACAATGGGAGTGCGATGGTTAAGAAAGAAACAGATAAAAAGCAATAGAAAAGCGTTCCTAAGTAGTTCATTAAATGGCACTGTTTCAAAACAGCAGTGCTTATTGAATTGTGCCTCTGAAGGGGGCTGAAGCTATGCACAAGCTAAGAGATAGAGAAAGCGTACTAGGGCATCATTAAGCTCGCTCAGGTTACACAATTGGCTTCTGCCAGCTCTCCAGACATGCACAATATTAGAAAGGAAAATGGAAAAGAGCTAAAGATATATCAGAAGTATTTCAAATGACGGCCAACCAATTTATATCCAACCTGTAATGAATGGAATGGCACTGTTTAATGTAACTTAGTCTGTACTTTAAACAATATTTCCTCAGTTAATTTAAAAAGCAAGGTTACAACTGATGATTCCACCATAATGTATTTGCTTCACCGTAACAGACATTACAATAGACTAAATATCCAATAGTTTTAAACAGACCATCTTATGTGACAATAAAATGAAAAATGTTTTATTTCAGTTCTTGCTATCGGACCACGTGCTTTAAAAAGTGAATTTAAAAATATTCCAGATGAATAAGATGTATTAATTTAATAACCAATATTGAATGCTCAGATGAACTTTGTTAACTCAGGAGTCACAGATAGTTTGAGCCACATGAAAATGATATTTCTTAAATGAATGACAACCAGGATTTGATGTTTTAAGTGTAATCCTGAAAATGAAATATTACTATGGAGAACTGTGTATACATATACTGACTGTATATACATATACAAATTATCAATAGCATAATGCCATTCTTTGTGTTCTACCTCTTTCTAAAATGACTTCAGGCAGCTTGCAACGGAAAGATAAACATGTCAGCAATCTTCTCTTTGCACTTCATCTTGAAGTCAGCAGAGGGTTTTTACTCTGCACTTAATGACCTAGGACTAGGGCTTTGCTGAGTCTGTATCCCAGGTTTCTCTCACCATGCTACTTTAAACCTCCGCATCCCCCTTTTTAAGAAATTCTTCCCCTCCCCCCAAAATTGTATTTTGACTACTTTGGAACACTAAGCATGATTGAGGCAGGTAGATTTATATTCCTCTGTTTGTTTGTCAACTGGTAAATGCACATGGAATGAGGTGGAGGGAGGGTGTGGGAGTCAATGAGTTTATTGCAGAAGTTCAACTCCTCATGCAATTGTCTTTGAATCCCAGTGCTCACCACAATGCCTGCACATGAAGATTCAAAAGCATTTCATTAATGAGATAAAAAGAAAAAAATGCCCAGATATTCTTCATCACTCAGTTTTCTATGGCTGATGTTTTTAAGCAAAGAAAAAAAAAAAAGAAAAAAATGCACCTAGTGTATCTCTTGTAAGAGATATAACAGAAACATGCTTTTTATACAAGGGAAAGTCATCGAGATTTTTAAAATCTAACCTTTTCTTCCTGTAGTGCTTAGGAGAAGTTAATGTCTCAAATGTTGATGAATTTACTTTATGAGCAAAGATTAGATCTTAAAATCCTGAGAACCAAATGCTCGCATTTGACACTTTTCCAGAAGCAGAGTCTAGTAATTCTTTCTATCTTAATTTCATGAGGGAGGTTTAAGATCGAGCTTTAACTTCATGGCTAACCGGTGTAAGAATGCAGGGTAAAACAAAATTACCACAGCCAGACTGCAGGGGTTTCTGTGACATTTTATTTTGTCTTGATTTGAGGAGCTTTAGAATTCTTATCAAAGAGATTCTTGGGTGCCTGGGTGGCTCAGTCAGTTAAGCATCTGACTTCAGCTCAGGTCATGATCTCACGGTTTGTGGGTTCGAGCCCTGCGTCAGGCTCTGTGCTGACAGCTTGGAGCCTGGAGCCTGCTGTGGATCCTGTATCTCCCTCTCTCTATACCCCTCCCCACCCCCGCACTCTGCCTCTGTCTCTCTCTCAAAAATAAACAAAAAATTTTTAAAAATTACTTTTAGAAAAAGAGATTCTTATCAAAATACAGGTTTAAAATCCAGAATTTGAATAACATGTGCCACTTCTACAAGGCTGTCAGAGAATGACAAAATTAGTGGGTAAATATCATGATCAATATAGCTAATACAATCATATGGGTGCTATTTGAAAGAGATGACTGTTGATGAAAATTACAGGCATAATTGAAGAGTGAAATATTTTCCCAACTTAAAAAAATGTGCTGAAGTGAATTTTATGCACATTTCTAACTTTACAAATTCATGGAGGAAAAGCAAAACTCAGTTTGTATTTATATAATTCCAATTATAACAAAGGTAAGGGTATGCAGTTTTTTATTATGTTATGCTGAAAATATCTCATTAAAAATTCAAATATAAAAATAAACATGCGTAAAGAAGCAAAATAAAGAACACAATAAAGTTTACTTATGAAGAAATGTTTCAAGACATTGTTTTTTTGTTTTGATTTAAAATTAAGACATGTTGACTGATTATATAAAGCTAAAATTTATGCTACAGAGGTGTCAAACGGTAATGTGTCAAGGATCTTAGAATTTACTTACTGTAAACTCTCACTCAATCAGAAAAGACCCTGATCTGGCCTCTAATTTGTCACTAATCCAATCAGCTAGGCATAGTGGATACTGAATTTGGAACCCCTTCCATAATTGGACATTCTTCAATTGCTATAAAGTCATTCTTCTATTAACTCCATATGTGAATCCTCTGAATCAGCACCAATTGGTCTGAATGAGAATTCTACCTAAAATTTTAAACTGGAGTAATTTTATTTCATTCATGCTTAATGTCTACATTTTATTGAACTTGTTTCCAGACTCCTCATTGTCCTGCATGCCTTCTGTTGCAACATTTTTGCTATGTCAATATCCTTTTTAAATAGAACATGCAGAGTAAGCACAACTCTGATGTGATGTCACTAGGTTTCTCTTCCACCTCCATGCATAAATACTGGTACTCTCCAGAATTCTTAAATCATACTTAGGCTTTATTTTACTTTCCACATTTATGGTCAGAATTTATTTTATTTTCTACATTTAATATTTTTGCATCAGTCCAAATGACTTCAATATCAAAACATTGATGACTTGTAAAAACATAGAAAAATCAAAACTACTCTCATGTACTCCAGTGTTGCATATCTAAATATATATTCAAGTTCTATAACCCAAGCTCATATAAAAGGATCCATAGGCAACTCAAAATTTGTTTCTTCTTTCAACATATATGTACTCATATATGTACCCATATGTTTCAAGAAATATTCAAGGAATTTTGGATACATCAGTGACCAAAGATCTCTGCCCTTGTACAGTTTTATTATGGAGTTCGATGGGCAGGCAATGAGAAATAAATATAATAATAATTAAATTAGTATGTCAGAAAGTGCTATGGAAATAAGGAAGGAACACTAGAGCAGAAATCAAGGAAGGATGTGGCAGGAATTGAGAATTTGACATTTGAGCAAAACTTGAAGGAAGGAAGGAGTTGGAAGGGACACTTTTTATCATACTTCAAAGGAGCCCTGGGAGAACTATCAAGGTATAAATAAGCTAAAATATAGGGAGGGAAAGCAAAGAATTTATGTACTCTCCTGAAAATATAAAGAAATTACAAGGAATATAAAACATTAACTCTGGTTAAAAGTCATCAACAGGCTTAATTTTAAGCAGTTAAACTACATTTTCCAAATCTATTTATACTTCCAATCTTTATAAATTGTCTATTTTATCCCTTTTCCTCTCTTTTTTAGCCTCTACCACCTTCTATCTTACCCTCTGGTTAGCCTGTGGTTTGCTAGTTCAGGGATAATAGAGAAGTAATTAGGAGAGGAACATTTCTCATGTACTCTCTTACCTGCTTCTCTCCCTGTATATACTACATTTTCCCATTTGCAGTTTCCTGCTGGTTCCCAACTTCCTCAGCACTGGAGTAATCCTGTGTTCCGTCCTTAGACCTCTTCTCTTTTGTACTCACACCCTCCACACTTTTTTTTTTTTTTAATGGCTTAACGTACCATCTATAGTCTGATGACTCTCACCTATTTTTTTTTTTAAGTTTGCTCTGGATCTTTCCCAGGGATACCATACATGATATGTCTGATTACTTACTAAAAATATTTATTTGTATGTAATGAGAGGCAGAATGACCTCTTCCCTAAATATGTTAACTGCTTTATCTTTCAACTCTGCAAATATGCCACATTATGTGGCAAAAGGGATTCCGAAGATGTAATTAAGATTGCAGATCCTAAGATAAGTCCTGGATTACCCACATAGGTCCAATCAAATCACACGCACCCTTGAAAGCAGAGTACTTTTTCCTGGCTAGGTGTACAGCTATGCAACAGAAGGAGCAGTCTGAGAGAGTTCCAGTGTGAGAAGGATATAATGTGCCATTTTAGGTTCTGATATAGTGGGCAAACATCAGAGAGGGCTTTAAGGAGCTAAGAGTGGCCCTCAGCTCACTGCCAGCAGGGAAATGGAGCCCTAAATCCCACAATGACAAGGAACTGAATTCTGCCAACAACTTGAAATGAGCTTAGAAGTAGATTATTCCTCAGACCTTACAAACCAGAAGGTAGCCCTGCCTGCTGACTGATTTTGGTATAGTGAGACCCAGGAAGGAAGAGCCAGTGAAGTCACATTGTGCCTAGACTTTAGCACCATGAAAACTGTGAGATAGTAAATGTTTGTTGTTTTCAGCCAAAAAAATCTGTAGTCATTTGTTATGACAGCAGTAGGAAACTAATCAAAATATTTATCTGGCATCTTAGCAATAGAAAATTATTATAAATATCTAATGAACACTTGAGATCTCACATATCACAAACCAAATTTCATGTCTCTCCTAATTTCTCCCCAAACCTGTTTCCTCTACAGACTTCCCCATCCCAGCAAATTAATTTTTATCCTTTAGTAGCTCAGGCCAAAGGCCTTGGAATCATTCCTTATGCTTGTCTTTCTCACACACTCCCAAACCAGTCCACCAGCAGCATCTTTTTGGATTAACTTCAGGAGATATCCAGTGTATGAGTAGCACCTCGCTGCTGACACCGTGTATTATATCTCAGCTGGATTGCTGTGATAGTCTCCTAATTGCTCTCCGTGTTTCTGCCTTTGTCCCTTCAATCTCTTCTTAATCTATCAGCCAGAATAATCCTTCCAATCATTAGTCAAATCCTGTTTCTCATTAGTCCAGATCCTCCAATGTGTTCTACAGATACACTAAGAAAAATTTATGATGTGAAAAAGCAGGCACAGAGAGGTAGAGGTACAGAAGTCCAGAGAAAGGGGACCTCACAAGATCATATGTTCTGGCATTTTCGATACCAAACTTTAAAGTTTGTCTTTAACCAAGCTATAAAATTAAGAATTCCAAGAATTCTTATCTATACCTTAAGAAACAGAGAGGGTTCAGTTTTAAACAGGATATGACTTAAGAAAACTACAAAAATAATTCACAGTGGTTATAATGGAAGAACAGAATTGGGGAGGTGGGGCACAAAGAAGACAACATTTGCTTTTTGGTTGATACTCTTTTCCATCACTGTAAATTTTTACAAGTAACATGTATCAGTTATATTAAATTCTCTTGTAAGAACCGGAGTTTTTACCTGGTCATCTCTGACTAGTGAGGCCTTCAAACATAAAGTAGAAGTAGAAAAAGCAGAGATTATATAGATTTTTGTCAACTGCTTAAATAAGTTAATTTAATCCAAAACCCACATTACCATATAATAGTAAAAGTTTTACTCTTTGAATATGAAAAAGAGTCATCTTTTTAAAATTAAACTTCTTGCTTTAACTTATTTTACATACATTATAAATTATATTTATATAACTCAAGTCAAATAAATATTCCCTAGGAACAATAAATTTTTAAAGATGCATAGGGTAAAAGAATGATCCATTGTGCTACTATGGGGGATAAACATATATATAAATATATTGACATCCTAAATAAGTATGCTGGATATTCTTTCAAATGAAAAAAGTAAAGTAAATAATTGCTATGCAGTATTTAGATGTATATTGTATATGTATACATGTGATATCTAGTAATAACACAGAATATCTTATTTTAATAATTTGAAATGAAATTAATTATATACTTCTATAAAACAATTCATGTTCCAAGGCCAGTTTAGGGACTTAGTAAAAATTTTAAAGAATATTTTAAAGGACAGCCTTAAAATAAAGCTTTGATAAAATAAAAGCAAAAATTGAAATAGTAGGCTTATGTGAAGTTTTAATAATTTCTTGAAAGGTTTTTTAAAACATACTTTTGGAAAATCTTTTATATATTCAAGCAAATTGAAACATGTTACACACTTTATTTTTTAGCATACTTTTATTGGAAAGTATGTTGAACTCTATGTAAGGGATATTTCCTTTTTTTAGAATAGGAAAGTTACAAAAATAATGTTTTTTAAATGTGGTGGATAAGTATCTGAGAGTTCTCAGTGGTTATGTGATTCAATTCCAGGAATAGAGGTCATCCTATTAGGGACAGATTGGAAGACAGACATTTAAAAGGTCGACTTCAATTTCTTTTGTGAAGCAAGCACCACTAAGTCAATAATAATTTGAATTTAAATGTAAAAATACACTTATTTCCAGAAATGGAAGTAATTTAACCAAAATAAAAAGTACATTTCTATCATTGAATAAGGAAGCTAATTGATATGTATGGTAAATTAGGCATTGGGCCCAAAAATATATAGTAAGAAGAAATATAGAGAAGAAAAATATATTAGTAAGAAGAAAGAAAGAATACAAGAAAAGAGCACATCAGAAATACCACTTCCACATACTTAATTTCTATTTTGAGCCCCTGTGTGCTCTATTCAAAAATTTATTTAAAGTTAAAAAGAAGGATGATCAATAACTTCCAATCATAATCTCATCTTTTTCATTTCTCTCTTTTCCTCCCATCTTTTTCATCTCTCTCTTTTCCTTACAGTAACAGAGCAGACACCAGGCTAAGCCATTCAAATTAAATGATGCTTCAAGTACAGACAACAACCTGGAGAAAGTAATAGCCTAGCAGAGAAAGACAAACAGTTTCTATTCAATATCAGAAACACAATAGCGTGTACTGGCACAGGACACTTACATGAGCATAGAGAAATGTCTAGTAAGGCTAGAAGGTAAACAGACGTATCCAAATAAACTGTCTCACCCAGAAGCAAATGCAGATATTGTCCATTTTTCCGTTGGACTACTGATTTTTAAAAATCAATTTTAAAAGATAGAACTTTACATTAAGGTTTTTAATGTGAAATCCTTATATATTTTTTCACTTTTACCTAGTTTTCATATTTTAACAGTATTTGTGTCTTAATATAGTTACACAGCCAGTATTTACAATTATGGTTTCTCTTTCTTTTCCAAAAACATGATTTAGAAGGCCTTTTCCCTTAAAAAAATGTTAAAAGAATAAAATAATAAATATATAAATATAAGATGACATATTTTAATATATATTTGCATGTCTACAGAAGAAATACATATAATCAAATATCTACTAAATATTCACATATATTTAGCAACTAAAGAATATATTTAATTATGTTATGCTATATATGTATATATTATATGTACATTATATTACTTCTAATGTACAATAATATATACCATATAATTATACAAAACATAATAATATACAGTAACACATACTACCATATATAATTCCCTGTTTTATTTTGATATATTTCATATGTTAGGTTATGGTATTATATTGTATGTTATTCTATTATGGTTTTCTCTTTTTAAATCATTATTTGAAAGTCTTCCTCTTTCTGACTACCGCTTTTTAATATAGCTTGAGGTCCGGAATTGTGATGCTTCCATCTTTGTGTGTGTTTTTTTTTCAAGATTTCTTTGGCTATTCAGGATTTTTTGTGATTCCATACTAGTTTTAGGATTGTTTGTATCAACTCTGTAAAAAATGCTGGTGGTATTTTGATAGAGATTGCATTAAATGTGTAAATCACTTTCGGTAGTATAACATTTTAACAATATTTATTCTTCCAGTCCATGTTCATAGAATGTTTTCCCATTTCTTTGTGTCTTATTCAATTTCTTTCTTAAGTATTCTATAGTTTTCAGAGTAGAGATCTTTTACCTCTTTGGTTAGGTTTATTCTTACGTATCATGGTTTTGGGTGCAATTGTAAATGAGATCAATTCCTTTATTTTTCTTTCTACTTCTTATTGTCACATAGAAATGCAACAGATTTCTGTAGGTTGATTTTCTATCCTGTAATTTTGCTTAATTAGTATCAGTTCTCACGGTTTTTTGGTGGAGTCCTCGGGACAGCAACATACAGAAGAATGAAACTGGACTACTTCCAAACACCATACACAAAAATAAATGCAAAATAGATGAAAGATCTAAATGTGAGACAGGAAACCATCAAAATCCTAGAGGAGAATACAGGCAGCAACCTCTGTGACCTTGACTGTAGGAACTTCTTACCAGATATGTTTCCAGAGGCAAGGGAAGCAAAAGCAAAAATGAACTTCATCACGATAAAAGGCTTCTACACACCAAAGAAATAATCAACAAAACTAAAAGTCAGCCTATGGAAAAGGAGAATATAGTTGCAAATAACATAACTGATAAAGGGTTAACATCCAAAATCTATAAAAATCTATAAAGAACTTTTCAAACTCAACATCCAAAAAAATAATACAGGTAAGAAGTAGGCAGAAGATAGGAATAGACAGTTTTCCAATGAAGACATCGATATGGCTAACAGACACATGAAAAGATGCTCAACATCAACTCATCATCAAGGAAATACAATCAAAACCACAATGAGATACTACCTCATACCAGTCAGAATGGCTAAAATCAACAACTCAGGCAACAACAGATGGTGGCAAGGATTCAGAGAAAGAGGAACCCTATTGCACTGCTAGTGGGAATGCAAACTGGTGCAGTCACTCTGGAAAACAGTATGGAGGTTCCTCAAAAAATTAAAAAATAGAACTACCCTATGATCCAGCAATTGCGCTACTAGGTATCTAAGGGATACAGGAGTGCTGTTTTGAAGGGGCACATGAATCCCAAAGTTTATAGCAGTGCTATTGGCAATAGCCAAAGTATTGGAAGAGCCCAAATGCCTATCTACTGATGAATGCATAAAGAAGATATAGTGTATATTTGGCAATCAAAAAGAATGAAATCTTGCCATTTGCAACAAAATGGATGGAACTAGAATGTATTATGTTAAGAGAAATTAGTCAGAGAAAGACAAATATATGACTTCACTCATATGTGGTATTTAAGATACAAAACAAATGGGGCGCCTGGGTGGCTCAGTTGGTTGAGTGTCCGACTTCAGCTCAGGTCATGATCTCACGGTTCGTGGGTTCGGGCCCTGCGTCGCTCTCTGTGCTGAGAGCCTGCTCAGAGCCCGGAGACTGCTTCAGATTCTGTGTCTCCTTCTCTCTCTGCCCCTCCACCATTCGTGCTCTGTCTCTCTCTATCTCTCAATAATAAATAAATGTAAAACAAAAAGATACAAAACAGATGAAAATAAGGGAAGGGAAGCAAAAATAATATAAAAACAAGTAGAGGCACAAATCATAAGAAACTCTTAACTACAGAGAACAAACGGAGGGTTGCTGGAGGGAGTTGGGGTGGGGTGGGGTAATTGGGCAAAGGGCATTAAGAAGGACGTTTGTTGGGATGAGCACTGGGTGTTATATGTAGGCAATGATGAATCACTGGATTCAACTCCTGAAATCACTATTTCCACTATATGTTAACTAACTTGGATGTAAATTAAAAAAACTAATAAATTAAAATAACCAGTAAAAAAAATAGAACTACCCTATGATCCAGCAATTGCACTACTAGGTATTTATCCAAAGAATAAAAAATACTGATTCAAAGGGGCACATGCATCCTGATATATATAGCAGCATTATCAATGATAGGCAAACTATGGAGAGAGCCCAAATATCCATCAATTGATGAATAGATAAATAAGATGTAGTATATATATTCAATGGAATAATACTCAACCATCAGAAAGAATGAAGTCTTGCCATTTGAAATGACGTGGATAGAGCTAGAGTCTATTACTCTCAGTGAAAAAAGTCAGAGAAAGACAAATACCATATGAATTCACTCATATCTGGAATTTAAAACACAAAACAGATGAACATAGGGGAAGGGAATAAAAGAAGAGAGAGGAAAACCAACCATAAGAGACTCTTAACTATAGAGAACAAACTGAGGGTTGATGGAGGGAAGTGGGCAGAGGATCTGCTAAATGGGTGATTTGGTATTGAAGAGGGCACTTGCGATGAGGACTGAGTGTTATATGTATGTGATGAATCACTAAATTCTACTCCCGAAACCAAGATAACACTATATGATAACTCACTAGGATTTAATAAAAATTTGAAACAAACAAAAGGACAGTTACAAACTGAAAAGACTAGTTACAAATTGGGAGAAATATTTAATAATTATATAAGATAAAGAAGTTGTATCCAGAATATAAAAACAACTTCGGGTGCCTGGGTGGCTCTCTGACAGTTGAGCATCCAACTTTGGCTCAGGATCTCATGGATCATGGCTTTGAGCCCTATATCAAGCTCTGTCTTGACAGCTCAGAGCCTGGAGCTGGCTTCAGATTCTGTGTCTCCCATGCTAGCTGCCCCTCCTCCACTTGTGTGTCTCTCTCTCCCTCTCAAAACTAAATAAACATTTAAAAAATACTCTCTAAAATAAAAATAAGAAAAAAAAAACACCTCATTAAAAATAACAAAAGATTCAGACACTTCATGAAAGAGGATATAGAAGTGTCAAATAAGCACATCATCTTTAGACCATAACAAGTGACAGCAAAGACGTGGAGTAAATGGAACTGCACAGATGGTGAGAACATAAAATGTTACAACCACTTGGGAAAAGAGTTTGGCAGTTTCTTAAAAAGCTACAGATAACCTGTCATATTGTTGAATCGTTCCACTTCTAGGTATTTATTTATCTAGGAGAAATCAAAGTTTATACCCATATAAAGAGTTGTACGTGAATAATCATAGCAGCCAAAATTGAAAGTGACCCAAATAGCTATCAATAGGTGAACGAAAAACCAACTTATGGTATATCTATATAATGGAATTCCCCTCCGCACTTAAAATGAGTGGGAAGCCTAGGTACCTCAGTTAGTTAAGCATCCAACTCATGATTTAGGCTCAGGTCATGAGCTGATAGTCATAATCTCATGGTTGTGAGATTGAGTTCCATCACGTTGAGCTCTTTGCTGAGCATGGGGCCTGTTTGGGATTGTCTCTCTCCCTCCCCTCCCCCACTGTACTCACTCTCTCTCTCAAAATAAATAAATAAGCAATTTTTTAAAAGTAATGAACTATTGTTTAAAGCACTTATACAGATTAATCTCAAACTTATTATGCTGAGCAAAAGAAGGCCTATAAAAATAATACACATTATATGAATTCCTCTATATAAAATTTTAGAAAATACAAACTAATCTAATCTACAAACTAAAGGAGATCAGTTGCTGTGTGGAACCAGGGTTAGGAGGCAGAGAAAGGTAGGAGAGAGAGAGTATAAAAGTACTTGAAGAAACTTTCGGGAATCAGGATATGTTGATTATCTTGTTTGGGTTAATGGGTTCACTAGTAAATACATATGTCAAAATGTATGAAATCGCATAGTTTAAGTATGTGTAGTTTATATTTTTGTCAAAAATTCCTCAGTAAAGGTGTTAAAAACTTTTCAGTAAAGAAAAATGAAAATGAAAGTCTTCTTTCATATGTATGTATAATAATTATAAGCACACTTTCATATTATAAACATAGAATTGCTTTTTGCTAACTGCTTATATATTATATAATTATGATATATAATTTCTTAAGAGAGGACACTTTTCTAAGGTTTATTTTCTTGAGAGAGAGAGAAAGAGAGAGAGCAAGCCGGGGATGGGGCAGAGAGAGTGGGAGACACAGAATCCAAGGCAGGCTCCAGGCTCTGAGCTGTGGGCACAGAACCCGACAAGGGGCTTGAACTCACGAGCCATGAGACCATGACCTGAGCTGAAGTTGGACACTTAACTGACTGAGCCACTCAGGCAACCCAAGAGCAGACTCTTCAAATCATAATTCCAAAAAGGAAAGTGAGAGCATAATAGAAAATTATAACATATAATAATATAAGAAAGTCTATAAAATGGAAAATAAAACCAGAAAAGTATATACCAGAAAATATATTATGTACATTATGTACAACGTATGTCATGTGTTGTGTAGATAATGTATATAAACACACATGTACATTTGTGTATGTGTATATATAGTAGAGTATATATAGCATGAAGGTAAGTAGGTACCTATTTAATCTGTGGCATTAATTATAATATTCCAATTGTCTTTGCATTCTTCATATACCAAAGGCTTAGAGAGATTGTTAAATCTGTTGCAACTATTGTGTTTTCACCAATTTTATTTTTTCTAATAATTTCCATTTACATATTGCAATATAATGTTATTTAGCACATGGATTTTTGACAGTTATATTTTCATTATGCATTTTCTCTAATGATGTGGAATGACTCTTTCCATTTAACGTACTACACATACTGAAATTCCTCCTTTTTGCCCTAGACATTTCAGATATCATTCCTTTTTAAAGGTTTTTGATTATTTTGCATCATTTTGTTTGTAAATGTCATAAATTTGGATAAATTTTAAGCTAATCTAAGATTCGTTTTCTCTTAACAGGATAATTTAATGCATTTTTACGAAAAGGTTTCTTTGGTGATGTTCTTTCATTTGTTTAGCATGCTTTTTAAATTATTTTTTACAATTTGATTTCTCAGTCTTTTTTTGTTTTTTTTCCTTCGGTATTTTGAGTATTCTTGAGTATTTTATTTTCTTCAGTATTATAAAACAAATGAGTAATATTCTTTAAGGTTTCCAAAATGATTCTTCAATATTATCAATCTATGTATCAAAGTCAAAACAGTCTCTTTAATTAATTGAATTACCATTTCTCTATGAGAAAATCAGAGTCAGAGACTATTTTAAATGCTCCAGGATAGTGAATATTCTTGGGAAAGATCTATAATAAAACCAGGGACTTTGCGAAGAAAGGCAAAATTGGAACAGAACGAATCTGGAGGAAAGCAGAGTGGGGGAGCAAATTAAACACCAAGGAGTCTGTGAGTAATGTATGAGTTCAATGGTAGTGTCTCTCTCCTCTGTGATTTCATGAATCTTAAGTAAAACCCCCAGAAAAGTCAGGAGATGACTGTGCTTGTACTATTCACACACTTTCTCTGTCCTCCACCTGCAGACCCATCGTCACCAACTCTGTACCTAACTGCTATTCATCCTTCACCTTTCCTAGTAAACCTCCACACTGGGGCGGGGGTGGGGGCTCATACCCCTCCGTTTCATATTCTCAGAGTACCCTATATTTTTTCTCTATAGAATCTAAGAGGGCTGTAATTAATGTTTGTGTAATTATGCATGCCTCTCCCAGACTCTATAAACTCCATGAGGGGAGAAATTGAAGTAATTTGAACAAATCCAATAGTGTGTGTTTCATCTATGAAATAAGGATGCCAATTTATATGCATGGCAAATTTATATGAAGACAAGAACTCTGTTTAATTTGCTCACTGCTTGCTCACTGGAGCATAGCATTGAGGTTATAATCATTGAATATCCATTGAATGAATATGCAACTATTAAATAACGATGTATATTTATTGACTTGCAAATATGTTCCTGGTGCACTGTTATAAGAAAAAGCAGATTATTAAGCATCATGAATTTATATCAAACTTTGCTTAAGATAGTTATATCAAACATATAAATGTGGTGTTCTTATTCTCTTTGTTTCTTTACACCTGCTCAATATACTATGAACATGCATTACTTTTAAAATTAGAAAATAAAAATTCATTTTGGAAAAACATACCCTGTTGGTAAAAGAACTGAACTTTAATGAAAAATAGAATTTTACCCAAATACAATACTCAAAAGGAAGAAACACAATTTTGAAATTCCTCAAGGGTGGATTGAAATGGAGATAAAGTAGAGTCAGAACTTTCAAGAAAGAGGCAGTTGCCATAGACCAGGGTGTTGATATTAAGAGCCTGAAAAAGAGAAGTGATGGTACTTTTTCTATTTCAATTCTATGAATAATTGGACACAGACTCTAGGTATAGCAGAAACAAAACAGACAACACAATGGACATGGGTTTTGGGTTGGGAAAAGACAGTGCTTACAATATTCCCTAAACAGTGGTCCAGAATTTTTATCACAGTATTTCCTGAATCCATCTCCTCAATGATTACATCATGCAGAGATGTCTATTTCTCTCTTTTTTAAATTTTTTAATGTTTTTAAATTTATTTTTGAGAGAGAGAGAGGGAGACACAGAATCCGAAGACAGGCTTCAGGCTCTGAGCTAGCAGTTCGACCTGGGGCTCGAACCCACGAACTGTTAGATCATGACCTGAGCCGAAGTCAGACGCTTAACCAACTGAGCCACCCAGGCGCCCCTCTATTTCTCTTAAAATAACTCCCATGACACATAGAAATATTTTATATTCTTTTATGTCATTACCTCAACTGATAGGACAAAAATTTTACTCCTCTTGCCAGAATTAAAATTCAACAGCAAGTTAATAACAACTGTCACTCTTCAGCTCCCCTTGAGTCACTTAGGAACCCTGTTCCTGCCCAACCCATCCAATTTGGCTCCTTTCTTGTTTATTACCCAAATTTAATGTCATGCATAAATACATTGCTCACTTTTTAAAACTTATTCTGTATTTTAAGTGTACTTATAAATACATGATTTGATATTTCTTTGTATCCTGTTTTTCCCCAAGAGAAAATCGACATATGCAGTTCCCTTCTATATCTACTCTAATGTTCATCAGTATCTTAAGTATAAAGGAAAGTATAATGGCAAAAATAATAAGAGCAAAACCCAACAAGTTTAATTGTGCAATGCTCAGGATATTCTAGACACTGTAATATATCATATTGATTACTGACATTTTATAGATAAGAGAAATTGAGCAACTTGTCCTAGTTTGCATGATGCAAGTACAAGCATTTGATCTCAGAGGTAATGAATCCCAATGTTCATGTTCTAACCCACTTCTCCCTTCACCCACTCTACTTTCTTTACTCTGGGTAAATATTTGCTTAATATTATAATTACCATCTCAGGCAACTCTGAGCAATAAAATTGATGGTGTAGGAAATATTTCTTCTCCTAAAGGATGGTAAGAATATGACTATAAAAAGTCAGATATCTGGAAGAACAAGAACTACTACTAACATCCATAGTAGTTGAGATGGATCAGAGATGGCAATGTCTCTTCTTTTTAGCTAAAATAAACATTTCAACACAGAGATCACAATGGAAAGAGAATAGGATACAGAATCAAAGACTTGAGTACAAAACTGGGATCCACAATTAATTAGCATAATGATGTTGGATATCATCTTATGATATAGTGTCACATTGCCCAGTACCTGTCTGGCACATGACAACATTCAAATATTTGCTTAATGAATTTTTTAATGTAATATGAGCTAGTATGTACATTTCATGAGTAAAAATCTTTGCCTGTCTTAGTAGTTTAATTTTAATGTCTGTTGGCACATTGTATGTGTCCAACTGATATTTATTGAATGAGCCAATTAGATGAGTCAGAATTTTTAAAAACCTTATCTTTTTTATCTCTGAAATGGAAAAAATATTTCTGCTAACTTAGTGGCTTAATATATTTCAAGTTCTTAGTCTAGAATATACTTGGTGTTTTATTCCAATAAATATACTTGGTGCTATATTTCAATAAGTGTTAGCTCCCTATCCTGCCCCGAATCCCCAATTAACTTAGGGACTGATTATGTGTATTAGTGTTTATTTCTAGGCTAACTTAAAGCCTGTAATAAATACATTTTCAAGCTTCATCCTTTGGATGGGCTTGAAGTACAAGAAAAGCTCAGAAAAGAGTGTCTCAATTGCATTCAATAAAACATATGAAAATTCTAATTAGTGAAAGTTATGAAGTGGATAACTACTATGCATTTTAAATTATATTTATCCATTACAACTTTGTCATCAAATATTGGATATGGCCTATAGTTAGCGTCACTGCAAATTTGCATTTCAACTGGAGAAAAAGACACCTTCTTTTTGTCTTCACTGATTAACATTTTCAAGCTCTGTAATTTTCTTGCTGCACACAGAAACAAAGCAAGCCAAGCTCATACAGAAAGCCTATTCTCCAAGATATAAATATTTGCTATTCAGAAAATCTCAATGAGGGTTTAGTTATTTTAAACTAAAGAAAGAAAATTACTAGTAATGATTGGTTTCAGCTAACGAAATGCTTTTATGCAAATATGTGAACCCTAAATATGACCTGGAAACAAAAGACTGCTTAACAGTTACTATTAAGCAATACATTAGTAGATCAATTAAACAGAACTTCTTTCTAATGAGTATGTGGTACAGAGGTTGCCATAGAAACCTGGAAAGGAAAAGCCCTTGAATGCTAATTTATCATTATAAGACTGTAAAATACTATAGATCTGTTGGTGGCGAATAGTAACTGAAGTTGAAATAGGTCACTCTGAAGAACCAACTTCTTGTATTTGTAAGGTGGCTTTGGAAAGATTATATATCAGATTCTTTTGCCTTACTCTTCTGGTATTTAGATATGTCACTCAAATACACCATCTGTCTCGTAGCATCTCCAGTCCAGATCTGTGTCTATGGAGAGACATGTTATAGCTAATTTTCATAAGCCTAAAGTTGTGATTGCTCCAAGAGGAGAATCATGCAGAAAAGTTAATAAAAATATAATCTTCACTCCTTTTTGTGCTTTTAATGCTGTGAAACACACTCCCACACTTTGTGCACCAAAATGATGAAATTGGTCTTTACAATTATATTGCAGCTTTGCCAGGAAGGGAACACAGTGATGGACAGAGAAAGAAATCAAACTGCAATACAGACCCAGTACAGACGTGGCCAACCCTACAAGAAGATCTAGAAATAAAATGGCCTTTCAGAGTTATACTGTGTTGGACCAAGAAAACTGAAACTTTATTCCACTTTCTGATAAGTTATTAAATGCAGATTGTGTGGACAGTCATATGACCTTAGGCAAAACGTCTCTCTGTCACTAAGACAGAAGCTACAGCTGACCACTCTTCTCACTGTTCTCATAGTGCATTGATGGGGAATTTGGCCGTGAATCTGCAGGTACTCACAGAATGCTTAAATTGAATGTTTGAAGGCAAAGATCAAACTAAATCCACACATATTTTCTTTGTGTATGTAATGAGAATTATCTCAACAACACGGTTAATGGCATCTTTATGCACTGTGTTCGTTAATCATTAAAATATCAAGGACAATTAAAAAGGCCAACTTGAGTTAATAGTGAAAGATAATATCAAGAGCAAATTTCACATTGCTAAAAAGAAGGTGTATGAAAAACCTCATTTGTTCGTTGTATCAGAATTGTGGGGAACCTAACGCACATACGGAAATGGCAGAAGGGATATTTCCAGATGTGTCCCACTCAAAAAAATGATCACGTCTAAGTGAAAAGAGATCACTATAGTTAAAAAATACTTAAAGTACATTCATTTAGAAAATCTGTAGGTGAAAATATGTTATATTTTATAGTAACAATGGAATTTAAAAAATATTTCATTCTCAAATATGTCAATGCATCTGAGACCATAGAATTATAGATAGGGAATATTGCCACCAAAATGACTAACCTCTAATGTTGTTCAAGTCTGTATGAGGTTTGAGACTGAGGAGAATGGAAAAAATATTTATCAGAAGAATTATGAAGAAAGATAAAAGCATTAATTACTCGGGGGTCATAGAGCTCTTCGTTCATCAGATTGACCTCTTTACTGAAAATGGTCAAAGGATTTTTGCAGAAGATTCAAGTGTACAGAAAAGAGTAGATTACAGTCAGATGAATCAGGGCTTAAATGAAGAGAATAAGAACTTTTAAGAAGATAAATTAATATCTAATACCTTCAAAATAATCTATATTGATATTAATCACCTTATTATAATTTTAATTTAAAAGTTATGATGAAGATATCATGGGGTTCTTACATTAATCTTAGTAAATACAGAGACCTCATTTAGAATCTGATGAGCTAGAACAGTCTTAATATTAGGAGTACGTTTTCTGTCAAAGTGTTTCACCTTCAACTATTAAGTATCTGAGAAGAGTATATATATCAACAGGTTTTCCTGTGTTAGTTTTACAAAACAAGTGGAACGATTTCACTTGAAATCTTCCCCCCCCTTCCTTGAATAGATGCTACCAAGTAATGGTTTAATATGTGCAAATGTCCACAAATGTACTGCCTTACTTATATAGTCTCTTCATCTTTTTTCTTTTGTGTAAACATAAGAACAACTCTGCTATCATTTTTAATATCAATGTCATATGGTGAAACTGTATTAACAACAGGTTATTTGGCATTTCTGTAATGATAATGGAATGTGATGAAACTCAGGTTACAAAATTTTAAGCTAGTTCCAGTGGGGTGTGTCTGTGTATGTTTTTTAACCACTCTTAATTTATAATTGAGGGTCTGCCTGTGGTTCAAGTGACAACAAATATCAAACAAAATATATTTAACTATATGAACTTTATGAAACAGTTCTGTGTTTTATACTGCTCTACATTATAGTGAAATGATTTATTTAAACAGCCTAAATGAGAGCCTAGAGAGACATATCTGCCTTATTTTATTTTTATTTATTGTATTTCATTTAAATATTTATACATTTTTGAGAGAGAAAGAATGAGAGAGAGAGAGAGAGAGAGAGAGAGAGAGAGAGAATGAGTGGGAAGGGGGACACAGAGAGAGAAGGAAACAGAATCCGAAGCAGGCTCCAGGCTCTGAGCTGTCAGCACAGAGCCCGACACGGGGCTTGAACTCACAAACTGTAAGATCATGACCTGAGCTGAAGTCGGACACTTAACCTGCTTAACCACCCAGGAGCCCGCTGCCTTATTTTAGAATTAGTTGATCATTAATATTTTTCAATATTTAAAAATGTATAAGATTTGCTAAGAGAGTGGAGTTTAAATGTGCTCACACACACACAAAAGATAAATATGTGAGGTGATGGATGTGTTAATTAACTCAATGGAGGATATCCTATTATAATATATAGGTATATAAAATCATGTTGCACATTTTAAATATCTTATAATTTTATTTCTCAATTATATCTCACCAAAACTGAAAAAAAAAGTGTCTAGTAAAAATGGATTAAATACATAAAACAGGACAAATAAAATGTAGTATAATCATTGTAATTCTGTCTCTTCATATATTAAAAATATTTAAAGCACTAAAAATATTTTTCTGTACATAAAAACATCAGAAAACTGGTTTACACCTGATACGCTTTGGGTTGTAATAACAAAGTTAAAACTGTAAGAGTTGGAGGGAAACAACCATCAGTCAGTCTTCCAAAGAAAGAAAAATACTAGCTCTAGAAATGATTATTTGGAAAAGTGGAAATAATTTTCTGGCAAGAACTGAGTAAGTTCTAAGTTAAAAAGGTCAAAAACAGATGATGATTCTGTGGAAAGAGTGTCATTAAGGTGAACTGTGTTAGAATAATAGCTATAAGACGGAAGGATAAGTCATATGACATTTGATTTAGTTTGAAAAGTTCAAAGACTTTAAATCATTACAGCTAAGGATTGATTTATTTTTGTCCTCCAGCACTAAAAGATAATTTTAAATGGACAAATATCTTCATTTTAAGAAAAACGTTCAGGGTATTACTAAAGCCCAAAATGACTTGAGGTTGATAAGACCTTTAAGAGCATGTGTCAAAAAAATATTTGCTCTCGATTTTTCTCTTTTTCTCTCTCTTTCTGAGGTTATTTTTTCTTAAAACTTTATTATAATCATCCAAAATATAATAATACTTTGAGGAAAAATTTAAATAATATGGAATTATTATTTCTAAAATAATTTTTAAAATGCATTCTTAATGGCAATATCTGAGTGCCAGCAAAAGCCCAGGCAAGAAAGAAAGAAGGAAGGGGAGAGAATAGGTCTCTGCCATACTCTGATAACTTAGCTAAAGACATTTAAGTAGTGAATACAGTATAGACCATAAAATAGCATAAAAGGAGCAATTCACTTTCTTCATCATGAGGCATATAAGCTACCAGTAGCCTTGATTGATCTTAGGAGAAAAGAATAAGTGTGTCAATAAAAAAAATCCTGAAAAAAGAGAGTTAACTTTGAGCTAAGTGGAAAGAAAATAGTTTGAATCAGAAAGTACTAATTTGGTTTTTTAAATGTCAGTTTTCAGTTATATGTTACATATATTTGCATCTGCATTGAAACACATTTATCTCTGTTTCTCTGTTTATCTCTGTCAATGAGAGGGATGGCTCAAGAGGAACGTGACTCAGATATGGAAAATACAAATTCAAAGCAAGATAAATTCCATATTTTTTCCTATAAAAGAGTGGATTACAAACTTTTATAATGCCCTTCTTTGGGTATTATGGTATTGCATAAAAATGCACTTATAGCTTAATACTTCATTCAATCTAAATGCTATTGTTTTCTCAAAATCAGTGCATTCTGAAAGTAACTTCTGATTGAAAAAGCCTAGCATTAAAATATTGTAAAATTAGAGGTGAGGTTCCTAGAGCTCTGCTATCTAATATGATAGCTACATGTGTCTCTTGAGCACTTGAAATGTAGCTAATCCAAATTGAGATGTGCTGTAAGTGTGAAAAATCACATTGATCGCCAAAATCTTATATAAAAAAAGAATAAAATTATAAAAGAAATAATGTAAAATATCTCATTAATAATAATAGCTTAGTAATAATTACAGGATGAAATGACAATATTTTAAAATATATTTCATTTAAATCAATTATACTTTTGAAATTAATTTACCTCTTTAAAGTTATTTTTACAATAGTCTATTTATATTTAGGATCTAATTATTGAGCACTGACTATATGGCAGGGCTAATGCATGTAGTAACAATCTTGAGAAGTCTAAAAAGTGATTCAACCCAGAGCACATTATATCATATAAGAATTTGAAAATAGGAGCACCTGGGTGGCTCAGTTGATTACGCGTCCAACCTTGGCTCAGGTCATGGTCTCACATTTCATGAGTTCCAGTCCCGCATCTGGCTCAGTGGGGACAGCATGGAGCCTGGATCCCACTTCAAGTTTTATGTTTCCCTCTCTCTTTGCCCCTCCCCCTCCCTCTCTCTCAAAAATAAACATTACAATTTTTTTGAAAATAAATAATTGTTTATAGTTCTATTACAACACACAGTAAATCTATCTTCAGCATTTATCTTGACATTACTTTTGTCATTTGACTGTCCATCAACTGTGAACTACTTGATATAGTGAGTATTCCTTCTAATTTTGTATCCTTTACAAGGATTTAACCCAATACCATGTAATATCTAAGTATCCAATAAAGGTATTTTAAATAATCACTGTTGCAAATTTTAGATTCTCTAAGAATCATTGTGTTGCTATGGTCCAAACCTAGAATCTAAGTTTGTCAGTCTAGAGTGAGACCAAGGTATCCGTACTTTTAATCAATGCCCCAAGGCATTGATACAAATGATTTGGATGCTATAGTTTGAGAAATGCTGGAAAAGAAGAACCAGAAACTAGGTCTTCAGTTCAGGTGAATTAGCAATTTAATGTACTTGACCTAAATTTACTGAATGACTCCTATGTAACAGATAATGTCTAGGTTCTGAGATAGATCAGTGAACCAGAGAGATAAAATCCTTACCTTCTAGTGGCTTATGTTTTGACAGGGATGACTGGCAAGAATAAACTAGATCATTTCTAAATGTCACAAAAAATAGAAGCATAATATGATAAGAGGAACTGTGGAAAGGAGATAGTTGCTTTAAGTAAGATTTACAGAGAAAGATGGTATTTTGGTTGAGCGCTGAAATTCAAAATGGTGGATACAAAAAACAACAAAATGCCTAAAAGATAAAAGAAGAAACCTAAAAAGGCTAGTGTGGCTAGACCACTGTGTGAAGGACCAGTGTTACATGAGAAAAATCTTTTCAAGTAAGACAGTCGAGTTTAGGAGGGTCTTGTAGACTACATAATGATGTTTAGATCATAAGAAGTGTAAAATATGAAGCTGTAATGCACATCTCACATTTTTGCCTCCCCAGTTTCCATGCCCTCTTTTTTCAGGGATAGATTCTTTCTTGATATTACTTTGAGGAAGAGTTCTTTGAATGCAGTCTGGGAAAAGCCAAAGTACCCTAATTCCTCTGGAAATCATATAATTTCCCTCAAATTTGAAAACTGAGCCCAATAATCTAATGATAGGAACTGGTTTGATCTTATGCACTCATTAAAAAAACTTCTGAAGAGACTATTATTTTCTGCTTTTTACAGTCCAGAAGCTAACATAGTTCTTGTCTTTTGAAAAGCTTTGCTTTTGTTTTGTTTTTCCAACTTTTTGTCCCCCTGCTACCATCATCTTTACTAACCGATGTGATGAGACCTATTCTTTCTTTATAGGCTCCCCCATGTGATGCCATCTAATTGTGTGACTAATTGCTCCCAAATTTTTATCTCTCCTTCCTCTATCCGATGTTCTACATTTTAATTTAGACATCTACAAAGTATCTCAAACTAAACATGTCCAAACCAAACCTTTGATTCCTGTTCCTGGCAAGCCTGCTCCTTAGCAATCTCTCTCGATTCCATAAAAGGAAACATCAGACTACAAGGGGCTCTGGCTAAATATGTTTGAGCTATACTTGATTCCTCTCTTTCTTTCACTTCCAATAACACAACTATCAACAAATCCTGTCACTCTAGCTTCAGAGCATATCCAGCTTCCAATCACTTCTTAATACTACCATGACCTCTACTCTAATCCAAAACAGTATCATCTATTTCATGGAGTTTGCAGTAGCCTACTCAACAATCTCCTTTCTTCTGGTCTCTTCCCTCCTCCCAGTATAGTCTCAACATGACAGGCAGACTTAATGTTCCTAAAGGTAAATTAGATTACACTACTATCCTTTTTAGAACTCAATAATGGTTCCAGTTGCTCTCAGACTAAACCTCAACATTCTTGCAAAATTTAATAAAACAATATCAGGTGTTTTCTCCCATTCTCTCTAACTCACCTCTTACACTTCTTCTTCAGTAACATTAATTTACTTCTAATCCATACTCACAATGTCAACTCTTTCATTGGGGTCTTTACATTTTTTTCCCCTATGTGTGGGGAACATCCTTACACTCAATGTCCAAACACTTGCTACATTCATGCTTATTATCTAACTTACAAAATATTAATTCTGTATTCAGTTATTCTCTGGCCCTCCCTAATATAAAATAAATTCAGTGAGGAGAAATGACTTGTCTCCTAAAGGTATATCATGGTACATCATCATCAATACCTAGGAAGTTTGTATTCCATGCTTAACCCATGCAATATTGTAATATAGTTTTACAAGATGTTATCATTGAAAGAAACTGAGTAAAGGGTACATAGGATCTTTATATACATTATTTCTTATAGCTGTATGTGAATCTGCATTATGCCAAAACGTTAAATTAAAAATATTCAACCCAAAGATTTTTTCAATATGTGCTCAGATAGGTACAATATTATTCTTTGAAATGGCAAAAAAGCAAACTACTAGGGAATAACATATATGCCTTACTATATAGATGAATGGATAACTTGTATTATATTTACACAATATATCATAACTTATAGTAATAACTTATATTATATGATAATAACATAATCAGATTTGTTTAAAATTAATTTTAGAATCATTCCAGCTGTTATGTGAATTGAAAGGTAAAAAGGTAAAGCATGAGACAATTTCAAAGGTCTAGGTGAACAATAATGAAGACATAAATAAAGGCAATAGCAGTAGAAAATGTGGAGAATAGGACAGATTCATGAGATTCAAAAGATTCTTAATAGGCAGAATTTATTGGTCTTAGAGACCAAAGTGAATGTAACTAATGTCATTAGCAGCCTTATCTTTGCTGGGAACAGTAAGCAGTTTAGCCAGAGACACGTTACATTTTTTTCCATCTGAAAGCTTTCTCTAGCAGGACAAAGTTAAGACTGAGCGAATACTGGTTCTAGAACATGATTTTTATTGTTGATACCGTGGTTCTTGGTTTTTGGTTGTTTTCCTTTCTTATAATAAAATTCCCTACAGGTTGACACTGGGTGACCAGCCATCTCAATTTGCCTAGGACTGTCCTGGTGTTAGCACTGCAAGTCCCATGTCCAGGAAACCCCTCAGTCACAGACAAACTGTAATGGCTGGTCACCATAGCAGAACATAATACCCAACAGTTAGAAATAATTTCCTCATGGCATACAGGTTATTTTATATTCTGTAATTATGTCTGGCTGAGAGACATAAAAAACATGTCATATAAATTATAGAGTTACTTTTGCATTAATGAAGTAGATTTACAAGAGAAAAACTTCAGTTCTAGGTGGTACAAACCCATTTGCTGAAGCAAAAGTGCTCTTTATTGACTTGAAATATGCATATTTCATTATTGCACATGGATATTTAATAAATTTATTTAAAGAAGATAGCAAGCATAAGTTTTTGAAAATTTCTTTATAGTATACAAAACATTTTAGAGACATGCTTGAAACTAAGTACTTAAACATCACTTTACAATTTTATTTGTGTGAAGTGTGGGTGTTATTGCTTTAGTTAATCAACAGTGTAAAGATGAAACATTATATATTTCTTGAGTGAGCTTTGGTGACAGGTGGTGCTTATGACTTACAGTTTTATATAAAACAATTGCTTTTAAATCCCATTTGAAAGATTGTTTACTTTTTACAAAAAAAAAGGATGGCTTTTTTCAAAATCAGCCTAACTTCCCCTGTTTTTCTGACTTACTGAAGTGTAATTGCAAGCTTATCTCTGATGTGGGATTTTGTTTATGGCATTTTGACAGGTCTGCTTCATCCTTCTTTCATGGGCCAACACATGGACTTTGTCAAGTTCAACTGCTGTCATGATTCCATTGGCCAGAAACTTCATAGAAGGAGAGGAAATGCTCTCCACTAGAACATGTGACTACTAAACTCAGAAAATGCAGTATCAGTTATATATACATGTATAAAAACATTTAATATATTTAATATATAACATACTGTATCTAATAATTTGAATGGCTTTCTAACAAATTGAAGATTTATGTATCTATGTCAGTGCTATTAAAATTGTCATTCTAGATTTAATTTATATGATTATTGATTTAGAGTTACAATACATCTATAACTGAATACTTCATTAAGGAAAATGCTACTGTACTTGCTATAGAAATTTGTTTAGCTATACCTATATATGCAAATGTCCAATGGATATTTTAATAAAATTCGTACTTTGGATTGTGGTTTATTTGTAATGTTTGCTTCAAATAATTGCTTTATTATTATTTTTTCAAACCAGAAATTTATTTTCTTAATGTCTTATTTATTTTTTGAGAGAGGGAGAGACAGCGTGAGCAGGGGAGGGTCAGAGAGAGAGGGAGACACAGAATCCGAAGACAGGTCCCAGGCTCTGAGCTAGCTGTCAGGCCAGAGCCCGACACAGGGCTCGAACCCACAAACAGAGATCATGACCTGAGCTGAAGTCGGATGCTTAACTGACTGGGCCACCCAGGCGCTCCTCAAACCAGAAGTTTAAAAACATGCAACTTTTAAAATCAACAATAGCCTTTGTGCCTTTTTTGATTGTGTATCTGTTTTCCCACTGAGAAGACAAAAGTAGGATGTATATGGATTCCAATGATAACCAGAATGATTAAAACATCTCAAGACTACAAGATAATATTTAGTTCGGATAAAGAGTAACTGCGAAATACTTAGCTTAAATATCTAAATAAAGTTAGTAAATAAGCCACATACGATCTAGGCATTATAGAAAAATAACTTCACTAGTTTCTCTCATTAGTAGGTGAGCTGTTTGTGAACCTATTCAACCAGTATTTATTAAGCTATAAGCATTGGCAATAGGATAAATATCCATGTCACTATCCATATGGGTCTTAGAATTTAGCTGCTTTGTTTTGTAGCCCTAGAAAATTTACACAATATCTATATCTGAATCTATATTTGTATCTACATTTACATACAGTTTAAGTTTTACCCTATGATGGCAGAAAGCCTAGAAATTTCTCTAAATAGTTCCACACATAAATTTCAAATTCGGGGCAATAACAACGCAAAATTAGCTGCCTTTCTCTGTGCTTCCTGTTTGTTTGTTTTAACTTCTGTAAAAAACAATACACTGTTGATCTAGACACGAGGAAACTAACCCTTATATAGACATGACTTCTTTTGTTGTTTAAAATAAAAGTAGGAATCTTAATAAGTATGTTATTTTTTCCTGTGGAAATTTCAGGTTCTGTGATTCTTTTAATATAATTTCTATAGAAACATAAAATATATCAAGTTGAAAAATATTTTAGAGTTAGTTTTTTTCCTTAATTACTTGATGAGATAAGAATGGGATTTGTTGAATCTAGTAATAAAATGGATTATTAGATTAGAAAGAAATGTAGCACATCATCCTTCATAGAGACCACTGCAGGATTTTACCTATTGATCCTCTGCTTTCATTATTCTCCTCTTATAACTGATCTTTCAAGTCACTAATAATCTAGTTGTATAGAATATATATGTTTATAAGTATATAAGTATATATATTTATATCATTTATTATATATAAATATTTTAAGTAATCTCTACACTCAGTGTGGGACTTGAAGTCACAATCCCAAGATCGAGTCTGATGCTGTATCTACTGAGCCAATCAGGCGCTCCCTAGATTTAACTATAAAAGGTGTCAGGTGTGGCCAGAAATACCCAGATGGAAGAAGACCGACAAATTTTTGATTTTTTAACCTGAATGATGGGTTGCAGGAGTTAGTTTATTATTCTATTTTGCATATGCCTGTGTTTTTTTTCTGAATAAATGATTAAATGTAGTACATAGTTAAAATTAGAATAATCAAGTATTTTAAACAGATGAAAGATGAAAGTCTTCAATTGCCCCAAACACTCCAAACATCATTTTCATGTAATTTTTACTGTGAAAAATGCATATAATTACATGTATGTGCCACTAATATGCTTCTTTCTAAAAAAATTACACAAAGGTAGTTTGGGATACATATGTTTCTACACTTTGCCATTCTACATGCATTTTTTTTTACTTGTTTGCTTATTTACACATAACAGGATTATCACTCTTAAATACAATGCCATCATGGGTTTTTATGGATGCGTCACGCTTAATTAAACCAGTTCTCAATTGTTTGCAATGTTGATATTACAAATTATGATGCAATTCACCACAGTGAATTTCTGTCAGTATGTATTTGAATTAAATTCATAGCAGTGAGGTTGCTAGATACATACATTTTGAATTCTGATGGACAGTATAAATTTTTGTGCAGAAGCACTACATCTGTTTACATTCCTAGAGTATATTAAAAGGCCAGTTCGATTTGAACAAACGTTCATTGTTCCTTGGGCCTGCATATTTTTTTTCTGCAATGTTTTTTTTTAATAATAAAAAGTCTTTGGAATGAGTTTTTTAGGCAAAGGAATTTACTCATCATTTTACATTAAATGTGTTTTTTTTTCAGGTTTTTAGTTTGTGTACTATTTTAGTTTGTGTACTATTGTGTACAACTTTGTGTACTATTTTCCTTTTTTTATTATTATCTTTCAATGTTTTACTTTACTTATTTTGAGAGAGACAGAGAGCACAAATGGGGAAGGAGGGGGAGGGACAAAGAGGAGAGAGAGAATTTCAAGCAGGTTCTGGGATATCAGCGCAAAGCCTGATGCAGGGCTCACTCTCATAACCCATGAGATCATGACCTGAACCGAAATCAAGAGTCAGATGCTTGATCAACTGAGCCACTCAGGTGCCCCTGTGTACTAATATCTATAAGAAGTATTACTTCATGGATTTTTATATTATGTATTACTTGGGAAGGCTATATTCACTCTGTGATTATTAAAAATTTGGCCTATATTTTCTTAATCTAGGTCATATATACTTTTAAATTATATGAATCTTGGATCTGTTTGTAATGAATTTTTGTTCAAAGATTGGAGTAGGGTTCTAATTTTATTTTTTGTTACTTCCTTATCCCAGCATTACTTTATTCATTTTTATTTATGCATAGTTTATTCATTCATTCATTTATACTTGAGGATACTGACATTGCTACAGTTGAGATAGACAATATTTTCGTCACTACATAAATCCTTTATATTGCCATGCCACAATCACTTCACTCTCTCCCACATCCTCCTTATCACCTGGTAACCACTGTGAAGTTCTACAGAAATGTTCATTTATATAATTTTGTCATTTCAATAGTGATATATAAAAAGGATAATACAGAATATAAGCCTTTGCAATGGTTTATTTTCACTCAGCATGATTCTCAGGAGATTCATCCATGTTGTGATGTGTATTAGTAGTTCATTTATTTTTATGCATAAGTTACTACTTATGTCCACTTATGTCTGTGGACATCTGGGTTGTTTTCCAGTGTAGCTATACACACAACCTCGCCAATAACGTCTGGGTGGCAAAGGTTCTCCACATCTCAGCCATGGTATGGTGTTGTCACCATTTTTTATCCTAGCCATTCTGATATGTGGGTAATGACATCTCATTGTGGCTTTAATTTGCATTACCATAAAGCCAATGTTTAAGATCTTTAGATATCTGTATTTATACATTTGTATTCCCTATTATATCTTGTATTTCTTAAATGTCTCTTCATTGTTTTTTGCCCATTTTTTAATTGGGTTGTTATTGGGTTTTACTGTTGAGTTTGGGAGTGCTTTAAATACTATAAATACTCAGTTCAATGTTGTATGTGTAGTGTGCAAAAAGTTTTTCCTGGTCTGTGATTTGTCTTTTCATCTTATTAGCAGGGTCTTTTATAGAAAAAAGTTTTAAATTCTGATGAAATTTATTAGTTTATCAATTACTTTATGAATATTTTCGATGTGAAGTATAGGAACTTTTGCTTTGTTCTAAGTCCTAAATGTTTTTTTCTATCTTCTACTAAAACTGTTATAGTGTTATGTTTATATTTAAGTCTGCAATTTATTAACTAATAACAAATATAAAGAAACCCAAGGATAATAATACAATAATAGCGGGGGACTTTAAAATTCCACTTATAGCATTGGGCAGATCAATTAAACAGAAAATCAGCAAGGAAACAATGGCTTTGAATGACACACCGGACCAGGTGGACTTAACAGATATATTCAGAACATTTCATCTGAAAGTAGCAGAATACTGCTGCTTTACTTTTCAAGTACACATGGAATATTCTCCAGAAGAGATCACATACTGGGTCGCAAATTGGGCCTCAACAAGTATAAAAGGACTAAGATCATACCATGCATATTTTCAGACCACAACACTATGAAACTTGAGGTCACAGACCACAAATACACGGAAGTTAAAGAACATCTTTCTAAAGAATGAAAGGGTTAACCAGGAAAGTAAAGAAGAAATTAAAAGTACATGGGGGGGGTGCCTGGGTGGCTAAGTCAGTTAAGCACCCAACTTTGGCTCAGGTCATAATCTCACCGTTCGTGAGTTCAAGCCCCATATCGGGCTCACTGCTGTGCCCAGAGCCTCCTTCAGATCCTCTCTCTGTTCCCCGCTCTCTCTCTGCCCCTCCCCAACTCTTGTGCATGTGTGCTCTCTCTCTATCAAAAATAAATAAACATTTAAAAAAGAAGATTTAAAATTACATGGAAGCAAATGAAAATAAAAACACAACAGGCCAAAATCTTGGGAATGTGGCAAGGGCAGTCATAAGAGGGAAGTATATAAAAATACTGGCCTATATCAAAAGCAAAAAAGTCTCAAATATACAACCTGACCTTACATCTAAAGGAGCTAGAAAAGGAAGAGGAAATAAATCCTAAAACCAGCAGAAGAAGGGAAATAATAAAGATTAGAGCAGAAATAAATGATATAGAAACAAAACAACAACAACAACAACAGAACAGATCAATAAAACTAAGAGCTGGTTCTTTGAAAGAATTAGTAAGTTGATAACCCCCTAGCCAAATTTACCAAAAATAAAACAGAAAGGACCCAAACAAATAAAATCATGAAGGAAAGAGGAGAGATAACAAATAACAAAACAGAAGTACAATCAATTATAAGAGAATATTATTAAAAACTGTATGCCAACAAACTGGGCAATATTTTGAGCCAATTTTTATAAGTTGTGAGATATGGTAAAAGTTTGTTTGGAGGACCTATGGAGGTCCCAACTGCTCACAAGGATTCATTGAGTTGCTTTTGCAGCTTTGAGAAAATATCATTTGGGCATATTTATGTGGTGCTAGTTCTGAGTTCATCACTCTGTTCCAATTATCTATGTGTCTATTCTGTTAAAACCACAGTCTGGACTGCTGTAGCTACATACTGTCTTGAAATTGGATAGAATGATTTCTTTAACTTTATTCCTTCTTTTCCAAATAATTTTGCTATTATGATTCCTTTCTATTACTATATAAATTTTAGAAAAATCTTAACTATGTTAAAAAACTTGCTGGGATTTTGAGAGGAATTGCATTAAGTATATAGATCAGTTTGGTAAGAACTGACTTCTATAATGTTGTCTCTCAATCCATGGATACAATAAATCTCTTCATTTATCTAAACCTTTGATTTCTTTCATTAGCATTTTGCAGTTTTTAGCATACAAGTCCTGTATAAACTTGCTTAGATTTACACTTAAATATTTCATATTTTTGAGTGATTATAAATGATAATGTATTTTTATTGTCAGTGTTCACTGCTAGTATAGAGAAAAATAGTTAATTTTTGTATATTTAACTTGTATCTCCCAAACTTGCTGAATTCACTTATTAGTCCCAGGAGTGTTTTTGTAGATTCCTTAGGATTTTCTACCTAGAATTAGTATCATTGGAAAATTGAGACAGTTTTATTCTACCTTTTCAAATTGCATACTTTTTATTTCCCTTTTTTTGCTTTCTAAAACTTCCAACACTTATTAAGAGTAGTGAAAGACTTCTTCACCTTGTCCTTTATTAGAGACAAAGCATTCAAAATTTCACCGTTAAAAATAATGTAACCTGTAAGCTTTGGAGATTTTTAAAACTCAACTTGAGGAAATTCTTCCTTATTTCTATTTTTCTAAGATTTTTTCCATTTTTTATGTCATACATTGATGTTGATTATTTTCAATGATTACATTGATGGACTTTTACATACTGAGTCAAGTTTGCATCTTTGGAATAAAGTTAACTTTGTCATAATATATAATCAGTTGTATATACTACTGAGTTTAATTTGCTAATATTTTCTTAAGGATTTTGCACCTATAATCACAAGGAATATACATCTGTATTTTTTATACTATTTTGGTCTCAATTTGGAATCAGAATAAATTCTCATCTTATAAATGATTTATAAAGTGCCTCTTTTGCTTTCTGGAAAATATTGTACAAAATTGGTTTTAATTTTTAAACATTAGGTAGAATTCCTCAGTGGAACTAATTGGACCCGGAGATACTTATTTGTTGTAGGACTATTCAAATTATGTATTTTTCTTGCTTTAGTTGTGGTAGTTTGTGTTTGTTGAGGAATTGGTCCATTTCTTCTAATTTACCAAATTTATTTTTTTTTTTTTTGAAGCTATAGATTTTTAATCTAAAGATTGGGCCATACAGCAAAGCATTTTACATAAATTCCCAAGTTTT
>CM053572.1:108210978-108254084 GCA_028646485.1 Cryptoprocta ferox | reverse complement strand
GCAACATTCCGGCCCAGCATTCAGTACTTATATAGATGAGCCTTTTAATTCTACATCTTCATATTTATGAAATGTAAGGGCATATTGGAAGAAGGAAATTGGAGTTGTTAGCTTCTAATCTTCTACCCATAAATGTTAAATGTTCAAGAGGGCCATGTATTGCAATGGGCTTTTGTTCAACGTTAGTTATGTCAAATGTCGCAAAAGAATTCCAGTGACTAAGAAAGTCATTAATTCCTTATACTTCAGTTTCCTATCTCTAAGTTAGCATAAACTTCCCATGCCCCACATTTAATTTTTAAGAATCTTGAGAGATTAAATTTACCAAACATAATTTACCAAATTTATGTTTGTAGGGTTATTGATAGTATTTTCTTATTACTATTCTTTTACCCACTGTGCCATCTGTAGTGATAACTCCTGATTCATACATGATATTGATTATTTGCGTCTTCTCTCTTTCTTTTGTCAGCTTTATCAACGTTATTGATCTTTCAGAGAATTAGTTTTTTGCCTCATTTATTTTCTCCATTTTCAATTCCATTGATTTCTGCTCTTATCTGTATAATTTCCTTCCTCCTGACTGCTTTGATTTCATTTCCTTCTTTTTTCTCTAGTCTCTTGAGACAGGAGGTTTTAATAACGACTTCAGACTTTTCCTCTTTTTGTAATGTAAGCATTTGGTACTATAAGTTTCCCTCTCAGCTCCGCTTTAACTGTGCCCCAACAAAGTTTGATATATTTTTATTTGCTTTAAGCTCAATGTATTTCTTTTTATTTCCCTTGAGAGACACTCTCTAACCCAAAGATTCTCTCTAAGTGTGTTTTTTAGATTCCAAGTGTTAGGAGATTGTCTTATTATCTTTCAATTATTGATTTCTAGTTTGATTTCGTGTGGTCAGAGAACACAATGAGTTCAATTCTTACAGATTTGGTTAGGTGTGTTTTATGCCCCATACTATGATTTACCTTGCTATAAGTTTTGTGAGAAATTGAAAAAAAAATGTATTCTGATGTTTTGGGGTGCAGTGTCCTGTAAATGCTCATTAAATCCTGATGGCTAATTGGTCTTTTGAGTTCTTCTTTGTCCTTGCTAATTTTGTGTCTAGTTCTTCTATCAATCATTGAAAGATGAGTTTTTAAATGATCAGCTATAATTATAGATTATTCATTTGAGCCAAGCATAATGTTCAAAAATTTTAATGATTATTAGCTAGCTAGATATAATTAAGTCAAATATACCATCCATTTATACAGTTCTTTGATTTGTTATAGTTTTTACCTCATGGGATATTTTTCTTAAGTATTTTTATTAAACAGAATGGTTTATTTCATTCACATAATACCAATGCCATTTACTTATAACTATTTTCAATTGTCATAAATGTTTAATTAAAGTATCATACTTAACTTTTCTGTATTAAGTATAGAAAAAGAAACTCTGTGTACATATGTCTGGGTAATGTTATCTATCAAAATATTATATATATTTGCCTATCAAGAATTTTGCCTTTTGGGGCAAACATCATAATGCTATCACTTCATTCTAAAAAACAAAACAGATTAAATTTAAATAATATCTTTTAAATAATCTCTACTAGAACATTTTAATTTTACCTTAAACTTTTATTTTTTTGCTCAAAATATTTATTTTGTTTATAGTGACAAAAGATGTTTTGATAATGAAGTGTGAGAAATCTGATTCCATAGCAACCTATTTGAATAATAAAGGAAAGACTAAGAAAGGTTTTATGTAAAAAAAAGTAGATCTTGAGTACCTTGACAACTATGAACTTTTTACCAGAATAAATTATAATGGAAATACAACTTCCCACAGATTTGCTACACAATCCATTTTATTATTTGAAATAAAAATAGAGATAGTACCAGTTCCTGTATATTTAGTTTCCATTGTTAAATTGATTTTAAATTCCATATTTAAAGCTATCTTATTGTCTCCTACACTTTCAAGGAACTGTTCAGACTGTATTGATGTAATCATTTTGGTGGTGTTTTCCTTATTCCTTGTTTTCTTTCTTCTATTAATTTTTTCATGGATTTATTGAGTATCCCACAGTGTACATGATGTGATAATATTTACTCTGTTAAATCAAAGAGGAGCCAAGATATTTAAAGTTACATTGTTGCACAGCATTTTAGATTTGATTTGACAAATACCTAAATTTATATCAGGTATTCCAAACCCATGATCTCCCCTAATTTCAAACCAATGGCTGCATTATAAGGAATTATCTATAAGGAGAATACTTTTATTTGTAAGTTAATTTACCTTTCAGAGTATATAATTTGACACATTTTTTGATTTAATAATTAAGTGTATACCAAGAAATCTTCCTTGCCTCCATAAAGCCTTTAGAAAACATTTACTTTCAATATACTTACAAGAGCTGGAAATGAAAATGTTAATCAGTAATGCTACTGTGAGAATAGTTGTTAGAGTTTATGTTTAATGGTATAATTTTTCTTTTTACAATGTAGCAAAACTATGTCAAGATTTTCCATCAGCACCTGGTCTGCTAACAAAGGGGCCCAATGACATGCCTTGACTTAAGTACAGACTACATGAAAAAAGCAAGCTTCGGCCATCATCCTCTGCACAGCTTTCTCTGTCTTGAACCTCTCAACACAATGGTGTTAAATGAGATAACTCAAGTACTATAGTTTTGTTTTATTTCTTCTCTTTCCAAACTGAAAGCTTCATAATTCTGATTTCTGATTAATCTCAATATTTCTTTTCACAGCTTAACCTACAGAAAAATCTGTTCTATATTATTAGTTTTCTTATTACTGCTATTCATGACTTTCTGAGCACCCACGGAGCCTTTAGAACAGTGTAAGATATAAAGATACACTGACAATTGAAGACAGAAAAGGAGAAAGGAAAATGCCAAATGAGAGGGTGATTACATCTCCAAGAGGTAAATTTACCAGCATGTATGCACTTGCTTTTTATATTATGATCCTTATTCACCTCATTATCTTTGAAAGGCACTTTTCAAAATAAGGAAGAAATACTTTGGGTTAATCTATGATTTTTTTTCTAAAACAATTTTAAAGCAGTGCTTTATAGGAAAAGTTGTGTCCCAAGTGTTTCTGTCTTTTCCTCCAAACCAGTAATATCCACTTCATATAATATTTCTGAGTGTGGAAAATAAATTTAAATTTCTCAAGTAGTCTGGTCTTATTCTTCCCTAACTCCACTTAAAATATGGATATATTAACTTCCTTAAAAAATAATCATAGCACTCAGTAGTAATATTTTTGAAATTATAAGAATGATATACATTTTTAAAATTTTATTTTCTAAATTTTGAATTATTTTTATAATATTCAAGTTCTTCATTATTATAATTGTATGTGGAACACTGGATTATAATATATATGAGGTATAAATTATGACATCTGTTAAATTAAACATCTCTGGATAGCAAAGAAAATATATAAAATGATCAATGAATTTTAAATATCTAGATTAATTTATGAAAGATTTTCTTTCACAGCATGGGTTTAGAAAAAAAATGTTAAACTACTACTATTCATTTTTACCTATCTTTACAAGCATAAGTTAAAGGACCATTCAATGAAGGTTTGTTTTTTAATTTTTTAATGTTTATTTATTTTTCAGAGAGAGAGAGAGACAGAGCACGAGCAAGGGAGGGGCAGAGAGAGAAGGAGATACAGAATCTGAAGCAGGCTCCAGGCTCTGAGTTGTCAGCACAGAGACCTACACAGGACTTGACCTCATGAACTGCGAGATCATGACCTGAGCTGAAGTCGGTGCTTAACCAACTGAGCCACCCAGTCGGTGGTTAGCCAACTATAGGCACTATTTTTAACTCTCAGTCACCCTGATAAGCTGGTTAGGGCACTGGTGTTCTGGTTAAAGAAAGCTTCAATATTAATATCTTGGAAATTACCTAGAAATTCTTGGAAGAATAAAACTTGGTCATGAAACATATTTGTAAAGTAGTATATCCTCTATTACCTCGCTGAGAAAGTTATAGAAAATATACACACAAGAAAAATTCAAAGAATTCCTACAAAAAAGACCTATTCAAGCTAGATTTACTTTAAACATATTCTGATTACAAACTGCTTCTTCTCTGCCATAATATCTACTTAACATCCTATAGAAATTATGCTTCACATAAAAATATTATAAAATATATCTTTCTAAAATATATAAAAATCACCTTTTCTTGTATAATATTGACAACCTGAAAATAAATGTCCCCCTCTTACTGTATAGGTATGTATTATCTATTTTTATTTTAGTGACTGATTTTGATGACTGTTTTAGTAATAATTACATAAAACTTATCTTCCTTCTTAAATATGCCACACTCCCCAAGTCTATGAAATTTTGTAGCTCAAATATTAGTGATTCTGTCCAATAAATGTGAAAAATAAATTGACCAAAAATAACTGGCTACTGGCAGAAGGAGAATTGGAATCAGATTCATAGCTGGTTAGTGATAAAAGGGATTTCTGATATACAATCTTGGAACTAGTCAACTACCCCAAGTTTTAGTGGTATTCTAAATGAAAGTAAAAGAAAAATTAGTTATAAAACTATGTATAATTTAAATTATTTATTCCCAAGCATTTTTCTGTAATAGAAGAGTAACAGCACATTAACTGAGTAGTGATAGCTTCTGTCTTCTGGTTAGTCTATGAATGTGCCAGACTTCTGAAAGCTGTTACGCGAAGAATGAGCGCCAAAGGAATCCCAATGCTGAATTTCACAATTGGTCAGAAAATATAATTCACAAATCAGACAATTCAAGATGACTAATTCCACAGGACCAGGTTTAATATTACCTTTTTCCTTTATTAAGAAGCAAATTCATTAGGAAAAATGGGGGGGCATTATAAAATTCTTAAAGGATTAATATCAAAATGTACTTTAAAACTATTTCTCAAACTGCATCAGTTAATCTGGTACAGCATATTTTTTATTTAAAAAATTCTTATATATACGTCTTTAGAAAATTTTACAAAACTGGGTTAATATGATCATATTATATATATTGTTGCACTTCTGACTCTCTTTATTCTTTTCCTCAAAAACAGAAATATAGCAATTTTGTGCCCTACTGCCCTCTCTGCAGTCCTGTATTAACAATCTTTATAATTTTTCTCTATGTTTATTTAATGAGAAACACACACACACACAGAGCAACATTTTGTCAGTTTAAAAAAAATGGGGTGTTATTATGTATGTTTCCTGAATTGTTTCCTTTTCAACAATATCTAATGAAATTCTTCTAATTAGCAGACATATTTGGATTTCATTCTTTTTTAATGACAATATTTTTTTTCACAGTGTGTATGTTGTGGATATTTTCTAAATCATTTTATTTTTGTTTTTGATGTTTGTGTTCCTGTGTTCCATTTTTGCTGCTGCTAACAATGTTACTATACATACCCTTTTTTATATGTGAATGACTTCTAACAGTTTTTATTTCTGAGTTCTAAATTCCCAGGAGTAAGACTGACAGGTCAAAAAATATTCACATGATTAATTGCAATAGATGACAACAAATTGTTTTTCTTTTTTTTTTAATCTCTAACAACTCACACATCTTGTAGCAACTGAAGAGAATAATGTTTCCTCACATCTCTACCAATGACACTCTCATTTCTCTGAAACTGTCTTATTTTTTCTTTAATGTGTTTTCCTGACTGCTACTGTATTTGAATAGCTTTTAATGTTTGTTGGCTGTTTGGATTTACTCTTTTGTAAAATCCCTCTTGATTCCCTTTGCTTATATTTTATTGAAATGTTTCCCTTTTCTTTCTAATTTATGAGCTATTTGTTTATTACAGAAATTCTCAACAGGTTACAAATTCTTTTCTCTCAAATATATTGGCTTTTTATTAGACCTTTTAATCCTATCCTTTATCCTGTAAAAGTTTGCGATATATATACTTCATAGATAGATGCACACTTCATATATATATTTGTTGTTTTATAGCGCTAGTGCTTCAAGACAGTTTTAATATCTCTATTATCCTTAGACTAAACAAAAACAAAAAGCAAAGCAAAACAAAACAAAAAAAAACAAAAAACTAAATTTTCTTGCTTTATTTCAGTACTAGTTACATTTTCACTTTGAATGGGATCAGTTTCTACATGCTCTGTATTCCTAGAAGCAATGTTAGTATCAAATAGAATCATTATAATAGTTTCATAGCATTACCTGTAAAGCAAAGGCACCATAACTGTGCTTTCGTTAACTTAAATTATTAGAAAATTATTTTTAACATGAGCTTGAAAAATAAGGTATCCAATTAAAAATTGAATGCACTGATATTAAAGAAAAATATTTGAAGAATTGTCATTTTTATGATGTCTTCCCTTCCAAAACCATGTCCTCTCTTTCCATTTTTTAGATGTATTTTGGTCTTTTTAAAATTTTCTTTTTTAGAGATACTATAATTTTTAAACTGAAATTATTCTTGTATGCTTTATAAGTTTTCAAGTTGTTATAAGTAAATTTTTTCCATATACATTTTTGAGTATTAATTACTAGAATATAGAAAATATATTTATTTTTATACTTAATCTTGTATAAAAAAGTAACTCACCCAATTATCTCATTAATTTTGGTTGTTTTTCACTAGAAGATCTTGGGTTTTCAGGATTATAAACATATTAGAAAAAATAAATTTATATCTTTTTCCCCAATATTACTCTAATTCTTTCTTTTTTTATTGTTTTACTAAAACTAGAAGACAATATAGATACCAATGCTGAGAGAGTAGCCCTGATATTTAATTGCAATATTTTGGAGTTTCACTTTTAGGGTAATTTTTGCAGTATTTTGTTGTTGTTGCTGTTGTTTGCTTTGATAAAGAGTATTCTATTGCCTGTATGTATTTATATATACACACTATCACCCACTTACTTTTGAGTTCAATCAAATCATTTTTTACCAATGGCATTCTACCAAAATTGCTTTTGCCAAAGTGATCTGAAATCTAATGATGACTAGTCATTCTTCTTGTCTACTTATTAATAATATTTAGGTGGGTTGACATCTCCCCTCTCTTTGATATACCTTCTTCACTCAGTCTTCCAATTCCCTTCTATTCCTCCTTCTCTGTATTTTTCCCTCATTTTTCTTATTCTCCCCAACCTTTCAATGTTAGCCTGATCAACATTCAGTCCTCAATTCTATACTTACTTAATCCATTGATCAAATGATCTAAGCTCATAATTCTAACTGTCATCATTTGCAAAACACTCACAAATTTATATCTCCAGCCCAGACTTTTCTCCTAAGGTCTAGAAGATTGCATCCAACTGACTACTTGAATCATTATTTCAGTAACAGACATCTTAAGTTCAACATCTTCTATAGTTAATAAGTTGTGGCGTTTTCCAAAGTTATGTACCTAACCACTCTGCTACTCCACTTTTTAGTACTATGTATACATTAGTCTTATATGTGAAAGTAATGATACAACTATAAAATTGGCCAGAGATTTTAATAATAAATATGTATACAGACTGAATATCTTTTGTGAGAAAACCTTTTCCAAAATAAGTATAATAGTATTTCTTTCAAAATGTAGAATAAAAATAAACAAAAATATTTGTCAGTGTATTACTTGAATTATCATAACAAAATAATTTTAAAATCAGCAATTTCATTTGTCATGGAAATCCAAGGAACCAGTGTATATGGGTATATATGTATGTATGTGTGTGCCATAAAAGAGTCATGAAAGTATTGTATAATTTAAAAATGTATAAAACTTACAAGAAAAAATGTAATTGTATTAAATATTCTAACTGAAAGTACAGAATAAATGAATTCTGAGTATATAAAGCCTTAGGTCTTCAAAAAGCAGAGCCTCGGTGTCTGACAGGAATAGAGACAGGTCACTCCCTTTCCCAAGCTAGCCTGACTGTCCCCAAATTATACCGAAGTCATGAATTTATTCATTTCAACTGTTCTCTCACAAACCCTATTTTCAATGGCCTACTTTCATTTTTCAGTGGCCTACTTTTTGATCACTAAAGCAGTTTTCTTTAGCTACATTACTTGAAATCCTTATGTGCAATTTAGAATATGATTAGATTTGTAAGACATAATATATTTTATATTGAATCAATTTTATAACAGGCATATTAATCACATCACCTGAAACAATTCACAACCTTCGTGATGGGAAGTAGATATTCTATTGTTCACCACTTCCTATAGCACCTAATGTTTTACAGGATTCATAATTGGATAATACAAAACTGATTAATTTTAAAAGCTATAATAGTTATAAAAATAAGAAGAAAACCTTAGTCCACATATCATTTAAATCCCATTCAGCATTTCAATTTATCTCAAACAAAATTTAATAATCTAAATTTTAATCTCAGGGACCTATAAAAGACCTACATTTACCTTTTTCAGTTGTAATATAAGTATCAGATCTACTTAAGACACATTTAGAAGGTCTTCTCAGTGATGTTAAAATGCATCAAAGTATTAAATAAATTCTATACTTACATGTGTATCACAAAGGTATTTCATTTAAAGCTATATTTAAAAAAAATACGCAGCTTTCCAAAGAAAAGATGGCAAAAACTTACGTGCAAAACGTTATATAAATTTTTAAATAAACTATAAAATTATATTTTATAATAAATTATGTATTTATAATTAAAAATAAAGTATAAATGAATTTTCATAATAATACCAATTTCATGAGGACATCTCTGTTGTATATGGAAATGACCAGTAAGAGAAAAAAGACTGCAATTAAAAACACTCTGTCAAATCTTGCTCAAACGCACAATGCATAATTTATTATTTACATTATTATTTATATACACAAAGGTGCGTCACTTAAGAATAAATGTAGAGAATGAAGATATAATATTTTTGGAGGGCTAGGCTAAGCAGGTTGGAACAATAAGTGAGGCGCCTTTGCTTTCAAAGTCTTGAGCCAGTAGAGAAAGGTGATAAAGGGAAAGAAGAAAAAAAAGGATTCCGCAGAATTGAATCTTAGGAATTTTTAGCAACAGGATTCTGAGTTACAAATTGTTTCCTTCTCCAAACTTCAAAAATTAAGAATCGAATATGCTCTGTATGTATAGTGGGGGAAAGAAAATGCCAGGGCATCAAGGGAAATTAAATTACCTTTGGGCACATGCGCATGCGCACAAGTGATTTCAGGTATTTTGGTTAGGGTCTTCCATGAACCAAGAGACAGAAGGCTGAAGACAATTTCTTTCAAATCTTGAAGGAATGATTGATCTCAGCAGACACAGAGGTAACAACAAACATTCATGAGAATCTATGGAGGGCAATAGATAGGAGAGGAGATTTTTAGGAATATATAAATCAGAGTCCACCATGAATACCTGGTCTACAAAGAAATGCAACATATACCCAGAAACCATCATGGTGATAATAAAAATGAACATCACAAAGCCAGGGGAGGAAAAAATTTTCATACTATAAAAATATTTTTAATAAAGTTATCCTGTTAAACAATGGTAAGTGTATACTATGGTAAAGTAAAAAAAAAAAAGTCAAAATTACAGTTGGTTTGGGGGAAAAGAATTCATGTTTTACAAATACTTGTTTTTCTAAAGAGTTGTTTTTCATCTTTTTTATTTTATAAACTAAAATTTAAGTAATATCTGACATTGCATAAAGAAAAATGATTCTATTATCAGTAAAAAGCAAAAAGCATTATTTGGTTATATACTCTCATATTGTTCACTCATTTTTCCAATGGAATGTGTGATCACCTATGATGTAATAATATTAATAATGTGTACTAAATGCTCCGGAGGGTGTTTTACATATTCACCTAATTTAATTCCCACAACAAGCCTTTATCATATGTAATATAATTTCTATTTTACAAATGAAAAAAAAACAAGATACCCAAAAAAATTATATAATTTGCCAGGTTTTCAGCCAGGCAGACTGATTCTAAGAACTATACTCTTAATCATTGCATTACCTTTTGTATAATGTTTAACAAACAGCATATTTAGGACTTAAATTACTGTTTTCTACTTCCATTATTGCTACTGATTATGACAACTGATGAGTGAGGAAGTAGTTGCCAAATAGCTTGAGAGTAAATCCCAAGCAAATTTTGTTTTGGCCATTTATTCAGCCAATACTGATTGCTATGGACCCATCACTCTGTGTTATAGCAAACTGAATTAACTGTACAAGTACTGAAAATAACTCATAGTCTTGATGCTAGTCTTAAAGTAATCCTATTTTTATAACCTATCACAATAATGTTTATAAGGTATCATTAATAAATCTAATATGTAAATTTATTTTTAAAAATCATATCCACTATAAAGTAGCCATATAAAATAATAGTTACTTAAATAATTATAATCAGAGAAAGCATTTAGTGAGATGATTTGCTTTAAAGTTTATTTATTTATTTTGAGAGAGAGAGAACACTTGTGAATGGGGGAGGGACAGAAAGAGAGAGAGACAGAGGATCACAGGCAGGGTCCATGCTGTCAGCACAGAGTCCAATGCTGGGCTTGAACCATGAGATCACGACCGGAGCCAAAATAGTCTGATGCTTCACCAACTGAGCCACCAGGTGCCCCTGAGATGATCAACTTTAACTATAGCCTCATACAGTATAGGATCTGTATAAATGAATCAGTGCTAAATCGCTTACTTACTATTACATTTTGTAAAAACAGATTAAATACCTTAGTTTTATGAGTCAGAGAACCGATATTACTCATGGATCACATTTAGTTCTTTTTTTCTTAAATGCAATATTGGACAAATTCCCATACATGCCAACTTTTAGATTAATGCGTAGAATTTTCTCTCGTATTTAGTTTCTGGTGATTCCAGGCAAGGTAGAGAAAGTAAACAAACCTGTGCTTAAGTGGAACTACCAATATGAGTAAGTTTACTGTTAACATAAAAATCTGTCAAGAATTGTTCAATGATTGAGTCTGTGCAAAGGGCCTGCTCTGTTCTCAGAGGTGTCATCTGGAAGGTGCTATTGTACTTGTTCTGCTCCGATCTTGCACTTGGGTGGTCTCTTCCTGTTCTTCTGAGACAGGGTTCTGCTTAACTACTTCAGGGGTCTAAAAAATCATGTTAATAGCTTATTCTTAATTTTCTCCCACTGATTTTGATGATTTTAAAAGTAATTTATTCAAATATAAAACACATTTTAACTCATTAGAATCACTTGTGCATTGAACTTATAAAATTTATATAATTAAATAAAAACTATTATTTAACCTATTTTATATACTCCTAATCCACATAAAAATCTATTTAAAAATGTGTTCTGCAAAAAAATAAATTTTAAGGTAAGAAAGAAGCATTTTCCATGTATAAGAAAGAAAATAATGTCATCATCTGAAGAATAAAAATAGTGAAACTTTTTTAAAAACTGACATGCCTCATAGGCATGGTAAAAAATGGAAAAACAATAAGTATTTCAAGTGCTAGAGTGTTTACTTCTTCTTCTAAAACTACTTGATTTTAAGGAATTAAGTTGTAAAATTGGTACCCAAAATTTAATCATGATTTATAAGTCTGAAAATATGTCTTTGTTGTCATTAATGAAAATACCTATGTTTTGTTACTGGTTTTAAATTTACATTCCAAGACACCAAAGTATTTTTATTCATCATGCTTATTATTGCCATTAAAAGTGTGATATTGGGTAGAATCTAATTTGACTAAAAGATACTTTATTTCTCTTACAAACTTTATTTATTTTCAGGCATTCAAAATGCATTTGGCAGCAGCATTTTCAATGCTAAGTTTTTTCTAACACTTTCATGGAAAACTATATACAGTGTTTAGTTTGGTAGTCACTAATGATTTTTAATGAATGCATTGTGACTTTACCTCTAAAGGATGATATTTATGACTTGGTGAATATCTGAATATATAATTTTGATTAAACACAGGAAATTATCTTTTATCAGATGAGATAACTTACAATAGAGAGGCTCTGTGCTGAGTTGGGACACTCTTTGCCTTGGTTGTTTTGTGTTCTCGCGCACTGCCAAGGGCTGAATTAACGTGCTGTGTACCCTTATGCTGACCGCTGAGAGACAAATGTTGAGTGCATGGAGAGGCCCCAACCTCTTCAGGACTAAAAGAATTTTCTGACTGCTACATTTCAAAAACAGATAGCTGAAAAGAGCAACATCATTTAAAGATGCTTCTGAGATCAGTGGAAGTCCATTTCCCCTCTTCCATTTCTTCCTTTCAAGAGCAGGAGATGGAGTCTATTTCTCAGAAGTTTGAAAAAAAAAAAAAAAGAACAAATGTAACTTTGCCTTAGGAAGTCTAAATTACTTACATGTAACCTCAGAGTTGTTCAGAGTTTCATAATAAAGCCTAGACCATGCCCGTGGAACACTGACATGGTGGTGTATGAAGAGAGGGCTTTTTCAGGGTTTTTTCACCTCTGCATCTGTTGATATTACATGGCCTTGAAGTCTCTAGAGTCTCCATGTGCCTTTATTTCTTTTTGGTGTGTTTGGATCTCTGCCTGTTTACTACAGCGCTCATGCTGCATGAAAAGAAGCCGGCTGGGATGTTTTATCTCTTGTCTGAGCTTGCTTCAATTAAATTAATGGACCCATTCAGCTCACTCTTTCCCCTTTCAGATGCACCTCTGATGAATACATTAAAAAGATCTTAAGTCTCAAGATGGTACATCATGGTATTAGCCAGGGCACTCATTTCCCTCTGCCTTCATTTTCTGTAAATCAAATAATTAATGAGATCTCCACCTCAATAAAGCACTTCATCAATATTTTGTGGCAAAGGAAAAAATGTCCTCTTTGCTTGTAGTAGAGCTTTTATCTCCATCTGTGTAGGATTTTGTGGGCAAATGTAGTAATATTGAAATGACAAAATATTGACTGATTCTTGCAGTTTGTTCTTCAGATCTGAGAAGGATTAGTTAAAGGCTGTACATACTGTTCAGCAGAGAAGCAAGTGACAGGCTTGTCAGTATGCTGTGAATATTCTGTACCCAATATTTAAGTTGTAAGTATCAAGTGGGACAAATTAGTTTGCGAGAGTTTCATGTCACCTGACAGAGGTGGGGATAGGTTTAATACAGAAGGTACATATTTTTTAAGTGAGTAATTGTCCATATGTAGCTATATTCCATTTTATTTATTAATTTTTCTTATATTTTAGGCTATTTTGTGTGTTAACAGAATCAACTACTTTCAACTTAGAGTCTGAATTCAAAAAATACACTAAACATGGGACTGTAGTAGGTCCATTTTAACTTGTTGCATGAGAAAATCCCTTTTTATAGACACAGAAACTGCATATTAAAGTAGAAGAGGAAAAAAATCTATTTGCTTTGTGCAATGCTCTCCAGCTGAGCTGACAGCCTTTTCTCATTTCTGTGAAGAGGTGACACCATAAAAGTTATGAATATTTCTCCTTCTCGCTCATTTATACAGATCAAATCTCAACCAAAGATACAGGTTTGCTTTCCTGAAATGTTTAGAGGTTTGCATTTGGATGAATATCAATAAACCATATTTGATGTTCCCTTGAACATCTAATGTCAATTAATATGAGTTACAGCTTAAATGGGAATTGAGTGTGGAGAGAGAGAAAGAAGATATGAGATGGAAATAGAGATAGAGATAAAGATAGGGAAAGAGAGAGAGACAGAGAGAGGCAGGGAGAATTTAAATCTATTCTTACTGCTAGATACTAAGCTCAACTCCGTTCATCCACATCACTATCACGCAAAACTCTATTTGTAGACTAGTAAAGGGAGGGGATGATGTAGACTATGGATTCAAATAACCAATTTAAAGCAATAGGAGATCTAAAACAGAAATATAAGCACATGAGTGGGAGCAGGGAGGAAGTAGAGAATACTCAGAGGTTTGTTGCTTTCATTAAAATAATTAGAGGCAGTTAGACTAGGACTGGGAAAGACTCATGAAGAAAGGGAAAAGCGATGGAGAATAAGCATACTCATCTGAGCTCTACAAAGGATGAAGGTTGTCTTCAGGAAAACTAAGAAGTTGACTAAAAAATGATTCTCACTATTGTGTCAGGGACAACTTCTTTTCATAGCGAGTTATGACTGAGCCATGAATCCAATATTTATGTAAAGTGAATATTTAAACTTTACTTCAAGGTTTTCATAAATGAGATATTTAGGTGTTTACTACCAGCAGATGAGGCAAGATTAATATTTTAATTATTCCAGATTGCACGGTGTCCAGCAAATGGACACCCAAATACATGTCTTGTTATTTACTGGACTTTCTTCAATTAAATTAGTACTTATAGAAACTTAGAGAAAATTCCACACTCACCCTTACAACATTCAAACTCCAAACAATGTGAGAAAAAGAGTGGAGGGGGAAATGAAAATCAAAACTCACAATGGATATTAGAGAAAGTTGAAATCCACATGCCAGAAATATAAGAATATTTTTGACAGATATAGTGAATACTGAGTAACAAATTGATAAAAGGCACGGAATCCAGTTTAAAATTCACCTTCCAAAAAAAAAAAAACCCCGTCAATTTGAGATCAAACTAAAGTGACTTATAAATGTTAAAGGAAAAAATATGGGCAAACAGAAATAATTTAAAAATCAAAAATGGTGTTTAAAACTGATAGTCACCTCAGAATTAAGACCAAAATAGCATACATAAAAATGAGAAAAAGAGAAGATACAAGAGGATGCTACCGTAGTCATGAATTCTTATGCATAAATGAACAAAATAGCTCAAAGTCCTAGACATTAAAATAAACTAAAAAACATCACAGATGTAGAAATCTTAGGACATTCATTCAGTCTTAAACTTCAAACTTAAATATGAATATAGAACATCTGGAAATATAACTGATAGTTTGATTTAACAACTTTATAAAATGAGTGTTGTACTCTAAACATAACTGCCTCATGGCAAAGGATGTGAAAAACTGACCAATTATTAACCTAAAAGAAGGAAACTAATAAATTTTGAGGAGTGAATATAAGTTTATATCATTGTACCACTATATCATAGAACTTAAACCCGAAGTCACTATCATAATATTAAACAAATTATCTGGAAATTCACTGAAATTTTTTAAAAAATTATCTTTTCCAAAACAAAACATAACAATAACAGTAGAAAGTCTCTTGGGTAAAAAATAAATAAATAAATATTACTACATTTGACTCCAAACCAGTTCATGTCCACAGATCCTGTAGTTTTAATTAATTAAGGTCTTTATACAATTTTTTTACAAATATTGAGTAGATAAAAACAGCTTATAAACTGTGTATGAAGTATTAAGTCTTTACAATACACTAAAACACATCAATTTAAAGGAGAAAATTACCTTTACATGGGAATTTCTTTGCGTAATCTCCGCTGATCCTTGAAACAGTTTCTTCTTCTGTTCTCTCCCATTAACCACCATATTAAATCTTTTATCATTTCCCTGACTTTTCTGAATATTTTCACCATATACATTGGTATTACAAATGATATACTTAGTGTATATGTATTGAACATTATATAAATGGAATCCTATGAAATCTCTGACATGTACTTTCATTTTTCATCATGTTCTGGTTGTGTTTAACTGAAGTGAATTAATTTTTTGCTGCTGCACAGTAATCCATACCAGAGTTGATCCATTTATTTTTCTGTTGATGGTGATTTGGGTAATGTCCAGATACATGTATTTGTGATAGTGTTGCCATGAACATACTTGTACAAGGCTTCCGGCATACAAAAAAAAAAAAAAAAAATGGTTCTACTAAGGTATTGCTTAAGAATTCCAGTCAAAGAGAGGATAATATTTACATTTTTTAATATTTATTCATTTTTGAGAGAGAGAAAGCGTGAGCAGAGGAGGAGGGTCAGAGAAAGAGGGAGACACAGAATCTGAAGCAGGTTCCAGGCTTTGAGCTGTCAGCACAGAGCCAGATGCGGGGCTCGAACTCACGAATGGTGAGGTCATGACCTAAACTAAAGTTGGACGGTTAATGTACTAAGCCACCCAGTTGCCCGTGAAAGAAGATAATATTTAAATTGCTTTGTTAAAACTTTTTAAAAGTATTTCTTGACATTAGGATTGTCCCTTCTAAAGAAAGATGATTGTATTTAAATATCATTGAGTAGGATTCCTTTACTTCATGTTTCCACAACTGACATACCCCCATACTCCTGAAATGTTCTTTCAATTTTAAGTGTCAAAATAACACTTGTTTTCTATTTATAAAAATAACATACTCAAAGTAAAAAAAAAATGAAGTCCATAGAAAAGTACAAAAATTTATAGCAAAAATATTAACTCACATGTATAAATATATACAAATTTGTATGTGTGAATGTACACATAAATCAGATGAATACAAATGAATTCCTGGAAATGTAAAGACTCAGTCAAACCTTTTTTTTGTGGCAAACTCTCCTGGTTGTAGAGCACCGTATTACTTTCGTGCTCCTGCTATTAAAACTTACCGCAAACTTAGTGGTTTAAAACAAAGCAAATTTACTATCTTACATTCTGGAAGTCAGAAGTCTGAAGTGCACCAGCAGGGCCTTTTCCAGCTTCTAAAGGCTGCCTACATTACTTAGCTCATGGCCTCATATTTTATCTTCAAAACAAGCATGACTTAAATCTCTCTTTTTCTCTCTGTCCTCCCTGCCTCCCTTTTTAAATGACTCTTGTGATTACACTCTTCCTACCTGGATCGTCTTCCTCATCTCAAGCTCCTTAAATTAATCAGATCTGAAAATCCCTTTTGCTCGGTAAAGTAGCATATTCACAGATTCCAAAATTAGGGCACAGACATTACTGGAGAGCTATAATTCAGTCTACTACAAGTACCTTCTGAGCAATCCTATTCTGATGGGGCTGTGAAAGGGGAGATCAGTAGCAATCAAAAAGCTCCAAATTGAATCTTTCCTTTAAAGGATTCTGTTCACTTATAGTTAACAAGCAGACTTCCTCACAAGCCTATGGACTTTTCATGACAGTGGGTTTCTACAGTACCTCCATACCTTTGGAAGGGGACTCTGATGACGACGCTAATGTGCCCTGAATAGCCCAATACCATATCCAACTTGCTCCATTATTGGCTTTCTGTAAAAGGGGGCTACCTTACTGCTAACCATAAAATGATTAGAATAGAATTTTTCTTGCTCAGATTAACAAAGTCTTTGTTACCCAATGCATACTAAACTATCTATGGCAGGTGTGGTTTATCTGTGCCTGACACTTGTAATCAAATGCATTTTATAGTTAGAAAACTCCATTGTTTAAAAGTTGATTTTAAAGCTTTGGCAAAGCTTGAAGGCCAATCTCATTTGCCTCAGTATTAGTGAAGCCATTCGGGCTGTAAGTAAAACTTGTCCTCATACTTGGTCAATTTACAAAGCAAATATGTTCACCTTTTGCTACCTAAGTCAGCTCAGAGTCAATGTAATCTTTCATGCTGTAGGAGGCTAACTGATTCATTTTTAAAGCAAAAGAGAAATATTGTCTCTATTAGGATGTCAAAAGGCAGCTTATCTGATGTATTAATAAACAAAGCCAAATGGTCTTCTCCTGCATATGTACTCATCCCAGAGTCAATCACTCAGCTGAATTTATTATAACTGCTAGGGCTTAGTTAAGAAGACATTTAATTATGAGACACATAATTATCACAATGTTTGCCTAAATGGGATAATGACATATATCTTGCATAAATATTAGTATAAATATGAACAGCTGTAGCAGAAAAGGATAAAATTATACTAACAAAATATTTTGTAATTAGATAAAAAGGTTTTGAATACTTTAATGAATTAAGACCCAGAAGAACTAACTTTTTAAAAATAAATTACTGATAAAATATGGGCAATGAGAAATGGCCAGGATGGAAGACACTGCAGTTTCTAAAATTGCTTGACAACATACTGTAACCTGAATCTTATTTAAAAAGCTTATTGTTGCAATATGGCATAGAGTCACTTTTTCTGGCACCTTCCCTCTAAATTCATCAAAGTGTCCTGTAAATAATTCAATATCCAATCATAAATGGACTCAGAACTCTGAAAAATGTAAAGCCAAGGATGGAATCACAGCCCTGAGCAACCTGGGTTTTCTTTTTACCTCTCACAGACCTGAAGCCAGGCACCAGGGACGCCTGCAAGCTGGAAGCAACAAAAGCTGTAGACCAAAGCAAACAAAAATGTCTGCTCTCTTCAGCGAAAGGACCAGGAAGGAGATAGCCTAGTAGAGACCTAGCTGGGGGATGCACTCCACGGCCCTCACCCTGGGCACAGTGTATTCAATCAGCCACAGCAGCAGCAGTAGAGACAAGGACAGAGATCCATCCTTTGCCCCAAACCTTAGCCAGTGGGGCAGCCGACACAGAATAGGGACCCATGTCCTGTGTCCCATCCAGGACACTGCTGCCCAGTCCACCCCAGGAGCAGAGGCCACAGATCCACCACCAGCCGCACATCTGTGCAGAGGCAGGCCTCGTCTGCAGAAACCCTCACAAGCAGGCTGGGCATCTCCCAGCCCTCCATCTTTCATTTTAATGGCACTATTTTCTTGATATTTTGATTCTTTTTTTTAATTTATTTGTTTATTTTAAGAGAGAGAGAAAGAGAGAGAGAGAGGGACAGAGAGACAGAGGGAGGGAGAGAGATTCCCAAGCAGGTCCTGCACTGTCAACGCAGAGCCTGATGCAGGACTTGAACCCATGAACAGTGAGATCATGACCTGAGCGGAAACCAAGAGCAGGTGCCCCAATTTTGATTTCTTTTTAAGATAAAGTTAGGTGTAGTTATTAATTTTTAGTTCTGATGAGAAAGTTTATAGGCATTTAAGAGAGAAAAGGAAGACTGAAATATTTACATAGAAAAATCATTTAAAGTACAAAACAATAAAGTTAGTTCTAATTAAACCATACTCTTTATTTCCAATACCATTTATAATCAAGACACATTATGATAGGTGGGATGCATGAAAGAATTGGAAGGTCTTACTAAATCTTCAGAGACATAGACAGGGAGAAGCTTAGATCTCCCATGCTTGAAGTACAAACAAGTACTCTAAATCAATAAAGGGAAAGTAGTAAAGAGAAGGATCCATTTAATACATGGACATGAATTTCATTTAGCGCTAATGAAATAAATTAGCAGAAAGGATATATGCACATGTATGTTTTTTAATCATCAGTGTAGCCATTACTTTGAATATTTCTTTAAAGCTAGGCTATTTCTCTTATTTGCAACCAAGAACTCAAATTGATACAGAGTTTGTAAGCGTTAGGGTAGAAGGAAAAACATGTCACTGAAAGAGCAAAGGTGGAGTTGCTATGAATGTTTGCACAGGGCACAAAGAACCTAGATGAAAGGACATGTGGGGGTAAAATTCAGCTCATAATCCACATGACCTTGTGCTCTAGTGCAGGTCTGCACCTACCAAAGAGAGAGATATTCTTACATACTGCAAGGTCACCACTCACCAAACCATGGACTTACAGGGCTGCATCTTCCAGAAGGTAACCTTTTTCTTCTTTTCACAAAGGCACTGCAGAGGCTAGTGATAGACTTGGGGGTAATTATACAAAATGAACATTAAGGATATGAACAAAATAACCAAAAAGAAAATGTCAGTCTACAGGGATTTCAGTAGTGGCATTTAGAAAAAGTAGAGTCGCACAGAAAAAATATTGGTGGTGCCCACCAAACCTTATCTAAAACCTTTAGGAAAACTTTGGGTACTAACTAACTCAGTATCTTTTGTGATAACTCTTCCTATGGCTGATCTGAGCCCAATTCCATTAACCATTAATTCATTAATCATCTTTTAATATGACAAAATGTTTCATGAGCACCATTTTGATCCTGTTTTATCTGTGCTTGGACAGACAGCATTCAAGTCATTCTTCTGGCCCAGTTTTCTGTGGAGAAAGGTCTCTTCGCGGTTTGAACAAAATTATAGGCATGGACTTTTGTTTGCTAAAGAATAAAGCTTCAAAATGGAAAGATTCAAGTAAGATTAAATTAATTACCATAAGAAAAATTATGGAGCTGCTTATAGCTGAAAATACAATAGAAAAGTAGAAATAGGGGACGATAATTTTTAAAAGGGGGAAAAGAATACATGAGAGAATTCTGACTCAAGTGTTCTGCAGAGTTTAGGGATATGACTGGGTAAAAAGAGACCCTTATGGTTATTCTTTGTACCATACCATAGTACTCTCTGGATCCCCTTGAAAGACTTGGATATAGAATTGTAAAACATTTAAAATAATATTTTTCCAATACTCTTTTTATTGAAGTATAATTCACAAAATTGCAGAGATTTTGAGTGTAGTTTAATAAATTTTGACAAATATATACCCATGCAGTCAGTCCCCAAAGTAGGAGATAGAAAATTGCCATTTATCCTAGATATTTCTTTTTTAAATTTTTTAATGTTTATATTTATTTTTGAAAGGGGGGGAGGGGCAAAGAGAGAGGGAGACGCAGAATCTGAAAGAGGCTCCAGGCTGTGAGCTGTCAGCACAGAGACCGACACTGGGCTTGAGCTCATGAACCACGAGATCATGACCTGAGCTGAAGTTGGAAGCTTAACTGTCTGTGCCAACCAAGGACCCCAATCCTAGATTTCTATCCAATTCCTGTAGATTCCCACAGAACTGAAGAGAGATACTATTTTTAGAGCAATAATTTAGTTCTGCCTGTCCCGCAACAATATATAAAGGGAATTCTACAGTTTTGTGTCTGGCTTCTTTTTTCTCATTTAGACTGGTATGTGTATCATTAGTTCATATCTTCTTATAGACCTCGTCTTACGTGAATATACCATTTCAAGTTTGAGTCTAATTAGAATAAAACTGTTATAAATATTTTATACTGATCTTTTGGTGGACTTGTGTTTCCTTTTCTCTTGAAGAGAATTTGTAAGAGTGGTACAGATGATTTATGGCGTATTTGCAAATTTAATATTATAAAAATAGGCCAAGTGATTTACATTATTGCTAAACAGTGCACATCACCACCATCTCTATGTATGAGAGATCCAAAGTTCCTCCTCATTCTTGCCAAGGCTTGGATTTGCCAACTTTTCTAATTTTAACCCGTTAGCGGTCTATAATGATATCACAGAGTCATTTTAATTTGTATTTCCCTGATGACAAATAATGATGAGAGCACTCTTTTCTGTGTTTATTGGTCATTACTCTATCTTATTTTATGAAGTAGCTGTTTAAGTTTTGCTCATTTGTATATTGAGATTTTAACTTTTTATTATAGATTTGTAGGGGTTATTTCTCTATTTTGGATATAAACCACTGTTAGATATATGTATTAATTTTATTTTCTCAGTCTTATGGCATTTTTTTTAAATTTTCTTAATCTTCTTGTAAAGAGCATAAATTTTTAATTCTTAATAAGTCCAATTCATAATTCTTTCCTGTTTTATTGCTTTTGATATCCTATATCATCTATATTTTCCTATGATATGTAGCTAAGATCTTTTTCTGTGCAAAAAAACTTTATATTTTTTACTCTTTAGATTTAAAGTCATGATTCATCTCAAACTGCATTTTGTGTACGGCATGAGGTATGGGTCTAGGTTTATTTTTTCCCAGACATTAGGCAATTGCTCCAGCATCTTTTGATGAAAATATTTTCTTTTCCACGTATTATATATAGGGAATATATACATACACATACACACATACACAAGCTGGATTTTATTTGAGTTAAGAAAGACATATTTCCAAATATATCCACACACCCACCTCAACAGGCACTTACTGCTTGGCCAAGCCTGGCTAACACCCTCTTTCCCAGACAGAGCATCCCAGACCTTTTCAGAATTGTAACCTTAACACATTGGCTATGGAAGTCCCAAACTTTGACCTATGAGTTCTTAACCCATAAAACATCAATTTTCTGTTTGAGGTTAATTTTCCACGTAAGGAAAGAACTGACAAATGCCCTCAGCAGAGAAGCTACATGTAGGTGGAATCCCCTCAAAATGCTTATCTCCTTTCAAAGGGTTTAGCTCTTCCTGCTTCTATCTTTCACTGGTTGCTCTAGGGACTTCTGTTTCTTTGACGGACACTTTAACCGCCCAGAAAGAGTGTATTTCATGATGGAGAGTTTCCAGGATCCTTACAGGATATTCACAACTGCATTTCTAGGCGAAAACTATTGCTCTAAGCGCTTTATGCTTTAAAGCTTTCATAGCAGTTTAGCTAGAGGGATGGAGTACTGTTGTGAGAACGAAAACAAAACAAAACAAAAAACCCCACAGGATTCAGGCAAATAAGAGACTTGGATGGCCAGTAATTCTTTATGGGGCTTAGTGATCTTAGAGAATGAGATATCTGAGGGAATCATGGACTTGAAACATCCAAATACTCAGGGACACAAAATGAACACAGACATAGCTCACTCTTCTTATATCAGGTATCAGCAACCGAAGTTGTAAGAGGCAAGAGTAAATAAATACTGTTGCTCAAAGTCAAACAGAAGATAAGCTCAGAGCCATTTTGAGTTAGGAATTGCACCCCCTGATTTGTTTGTTTTTATTGAGAGGCAACATTTGATCACAAAGAAATTACTTTAGCCAATGCGGTGTTAATCTCATAGTGTTCCAGAGAACCCCCAGATAATATAAGAATGATTGAATCACAAACTGTAACTTCCTAGAAATTTTATGGGTTAGAATGTAGAGGTCTTTCTTTTATTAAGTTGCAAAAAGAGAAATAATTAGTAGCCACAGATCCTTCTTCATTATTTTTTCTTGCAGAAGAATTAGCTCTAGTGAGTTTAAGAAGGATTAAACCCAGCTTCAGCTATGTTTGCTACTCTAATAGCTCAAATTTTCCAACATCTGCTTTGGCTGGAATACATCACGAGAGATGCCATCAGGATGAACTGCACACTTCTCCCATCTATATGTGAAAAGAACCCAATTTCGACCTGGAAGAGGGCGGGGGGGTGCTGGGGGAGGTAAATGATTTTTTGGGTCGCAAAAAATACAAATGGTTCTCTGACTTTCAGAAGATGATGGTTATTTAACAGAGAGAGAAAATAAGCATTGTAGGATTCTTCCCAATTAGAAGTATTAAAGAGCAGATGTTCAAAGAAAATGATAGCCTATGAAGGTAGGAAAAGGGGATGAGAGTTAGAAAGCAGGGAAATAATGAAGAAAACGTTAAGGTAAGGAGTTTGAGTGGGAATTTATAATGAGAAGGTAAGAAAGAGAATATCTTTTAGGAATTGCCAAAAGAAAAGAAGGTGATAGTTTGACGTTACACTGCATGTCATGCAATTTAAATTGTTTTCCTCAGTATTGAATTGGTATTTCTTTTGAATGCAATACTGATGTAACACAGACCACATGGTAGCTTATTTCTGTCTGAGTTACGTTAAACCCGTTCAATTTATTCTTTCAAAACTATGCATTGACACTAATCACTGAATGATAGGAATACAATGACAATCAATTCCTGTCCAAATATGGCTTAAAATCTAATGTCACATTAACAAATTTGCTTTCAATTATCAGTTGCAGATAAGGGCAACATAAATAGTGTAATTGGCCTGACAGTTATTTTTCCCATTGTAAATTAATAAATTGCAAACCAATCTCCACGCTATGAGATTTTTATTTATTATGATGTTATTAGGACCTTATAATCTCCTGGCAAGATTACTTGCTAAGCTTTTCATGTACGATACCACATTTATCGAGAAGCATACAACTTTACTATAGAAGTAGTACTATAAGAAGAATACCATGTTTCATTTGCTTACTATGAGGAAGTAATTCCAATTACTTTAATCAAACAATCTCATTTAATAAAAATATAAACACAATGAATCTATAAGGTTAATATTGTTACTGTACTCATTTCATATAGGAGAAATTATAGTTATGAATTTTATTTATTTTCCTAATGTTAATAACACATATACTATTCCTATCACCACCATGGTCTGCCATATTTTCCTGCACAGATCAAGTCTTAAATAACATTGTTGATGGCCTTTCAAAGTAGGCACTTGAATCACATTGTTGATGGACCTTCAAAATCCTGGTGATATTCATATTTCCGTAAGCAAGGAAAGGTTGCTACAGAATTTCACTCACTTGAATCATCATCAAGATATTCTAATACCCACATTGGCTGATAATCTTTAGGACATTTTTCTCACTTGTGTTTGATACAGAGTCCAATCTTTTAATTAAAAAAATGCAATGTAGCCTGTCAAATACTTGACAGAGTAATTCAAAGTGCTTTGTTAGTAATGGTGACAACTGACATAATTACGTAAGGGAAAGCTTCTGAAAGAAAGGGATATTTAAGCTGAAATGACTTGCCAGATGATGGGGATTGGGGTGCAAGACAAAGTTTTAGAAACTATTTTACTGTTTGGATTTTATAGACTTCTCTCCATTTTGACAGTCGTGTTCCCAGCAACAATAGGTGTGAATGTAAGACCACTGTGTTATGTCCCCAGTTTACACTTAGAGAACATCTGAATAGGGAATTAAACAGTGGCCATGAAGGAGACCTCTTGAGTAATCCAGCCTGTGTTCAGTGTCAGAGCTGCACTATTTTGGATACAAATTGCTTAATTTCTGTAAGTCCTGGTTTCCTGGTAATATGCCTATATTATAGAGCACTTAAATTTGGATTTAAGTGAATGATACATAGTATATCAGTATAGTATGTATACAATAAATGTTATTACATTTACGATTTGCTTCGGCTCATCTATTTAAATGGGCACATGCTTTAAATGAGGAAGGCTCATTCTTCAATTTTAACTTTTGCTGTTAAATAAAATAATTGTACTTATTTTATAAAGTTGAGAAGGGGCACCTGGGTGGCTCAGTCGGTTAAGCATTTGACTTCAGCCCAGGTCATCATCTCACGGTTCGTGGGTTCGAGCCCCGCATCGGGCTCTGTGCTGACAGCTAGCTCAGAGCTTGGAGTCTGTCTTCAGATTCTGTGTCTCCCTCTCTCTCTGACCCTCCCCTGTTCACACTGTCTCTCTTTCTTTCTCAAAAATAAATAAAAAACATTAAAAAATAAAATAAAGTTGAGAAGAATAAGAATAAATAGAATAAGACATAGGAGAAGCTTTACATGCAAAAACATAAAAGTATACCTAAAACTTTAAATTATGTATTGTTTTCTTTGGCTCTTTAATGATATGTTATGTATGCGTCTTGTTTCCTGAATTTCTTTGAGGGATAGGTCAGGCTCCTACTCTTCTTGGAGGTTGCCGATATGCCTAGCACATGATAGCATGCCTTCTGTGATTCTAGTAGCTAGGTGGTAGTTCTCCTTCCAAATTTGTTTGACATTTTTGTATGTTTTTTATATACTTGCTAAGAAATTACTTGTGCTTTAATTACATGTGCATTTGTTTTATTTTACCTAAAACACTGTATATTTCTTAAGTAAATTAATATATTTGAAATATAGATATATAAAATATATGAAATATATATTTGAAATATATGATAATAGAAGTTATGAAGTAAGCACTACAGAAGGATTTGCTATTATAATTATAAGCACTGTGGCTTTGTTATAATTCATTATCTTTTACCAGATGGGGACCATGTTTACCAGTTAGCACTATCCAAATACCTGACTATAGAAATGACAGTTATAAATTGATCATTCTGGATCCTAAACATAACAGAGAAATAGAAATTATATTCTTAATGTGCTCATTAATTGTTACTCAATAATTTTATGGAATATAGCAGATTCCTGTGGGAATGTGAATATGGTAGACTTAAGGGGAGTGAGGCAGAGAAAAGGTTAAGAAATCACCTCAGATGGAAAATCATATAACATTAACTTCATGCATAATCACATGTGAGCAATGAACAGTATTACAACCAATTTCAATTTATGGAATCAAAATCATGACTGGAGGTCATCTGTCTAATCCTTGAGAATAGCAGCTTTAAAACGAGAGATGTCTGGGTAATAAAATGCCCATTATCTTCTTCTACCCACAGGTAACCTGCTTTTACCCTTCGACCCACGAATCTGCCATGCTGAAATATCTGTGAGAGGGAACGCTTCTGAAAATGACATATTAGTGCCAGTGAATCAGCACATCCAGCAGTGAGATGTCATTTCTGTATGTCCTGCGTTCAGAGGCAATGTTCCCAGAAATGGTAATCAGTAGAGTGAAGGACAGGAAGTTTTCTCATTCAATAATTTTAGGGGAAGAGATAGAAATAGAATAAGAAGGGAGAACCATGCCTTAAATATTGTAAATTTCAAGAAATTTTTATGAGCATCCAGTTTTTTTACTGCTCAAATTTTAAAAATATTACAAGCTCCATATAACAGAATATATAACTTCTGTCCCTCTCATCTGGAACATGAAAATCACATCTTTTATTACCAAGGAAGCATCTTAACTCTTTCCCCAAACCATTTCATTTAATAAGAAGTTTCTTAACAGCTATTCTGAGAATTGTATTCATACTTTCATAAATGTTCTGATAGCTAATTTCATTTATAAATATTGATTTAGTCCTGATTTTTTTCTGAGACTTTTATTAACTACTATGCAGGATATTCTGATGAATAAGACAAGACACTTTCTGTCTGAAAGTAGTAAATACAAAGTTGAATAAAAAGAAAATTCACAACAGGACAGTAATACAAGTGAGTTGCTCCTTAACGGTCCAAGCATCATAAACACTCTAAAAGTTTTCTTTCTCAGCCCAGTGCAGATTGGATGGTGGATTAAATTCCCCAGCTAGTTTACAAGTGTGCACTTGGTTTTGTGCTATTAGGGCGTAGTAACCAATAGGAGTTGAATCTCCCAGAGGAAAAGAATCGTATGGCAACCTTTCTAAGTGATGATACCCTCTAAAACTTTTAAACACTTGAAGACTAGAAAGCGTCTTAATGTTGCCATTTGTTTAGTAATCTGATACCATATTGTTTGAAATAATGTCTGGAGTTTATCAGGCACAAAACTAAAGTAAAATATCCTACAACTGTATTTTTTTCTGATTTTTCAACTTGTACACTTATTTAACTTGATTGTTTTATTTCCAGAAAAATCTTAACCATATGATAGTTAGCATCCACAAAGAAATGTTTATTCAGGAAATAATCATCAAGTCCCTAACCAGTCTTGAACAATATCTGCCATCCTAGGGGTATACTGGGAATCATAAAAGGTAAGTCAATGGCCATTTACATGTGAAGAAGAATGTTAGAGCTAGAGTGATCACACATACTGATTGGCCTCCTAAATCAGTTTATGTCAATAATCCTGGGGTATGTATTATTATCATCCCATTTCACTATGAGAAGTGTCCCAGTTTAAAAGGTTAATTATTGGGGTGCCTGAGTGGCTTAGTCAGTTAAGCCTCTGGCTCTTCGTTTCAGCTCGGGTCGTGATCTCACAGTTAATGGGATCGAGCCCTGTACTGGGCTTCGCACTGACTGCACAGAGGAGCCTGTTTGGGATTCTCTCTCTTTCCCTCTTTCTGTCCCTCCCCGACTCATGCTCACTTTCTCTCTCAAAATAAATAAATAAGCTTAAAATTTTTTTAAATAAAAGGTTAATTATATGATCACTGAAAACAGTAGAGAGAGTGTGGGAATCAGAGTTAGACAGACTTAAGATTAAATAATGACTTTGTCTTTTACCTTTTTTATGACAGTGGGTCTCATTTTCTCTATCTGGCAAACAGGGATCTTACCACCTAACTTACAAGAATATATGTGAGGATTTGTGAGGATACAATGAAGTGTCTGTAAAATGATTTGCCCTCCCATCCCTCATACCAGGCTTCTGTATACACATAGGAAGCACTTCAGTCATATTTCTCAAATATTTAGAAACACAAAGCAGCTACATCATTTATGGGACCCAGTGAAAAATAAAAATACAAATTCTCTTGTTCAAAAAAAACATGAAAAACTACTATTAAACGTGCTAAAACATCAAGCCTTTTCTTTCTTTCACACACTCTCTCTCAACTTGTCATAATGTATTTTGCTATTTAATGTTACTATAAGTAAAGACAAGATAAAGTAAAGTTAAAAAAATCATCATGGATTTTACCATTCATCTTTATACTGTGCGATGCCAGTTTTAACTGCAAAGATAAGAACATTTAACTCATATACACAATCACCAAAATTACACAATTTATATTCCTTAGTTGTGTTTGTGTATGCCTTTCACTCTTACTGAAACAGTGAAAAAGCTAGCAGAAAATAACTCATTGGTTTTATTTCACTTGACACATGCACATTTTATCAATGAGTAAGGAAGAACTGAAAGAAAGAGGAACTGTGTGTTGCCCTTGACTTCTAAGTTATCATTTTCAACTTAAGTGTTGGCTAATATAGGGAAGTGATACAGGTAAAAAGAATGACAGGGTTCCTTGATCATCTGGGTTTTTAGAAGGTCATTGTCTTCTTTCCATATTCAAAGCAAGTTCTGGCTTGAATAACAGAAAGGGTGGTTTCTTGTCAGCACCCCCAGTAACTCAGTAGAAGTGTAACACATTTAGCTTATATTCTGAGCCTAACTGAGCTCCCGTACTCCTGGGTCCACTGGTATTCTGTGCTGCTGGAGTTGCAAATACTCTATGCAAATGACACAGCATGAAATGCCACAGACATGTATAATGTGAGCATCTCTTCTGCTCATCTGCATATCCCATTGTCCCACTGAATTTCACTTACAATTCCAAATACAAGTTCAACAATTATATTATCAAAAATTTCAACCCAGTGACAACATTAAACCAAACACAAGGTCCTTTTGAATGGCGAACCCTGTCTGACATCACAGGTCACAAGCTCTTGAAGGCTGTCCTATGGAAGTATAAGAAAAGCTTTCCTGAGGCTACCATAAAAACCACTGCAATAAACACAAGGCTGTTAAGGAAAGGGAGAGCCTTTGAAGTAACCAAGATCACAAGAGGAATACACAATGTCAGAAAGTACTCTATAAAATGACTCAAACCAGAAGTTTTCCAACACCTACCCCATTACACCGTTTACCATCATTGTCACTTTGTGAGTAAAAACTCTTCTGCTCCTATATGTACATTACTCTTAGCTCTTTAACAAAAGATGAAATTTACTAATTATGTTTGCCCTTCCCTAAATTGGCATAGGTAGGGCAAGTGCTATTATCATGTTGATACTTTGAATTCTCATACTTTCAAAGGTCAATGAAGAGGCCAAGTTAATTTAGTCTCTTGAATAGGTAAAAGACAAAAGGTTTGTTTTTCCAGAGATCAATTTCAATGTTCTATATATGCTAAGTTGCCCATTGAAACTGTATCCATATTGCAGTTGTAGAATTTTCCACCTATTTAGATGTATCCTTCCCTGAAATAGTGAGGAAAACACATGGATCACAATGTGATGCAGGCAAAGGGAAGGAAGGAAGGAAGGAAGAAAGGAAGGAAGGAAGGAAGGAAGGAAGGAAGGAAGGAAGGAAGGGAGGGAGGAAGGGAGGGAGGATGGGAGGATGGGAGGAAAAGAGGGAGGGAGGGTACTTCAATGATCTTCTTTCCTTTACTTTACATTAGCATCTTGTAATGAGAAAGTTAAGTGAAACCTAAACATTGCAGTTATAGTTTTACTGCATTTAAATATATATTTTCATGTCCTTTCTGCCTGGGGTTGTATATATTTCTTAGGAAATGAGAGTAGGATGGTTACTATCAGCCAAGTGGAAGAAAAAATACTTATTTTAGTAATAAAATAACATTTTATTTTTGAACTGAGTTAACTACAAGGAACAAGATGGTCTTATAATTTAATATCATTACATTATTTTATTCTAAATAAAAATTTTCAAGCACCCCAGAAAACCTTAAGAAAAATCTGGAAATGTTTTCAAAGTTTTGAAGGCCAAAATATGCTTCAAAATAAAACTTTTTGATATATTAATTATTAGACTCTCAAGCCATTAAAAACTCAATAATAAAGAACATAATTTTGGCCATATACTGTTTGTACATATTTGTATATGGGTTTGTATTGTAAATATAAAATAATCAATCTAGGTGTAGCTGTCTGCTTCAATGCTTCCAGCTACAACTTTACCCCATTTGAAATAAATTGCACCTTAAATTTGAAGGCAATTTTCAGTAGTTTGGTGTGCAGTACAGATTTCATCTTTGATATTTAGTAAGCCTGAGCTCTTTCTAACTTGTGAAGTCTGCATGTCTGCAAACTAGGATGTCTGTGTTTGTGTTTATTACCTTTTTCATGCATGCCTTGAAATGACTAAATTACAGGTATTTTACATGTGTTTTGTGGTACAAGACAGATACAGTCCACTGGTATAATTTATCTTGAAACACCCTGTTTTACAAAATTACAGAAAAGCACTGCAATTTGCTCAATTTTTTATTTCTAAGACTATGATAAAATCTTCAAAGCCCAGAAGATGTCTTCAGATAAGAACTTAGCCATGCAATAAACAATTTTCATCAAAGCTCTGGGTTTGGGGAAATAGTGTACAATTGTGGATTTAAAATCTTGATAATGTTTCTTACTTATTATCTATTTTGTCTTTTGTATTTTGACCTAATTCACCCACCAAAGGCATCAACTCTTATATAAGATTAGATACACACACACACACACACACACACACACACACACACAGCAGTCCAAATCAGATTATCTACAATCAAGGTAATTGTGGAGAACAAAATTGTTCATCTGTACAGTGCAGCTGCCTTTTGGATTTAGCGTTTGATCCCAAGTGATTGTTGAGGTTACAACTAACAAGAGTTCTTCTCTAATCCAATGGAACTTTTTTTATTTTATATCACTTTTTAAAAACTTGTTTTGATTTCTTCACTCTTCTTAGCAAAATAATATCCGAATATCCAAAAACTCAGTAGAAAATGGTAAAAAACCTTATGGCATTTAAACAAAATGCAAGATGATTTGACACTGAAATAATTCTTACTAATTTTCAGTTAATACTTGGTCAGTTTTAAATGTTGTATTTTTAATCTCTGTATGTTAGGAAAATTTTTGTATTTATATGTGATTAAGTCAGTGATTTTGAAATTTTAACATAAATGTTTGATACTTCAGTGAAGACACAGAAATATTATAATTAGTTATAAAATGAGTTTTATATTAGTGTGGCTGAATGTGTAAAAATTTATACCCACTTTTTTTCTTATGTTGGGTGTATCTAATATTCTGAATAATCTATCAGGATATCTACTATGTATTGGTGTAGCTCAATAGGCTAAAGTTAAATTCTGCATCTTAATCCATTATTTCAAACATTTGTTGATGTACAATGTTACCATTATTAAAGATATTTTCAATCTTTCTTCTTTAATAGAACTATTTGATGAATAACCTAGTCAGTAGATATTAAAAAGGAACGGTTTATAGAGGTTTTCTGCTTTGCTCAGATACCTTGCCCCCGATGAAGTACAGACCCTCATTAGTAAATAATCCTCGAAAAGTTGATATATTTTCCAAATTCATAGTTTCTGCCTTGATTTCATATATATCACATAGTATAACAATTCCTTTATGTCATTTATAAATCTTAAAATTCATAATAAAAGCATTCATTTATTTATAATAAATTCATAATCATTTATTTCATGAGGATAATATTTTCTGTGTCTCCCACTTTTAGCCCTGAGTGACCTCCACCACTTGTGTCCTCTGCTATGTATGAACTTTGCCCTTGCATTGGCCCACAGCGTACACGGGGGTGGCTTCTCAACTGCCGTAAACTGTCCTCTCTACCTCAGTGGTTCCCATGCTAGCTTTTTACTTGCTTCTCTCCCAACACTATCTCTGCCTTTGCATGGACAGCAAGTTGCTCTCACCATGGAAAACAAAGGAGTACTAGGAGTAATAGCTTAGTAGTGTTGGTAGTATATCCAAACTGTAGGCGTTCATTTTCTCGGTAAAATTATTTTTGTTCATTTAAAAAATCAGGGCCCCCAAAATAGGAATACAACCCAACCCACAAGAGCCAGAAGTCCAGATTTAGAGAAACGTTATTTTAAACAATTCCTAATTACAATAAAAATAATTATATTTATTTTGAGCTTATTTTATGATAGGCATTCTCATTCATATCCTACATGTTGTATCCTTTTGAATCTTTCAAATTCTATGGCTAGGATTATTCTCATTTTTCTTGTAATTAAAATAAAACCTATCAAAGTTTGGTACACTTTTCAAATACAATATAGCTAGGAATTTTTCAAGTTGGTATTTCAGTATTCTAGTCCAGGGTCACTCAACTTTAGAGCCCATCCAGTGTTTCATGCCTGATGCGTAATAGAGAGTCAAACATGTATATCTCAACTAACAACAAAGTAAGCCTTAAGAAACACCATTTCAGCAACAGATGCATCTAAAACAGGTAGAAAATTCCAAAATTGCAAAATAAGCACAGCTTCAATATGGGGATCAACTTAGTGTGACTAGAACCTTGAACTAGATATCTGGAAAGCAAATATTTTGTCTCTTTTTTATGCAAATGACTAAGCTAACTTGGCCTTGGTAGGTATGAGAATTCTAAATATCAGTGAATTAATAACACTTTGGTTTCCTAATATCAATATGGAGAATGACATAGGATAATTAGTAAACCTCTTTTAAATATAAACAGTCTATTCACTGGCCTCTTTAAAACTACATGCAAATGTTATAAAACAGCAGGGTTTCATTAGGACTAGTCAAATATTATTACCAACAAACTGTGAAATGCACATTGGTCAATAACGATATTACATACAGAGGTAAAAAATCAGGGAAAATCTATGGAATGGTTTCTGCTCTTAAGACTCTATAATGTAGTAAAAAGATGATATACACATAAAAATATAATAAAAATATTTGATGAACTGATTTGAATCAAGGAATCATATGACAATGGGAAAGAAATCCACAAGTGAAAGGAAGATGACTATTGAACCCTCATGACAATGACAGTAGGGAAGCCAAAGTGGGAGCTTTGTAAAAGGATGAGATTTAGATAAATAAAATGAAGTGTAATTATTCTTTCTGGTTTTCTGTTACTCGGAACTGAGATCTTCATAACTGTAGTTTCCTCATGTTATAGACTGAATGTTTATGCCCCTCAAAATTCATACAATGAAGCCCTTATGTAATGGCATTTAGAGGTGGAAGCTTTGGGAAGTAATTAATTCATGGGAGTGGAGCCCCCATGATGGGAGAGGAAAAGAGTTAGTTTTCCTCCCTCCTTCCTTCCCTCCCTCTCTCCATCTCTCCCTTCCTCACTTCCCCCCTCTCTCTCCCTCTCTCTCTGCCTTGTGAGGATGCAAAGAGAAGATGGCCAGAGAGAGAGAGCCTTTACCAAGAACTGAACTTTGTTTGCCTCTTGATCTTGGGCTTCCAGACTCTAAAACTTTGAGAAATAAATGTTTGTTGTTTAACTTACACAGTCTATGGTCTGTTACAGCAATCTGAACTAAGGTACTTTGTCTGCCCTCACAGAATTGAGCCTTAGTAAAAGCTAAATAGATGATGGTTCCGCTGTGAAGGATTTTACATGCGGTATACCGCTTGCCTGTTACAAAAACATATCCAACGTATGTACTGTTATTACCTTATTTATAGATAGCAAAAGTAAAGTTCAAAGAAGTTAAATGCTGCCTATTGTCATACAGTAAACTCAAGATCTGGAATTTGAACCGAGGCATATCGATACCAGAGGTCACATTGTCTTTCATTACATTATCCTCAAATACTGTGATACTGTTTAAAGTGTGGTGTGTACAGTTAATAACAAGTGTTAGTAAGGATCCTGAGAAATTGGAATACTTGTGTACTGTTTTGGTGGGAATCTAAAATGGTATAGTCACTATGGAAAACTGTATGGCACCTGCTGAAAAAATTAAAAATAGAATTATTATATGATGTAGCGAAACTCCATTTCTGGGTATATACCCCAAAGAACTGAAAGTAGATTCTTGAAGAGATAATTATACCCTCGTGTTCACAGTAGCATGTCTTACAATAGTCAAATGATGAAAGAAGTCCAAGCGTCTATCAATGGAAGAATGGATAAACAAAATGTGGTATATACATACAATGGAATATTATTTGGCCTTAAAAAGGAAGACAATTCTGACACATGCTACAAAATAGATGAAACCTGAAGACACTATATTAAATAAGACACAAAAATATAAGTACTATATGATTCCACTCATGTGCAGCACTAGTATAGTCAAATGTATAGATACAGAAAGTAGAATGGTGGTTTCCTGGGGGTGTGGGGAGGGGGTAATGGGGAATTATTGTTTAAGAAGTACAGTTTCTGTTTTACACAATGAAAGGAGTTCTATGAATGGATAGTGGTGATAGTAGTACAATAATACGAATGCACTTAATATCACCAAACAGTACACTTAAAAAAATGCTGCATGTTATATTATGTATATTTCACTACAATTAAAAAAACAACAGTCTCAGGACACCTGAGTGGCTCAGTCAGTTAAGCAACCAACTTTTGATTTCCACTCATGTCATGATCTCACAGTTCGTAGGTTTGAGCCCCGTGGGCTGACAGCACAGAACCTGCTTGGGATTCTTTCTCTACCTCTCTCTCTGCCCCTCCTCTGCTCTCTCTCTCAAAATAAATAAACTTTAAAATAAAACTCAATTAAAACTTTAAAAAAAAGTGTGATGTGTGTCTATCTGTGTCTGTTTCTATGTTTTATGTTGGAGCAGTTGAGAAAGATAGTGGGATCTTTTTAAAAAAAAATAAAATGAGAAGAAAAAAAGAAGCCACCTTAAATAATAGTAATTAAATTTTGCCAACCACAACTTCTGAATAACTTGAACTTTTCATTTTTATAATACACAGGGTAAGAAAAAAGTCAAAATTACCCACATGTGCAATTTTAGTCACTTTTATAAGAAACATGTTTGGTCCAGGCTCAATGCTGACATCTTTTAATTAAGTAATCATGATTTTGGAACACTAGTCCATGCTGCTTTATATATCAAATGCTGAACCGAAAGACAGGTCAAAAGAACTTCGTCTAAAGACACTATAATATCCCCTTTAATTGCTGAGCTGTCTTTTTCTTTAAAGTTGTAACTCCACAATTTTGGATATCACAGTAAAGTTGACACAAAAGATAGCATCTTAACATAGTATTACTTAACAAAGATGGCTGTCATTTCTGTCACATGAAAACCCTGTCAGGAAACCGACTTCAACTTTCTGTTGCCATAGATACCACTTTTCCTCTGTGACCAAAAGTGAAAAACACAGCTCAGTGTCATGATTCGAATAAAAAGAATTGAAACCATTTCAGAAATATCTACCAAGACTCAGGAGCAAGTCTCTTATCACTGGGAATTTCAGTTCCATGAAGTAAAATTCTAGAACACCAGTAGTTACCTAGACAATGACGAAGCTGAAGTATAGAATACTAATGATGCTTCTAGGTTCCTTTTTGTTCATTTATTAATAAAAGAATGTACCTGGGACCTCATATTCAAGTTGCAAAACTTAACCTGGACAAAGTTAATTTCCTGGGTAATATACATATTAATAAAAGAGCAAACCTAACAGTAAGTGTTATTGTGGTTGTTATATCCTGAACTGCACTTAATTTTATCCTGAAGAATGGTAGTCAGAGATTATCTATGAATTTAAGGGCACATTAATAAATAATGCATATCTGGACACCAGAGAAGTCTGAAGAGCAAAATTATCCAAATTAAAATTAAAGCCCTGATGGAAATAATTATTCAGCTGAAAAACACCTGTACAGCAGTAAACAACATGTTCAGGAAGAGTCACCTTCAGAGACTGTCCTGGTTACCTAGCTGTTATGGAGTTTTGCCAAGCCTGTTGTGGGAAATGTTTAACCTTCCATGGTCTCTTGTGTTTCTTTGGGTATGGAGAGTGACAGGAGAAAGGAAAGTCTAGGCTTGAATGCCTTTGAAACACATAGAGATTAAAAATGAAGGTTTATTCTCCTTTTTTTCCTTGTCAGCCTTATTTATGGAATCTTAAAATAAGTGCAAGTAGAATAGTCCTGGTCGAAGTAAAAAAACTAAATGATGAGCCAGTAAAATAATTATTCATATAACTATTTCTCAGAAAAATATTTAGTTTTTATACAAAGAGGCAAGTGGGAAGAGACTGTTAAATGTGCTATTTAATTACACTATATTAAGTAATATTTTGGGGAACAGAATTCCTTCACGAGTTATTATCTATAATAACTGAGAGGCAACAGGCATGATAGGTAGCCTATGGGCTTGGGGTTAGATAGAACTGGCCTCTGCCACTCACTAGCATGGGATGTTGAGTAAATTACTTAGTCTCTGTAAATCCCAATTTTCTTACCACATAATGATGATAGTAATAAAAATACCTACCTCATTGGATTATCACAATGTTTAAGTAAGTTCTAAACACATAAAAATCCTCATAAAATATTTTTAAAAACCCAATAATGAGTGACATAAAAAATGGCTACGTGCAGGGATGAGACATTATGCTGTTTGATGGAAAGATTCGATTTTGTAAGGAAGAGTATTTTTTCCCTAAAGTATGTTTTTGTTTTGGCACAATTGCAAACAAAACACTAATGGGATTTATTTGGGAATGGACAAAGGTAATGTAGAAGAATAAACAGGATCCAATAAATATAAATACATTTAGAAAGATGATTCTAAAGTTTTATTTTTATTTTTTCAATGTTTGTTTTTGAGAGAGAGAGAGAGACAGAGCACTAGTGGGGGAGGAGGCAAAGAGACAGAGAGAGAGAGAGAGAGAGAGAGAGAGAGAGAGACCACAGAATCTGAAGCAGGGTCGGAGCTATCAGCACAGAGCCCGATATTGGGCTTGAACTCACAAACCACGAGATCATGACCTGACCTGAAGTTGGACACTCAACTGATTGATCCACCCAGGAGTCCCTATTTCTAAAGTTTAAAGATTTGCTAAGAAAATTTTAAACAGTATGGTCATGTTTGAAGAATTATAAGGAGGCTCAACAGAGTATTCATAAATCAGAAATAGATTCCAGCATATATAATACTTTGCTATGACAAAAAATGTTGTGTAACAAATCAGTGAAGAAATACATGGTTACTCTCTAAATGATTTTAGAGAGAAATATTAGGGTAATTAGAGAAGCAAAGCTAGATTTTATTATGCATCTTAGGTGGAAATAATGCACAAATACGCTAAAGCATTAGATGTAAAACTTAAAATAACTCAAAAGATCTAGTAGAAATAACAGAACATCAATATATTTAGGAAGGGGAGATGAATTTCTAGGTGGAAAGTTGTATAGACATAAATCAATATGTTAAATGTTGCCTGTCAATAATTTCATAACCAAATGCATTAGGCAAATGGCAAAATGAGATACAATGTTTGCAACAAATAGTATTGCACAAAGGTAACTTTTTATTTTATTTTATTTTAAGATTTTTTAATGTTTATTTACTTTAGAGAGAGAGAGAAAGAGAGAGAGCCAGGGAAAGGGCAGAGAAAGATGGGAGACACAAAATTCGAAGCAGGCTCCTGGCTCTTAGCCGACAGCACAGAGCCTGATGCAGGGCTCAAACTCATAAACCGTGAGATGATGACCTGAGTCAAAGTCAGATGTTTAACTGACTGAGCCACCCAGACGCCTCTTTTTTTTTTTTCAATTAAAAAATTTTTTAATGTTTATTTATTTTTGAGAGAGACAAAGATAACTTTCAAGTCAAATAAGAAAGTCTCTAACTCTGCAACAGAAAAAAATGTCCCAAATCATTTAGACATTTCAGAAAGGAAAGAATACAAATGTATGCTAAACACATAAATAAAGCTTTATGTTACAAATGAGTAATGCAGAATTTTAAACGATGCCATTAACTTTCATAAAACTGACAAATATAAAAAAAATCCATAAACAGAAATTGTGGATTGGACAAGAATTCCCATAAAGTACTTATATAAGTAAAAATTAACATAACCTTTTGGCAAAGCAATTAATAGTTGTTGCCAGAACTCATCCTAAGGAGAAGGGACACCAACATATGCAGAAGAATTTTCATTGTAGTGCTTCTGTGATAAGAGAAAGCATTCTAATTATCAATAATGATGAAGAGTTAAATAAATGATATCACATCCATTAATTGAATTATTATATATCCATTAAAATTATGTTTTAAAGTTGATTAATGATAATAAAAATGCTCAAAGTATATTAAATGAGACAAAGGGACAAATCAGAATACAAACTAATTGCCTAATTGAATTTTGTGTAAATACATACATACATTCAACATTTGTGTGTGAATGTATTCTCAAAATAAATACAATTAGAATATTAACAGCGGTGTAGTTGTATAATGTTAGTGAAAATACATCTCAAATTCTCTATGTATTTTTGTGTTTGCCTGGTTTTCTTCTTTTTCCATGTTAGTCACACTTTATTATGTGAAGACTCATTCTATCTCTATTAACATATTTACTTAATTTATTTATTTTTAAAATTTAAATGTTTATTTTTGAGAGAGAGAAAGAGAGAGAGCATGAGCAGGGGATGAGGCAGAGAGAGAGAGGGAGACACAGCACCTGAAGCAGGCTCCAGGCTCTGAACTTTCAGCACAAAGTCCAATGTGGCACTGGAACTCACGAACCATGAGTTCCTGACGTGAGCCGAAGTCGGATGCTTAACCGACTGAGCCACCCAGGGGCCCCTCTATTAACATTTTTAAATGAATGAGTATTTAAAATTAAATATATCTTCACATTTATAAAAATAATAAATTTTTCTAGCTTAGTATCTTGTGATATTCTTCAATTAAGTTATTATTTTATTACTGGATAGAGGACATATCAGATATTAAACTGATAAGAACAGATACCACATTTGATCTTAGCCAACAGGCTGAGAAGCTATCCTCCTTCTATTAATGAACCATTCTGAATAGCGAATATAAGTGCATGGTACAAAATTCAGAAGGTACACAGAGGTATATAGTGAAAGTCAGTCTTTCTTCCTCCTCTTGCTTGCATCCACCTATCCACCTAATCCCCCTCCTTTCTTGTTTATCATTCCAGATATGGTTTATACTGCTTAAAATAATGCCCCAACACACACACACACACACACACACACACACACACACACACACAGTACTATACCATTCTGTACTATTTTGCAAATTGTTTTTCTCAATATTTATTTTATATATTTTCATATTAGTACATATACAATAGTTTCATTCTTTTTAATGACTTCAAAGAATTCAATATTAATGTAATATGTTTTATTAATTGTTCCCCTTATGAAGGGCAATTGGGTAGTTTTTAACTAATTTGCAATTACAAACAATGCTGTAACGACTACCATTATGCACATCATCTTGCAAAGCAGAGTTGTTGGGTTTCGATTTTTAGTTTTGAAAATTATTAACTAAATGCTTTCCATAGCTTTATACCATTTATAAATGGGTATGCTGATTTCCCTTGACAATATTGGATGTAATCAAGTTTTATGGTCTTTGTCAACATGGAGATGAAAATGGCATTTTATTATAGTTTTAAAGTGCACTTCTCTTTAAGAGTGAAGTTGAGTTTTTCATAAGTTTAACAGTCATTTGTATCTCACTTTGAAGCTGAAGTTTGTAGCACAGTGTATTCTGAGTTTTACATCTCAATCCCTCCTTGTAGAACATAGAACACGTCTTTTATATTTCCAATAGATGTTGTATAAGTTTAGGTTCATTTTAACTGCAAGTAACATAAAATCCTGACTCAACTTAGTTTAACAATAAGGAAAATCTTTTATCTTACATTATATTATGTCTTAAAATAGTGTAGGCCTGTGGTTGGTTAATTCAGCTACTCACCAAGAAAATTGAGGTCCCTGGTCTTTCTATCTTTCTGATTGCTACCCACTAACTAGATTACCTCATGTTCACAAAATGGCTGCATCACAGCTAAACATCTCATTGAGATATACAGCATCCAGAAGAAGAGTTATTTCTTACATTGAGTCTCTCTCTCTGTCTCTCTCTGACAAAGGCAAAAATGAAAAATGGACCATAATATCCCCACCAAGATAACCCCTACTGACAATAAAAATGATAATAAAATGAAACTTGTTTAAAGTTTGAAAATTTGAATTACAGAAAGTTATAAAATGAGAAGTAAATGTTTCCTTCTCTTCCACCCTCAGCCTCTCTCAAAATGAAACCACTATTAAGTTCTTATGATTGCTTTGAGGTAAACAAAGAAAACAAAGACTATGCACATGCCTGAATATCTCCTTTTATATTTCACGCATTCGCTTTTTTAAACCCCAAAGTGGTATTTTATATATTGTTCTAAGCTTTACTTTTTTCCACTCATTATACCTTAAAGATCTTTCTAGTTAGCCCATAAAGTCCTCTATCATAATTTTTAAAATTTTTTAAATTTTTAAAATTTTTTTAAATTTATTTATTTTTAAGAGACAGAGTGAGACAGTGCATGAGTGGGGGAGGGGCAGAGAGAGAAGGAGTCACGGAATCCGAAACAGGCTCCAGGCTGTGAGCTGTCAGCATGGAGCCTGACACAGGGCTCGAACCCAGGAACTGTGAGAACATGACCTGAGTTGAAGTCGGATGCTCAACCAACTGAGCCACCCAGGTGCCCCATCATAATTTTTTAATAGGTCTCCCTGTTAACAAAGATTTTGGTTGGTTCCAGTTGGAGGTTTGTATATTTATACCTTTTATAAATATACAGTGGACACCCTTGTATATTTATTTTGGGATACTTCAAGTCCAAATTCCTAAGAGTGGATCAAAGAGAAAGTATATTTTAAAATCTGAAGGTGATATTTACCTCCAGAAAGGTTGCCCCGGTTTACCTGCCCACCAAGAGTATATGAGAGTGCCAGTTTCCTGTTGGTGGTAGAGAATCTTGCCTCTTCCAGGAGCTGTTTGACATCTGCAGTGTTGAGAATAGGCACTCACCAGGAAGCAGATCCAGCCCCTCTGCTGGGGGCAGCAGCTGGCCCCTCCATAGACTTTGCCTCCTCCACTGAAAATCTTGATGATTGGGAGGTGAGAGTCTCAATATGGGAGCCAGCAGCCTCTCTTTGGGTATAGGGAGCATACCTTAGATCTTCCTCTTCATGTTAGCATGGTTGTCCGGATTGTCCCAAGGTGAGAGAGTGAAGAACTACACCCTCTGACTCTTTCAAATGAAGAAGGCATATAGACAGAGGGCCCCTCCTGCTGCCCTAAACAAAAATCCAGATAATCCCAGAGCAGGTGAAACTCTCCTAGGCATGTGAAGAATGAGACCTGCTTCCCTCCACGTGGGTCTTCCCCAACTCCACTTCCGTCTGAGTGCTATAGAGTACCTGGCTTTGGGTGCTGGACCCCAACGCTGCACTTGGCATGTTAGAGGCATCTAATCAGTTGCTGATGTGCTCACGCTTCCTTGCTGGTCTGTCATTTGCTGACACTGGCTTTTCTGAAGCCTGGTGCCTTCTTTGAGGTGCCTTCCTGAGAGTGTATACTATCACTAGGTCTAACTTTATTTTTCTCCCTTTTTTGATTCTCATGTTTAGCAGAATGAGTCTACCAGCTTTCTCAGGTCTTGGAGATACTGACCGACAAGCAGCAGGGGTAAGTGCATCCTTATTTTTCCAAATTGTCCCCCATAGTTAGATACTACTGTTGCCCTTCAACTTTGGTCCACTAAACTCTGCCATGAGGCACAGTCCTTGTTGTCCCAGCCTGCAGACCCGTTTACTAAGCTGTCAACCCATGGCTCTGGGGCTAGACAGCAGGACCAGGAAAATGGCTGAGTTCCTCAGTGTTGCTTTCTCCTGCCAGTTGCATATGACAAGGTCAAGAAAGCCAAGAAACAGACAGCAGAGAGGACCCAGCAACTTGATGTGAGAAAGAAGAAAAAGTGAAGGTGACACGGTGGTGCTGTGTGGCCTGCGGTTTCCCTAGGCCATATTCTTGCAGCTCCCTCACCTTCCTTCCTGGAGCTTCAATTCCAGCAACTCAAAGCCTCTTGGTCCAGGCTCCAAGAAGAACCCTGGCCTCAGGAGTAGGTTCTATGGACACTCACTCTTAGGAATAATAACAATGATTATAGCTAAATGAATATTTGAAACAGTAAGATGTGCCAAGAACCTTAAGGATTTTACATGTTTCAAACAATATAAATCTCAAACCATTTTGTGTGCTAGATTTTATTTTCTCTATTTTTTTAGATGGAGAAATTGAGTCAAAGGAAGTTAATTTTCCTGAGACCATACAACAAAAATACAGCAAAATAGCATTCAACTCCAAGACATGTTTGAATCTGATGAATTCATTTTGTAACATTTATTTATTTATTTATTTTGAGAGAGAGAGAGAGAGAGAGAGAGAGAGAGAGAGAGAGAGCTGCATTGTCAGCACAAAGCTGATGTGGGGCTCGAACCCACAAACCAGGATATCATGACCTGAGCCAAAATCAAGAGTTGGATGCTTAACCAACTGAGCCACCCAGGTGCCCGACTCTGATGAATTTAGTTTAATCCTCTAAGTTATGGTGTTCATTGCTTGTGTATAGTGTTTATAACACTAAATAACACATCACACTAATAAATGAATTAATATATGAAATATTTAGTACATCAAAGTTGAAAGAATATGCAGTCTCAGTCTACACTAAATCATTGGAATTTGATAATTCAAGGCTCATGGACATTTCCTAGGTTTTAATATTTGTGTTAAATTTCTTCCTAAAAGAAAAATAATGTTTTATTACTGTTATTGTTGATGTTTCTAATATAACCTGTAGAACAAATAACATAGTAATGAAACCACGTCTAGTGATTAGCTTCTAAAGCATGCCCCCTTTCATTGCACAGAAATGCTTTTCTGCATTGATAATAATGTGTTATGTAAAATAATTTATGACCTCAGCTTATAACTAGGCTGCCTGTATTTAACATTATTGAAGAACTCTAACTCCTAACCATATTTTCGATGGATGGGAACATACTGAGGAGGGAGAAAAATT
>CM053572.1:108118697-108210878 GCA_028646485.1 Cryptoprocta ferox | reverse complement strand
CAGCTTTGTTACACTTTTTTCTGGAATATTCTATTCAATAGCTTTCATTTTATAACACTCTACATTTTAAAATATGTATTTACTATCAGACCCTAGCAATGTGATTAAAAATTTAAGAAGTTATTTGAAGTAAATATTAGTATTAAAAATACCTATAAGTAACTACACACATTAGTAGGGTGTTGTATTTTTATTCAAAATCAATATTTTTTATGCTAGCAAAATGAATTATAAAATTGTCAATGAAGTCTCTGGTATTTCCAAAAATGAACTTATCTGATTTCAACCAAAATCCATATTCTTTGAAAATTATATAGTGTGATACTCCAATATATAAAAATTATCTGCAGAAGTCTAATTTCATATTTTTTTAAAGGCCAACTTCTTCTGTACTGTCAGTGTTAGAGTTGGCTCTGGTGCGTCGAGACTTCCCTCGACTACAAACAAAAGTGTAGTTAGCAGCTGGGAATCCATTTCAAGCTCTCAATTCAGTCCCTGCAGAGCTCTTTCAGTAACAGATGCAAAATTTCTTTCTATATTTCATTTCTTCTACCTCACATTTTATTTCAAAATTAACAATACTTCTCAAATAGACAGAGGTTTGTCACATTAGACTGAAAACAAAAATGCAAACTCCAAAATGAATTTGACAGCACAAATTCTTCTGTAGATGATCTTGTGGTTCTTTTTCTTATAATTCTGAAGACTTCTGACAAAGCTTTTATCTGAATATATATGAATAAGGCTATACACACACACACTTGTATATTATGTATATTTTAGAAACAGTGACAATAGAAGCAACAACAGTCGATATTTTCTTCTTTGGTTTTAGGGAGGAAAAGTAAATAAAGTATCAAAGCACCCTGAGAAAATTGTACTTTTCCTATGGAGCCCAAAATTAGTGAAATGTATGTCTAAGAGCATTTTATACTTGAAATACAGCACTGTGATTAAAAATCTAAGCATAAAACCTCAACTTACTGCAAAGAAGCTTTAAGTTTTTAATGTGATTAAAGACTTGTAAGTTCTAATGTAACCAGTTTTGTATTAACAGGTTGAATATTAGAGTGATTTTCAACTGTTCCAAAACTCTGATGTAAGCGAGAAGAACCAAAATGGAATCAAAGTGTATTTTCCTTTCCTAAATGCAAAATAATATACATACTATGAATGTGCTTAAAAATGTGTGTTGTGTCTGCATCTGATATGTATATAATTTTATAAAGTGTACTTATACAAGTACAATTTTCTAACGATTTCATTTAAAACTTTATCTGTTTACTGTGACAACTAAAACAATAAAAAACATATTATATTTAATTCTACTTCAAGGTTTAAGATAATCACACATATATATAAAGATAAAAAGAACAAGAGATTCATTACTTAATGTTGATCATAACTTAACAATTTAAGATTCAAAATATTCCAACAGTCTTAATTTTGATACTGGATTTGCTATAGTAATCAACTAAACCAAGAGTCCATCTAGGAAAATCAGGCTTTCAACAAAGAAAAATGTTTATCATTAATATGCCCAAATATATAGCATTTGAAAAAATCAAAATGCAAAATATGTAAATAGAAATGACAGAATGTCTTGCCCAAAAGCAAACATAGCAAAAATTCTAACAGAATAGCAAATGAAACTTAAATAAAGATGAATTCCATAATAATTCCATATTATTTTTCTTTAAAAACAATAGCAGCATAGATTTTAAATGATGTTAACATACATACATCACCAACTCAGCTCTCAGAAAAATCACAAGATCCAAGTTTCCTTTGCTACCAGCATGCATTTGTCTCCCTTCCAATATTTGAATTGATCTTTATTTATTCAGTATAAATTACTGTCGAAATGTTTTAAGGAAAAATAACAAAATCCAAGAACAAAAAAAAAAATAGCTGGTTATGTAATATGTTACTTAATCTTCCTAAATGAAGCCTCATTTTAGAAATAAATAGACTAAAGACAGAGTAGTTAATTATATGCATTCTCTTGAGTTAGTTCTTTATGATTTGACAACTTGCACGGCAGCTGTTCCCGTAAATATGACAATAAATTTCTAAATCTCCAGAGAACTGGTAAATACAGGCAGATGCACTTAACTGCTGGTGGGCAACAAAAGTCAGACTGCAGGAAACTGTGGCACTAATGTAGCTCTTGATTAATCTCTAATTACAGTTTTGTCATCTTAGCAGGGAGACAAAACTATATCACTTCCTAAATAGGCAAGCAGCATTTTGGCACCTAGCAACCGGCAGTTCGTTCCTATTAGCTGCAGTGGACTCGATGCTGTTACATGGGAGGTGGTTATGGATCACTGCTCTATTATTTATGGAGCAGCATTTCCAGAGGCCTTCACAACAGTAGATAAATTAGCAGCTTAATAGGCCAGCACTAACTAAAAACATAGCATAAGCTGAAACATCAAGTATGAAATTAAAATGTGACTGTCCCACAATGTTTGCATCCTACAAGGAAAGAAACGCTCACTTATTTTTTGTTTATTATTCAACATACGTAGCATGAATGTGAGCATATTATTGAAAGCCATATAGACATCTTTTCAATCATGTCATGTTTTTTCGTAAAGTGCTTATTGTAAATCCTCTTCAGAGAGACATTTTTAAAATTCGTTTTCCTCCCCCTGAAGGGATTCTCTTGGTTTCGTTCTTCAGCCCAGGGATGGTAGGTACAGGCATTAATTAGAACTAGCACAGCCACAAGAGAGCCCTAAGTATCTGTGTAAAAGTGCCTTATTAAGCTCAAAACGGGCAAATGAGGCCGATTCTCATCATGCTTCCACTTCCCTTTCACTTTGGGTGCGATGAAAAAGTCTAAGAAATGACCTCACACCTCTGTCTGTGTCAGTAATTTGAAAGGAAATATAAAATTCTTAAGTACCTTTTTTTTTTCAAAAGGCAACACATAGGCTGGTTTACTTAATTAAAATTAATTAACATCTTCCTTAATCTTAATAGTGGAGATCCTATTATTAATATGATCCTGCTCAGGAGATCCAAAATGTAATATCCAAAATGATGACTTTTCATTTCCTCCTTTTTTACTAAAAATTATTTTTAAACAAAATGTCAGGATGTATATTTTTAAAGCATCTTGTATTTTTCAACTGTAATAATTCCTATTATAAGAATTTCATCCAAAATGAAAATGTTCTATGTTTTATTGTTGCATGACTTCAGAAGAATAATTTTTTTCTGACAAGTTGTAAAATTATTAAAAAAAACACAACATTACAGTGAGATATTATGAACAAAATGAAATTTCTTTTAATTCAACTGCCCTGGATAACCTATAACAGTTGAGAAGCCATCTTACTGAAATAAGACCACTCTAGAAACTGTTTCCATTTATAAATTTATCTTTTGATGAATTCTTCCTTAATCACGGCTCAAGTATCTATCAAGACAAATTCTGAATATGGGGGTGCCTGGGTGGCTTAATCGGTTAAACATCCAACCCTTGGTTTCAGTTCAAAAGGAGAAGGGGACCAGACTGATAGAGAGACAGAGAGAGAGAGAGAGAGAGAGAGAGAGAGTCTCCAAGAACTCAGGAAAAAAGTCTCAGTAGGGATATTTCAGGTCTCAAGCTGTACTCATAGGAAAATTTTATCAGGGAATCTCATGCTCTGTTTTAGTGATTTTTGGGTCGTAGAATTATTTCTGGCAATGACAGTGTTCCACATGTGACTTTGGTAGTGTGGATGAAGTAAAGTTAAACAAATCAAGAAACACAGATGTCAGGGAATTAGATGAGTCAAATCTGTGGATATTGACATGTCCACAGAAGACAGAGAACACCTTCATGTGCCAACGTTTACACTTTATGAAGAAGGAACCCGTGATTCAGCTATAGAGCACTAGCCCCCCAAAATAGATTATTTTTATTTTATTTTATTTACTTATTTTTTAAAGTAGGCTCCATGCCTGATGTGGGTCTTGAACTCATGGCTCTGATATCAAGAGTCAGGTGCTCAGGGCGCCTGGGAAACTCAGTCGGTTAAGCGTCTAACTTTGGCTAAGATCATGATCTCATGATTCATGGGTTCAAGCTTCACATAATGCTCTGTGCTGACAGCTCAAAACCTAGAGCATTCTTTGGATTCTGTGTCTCCCTCTCTCTCTGCCCCTCCACCACTTGTACTCTGTCTCTTTCTCAAAAATACATAAACATTAAAAAAAAATTTAAAAGAGAGTCATATTCTCTACTAACTGAGCAAACCAGGCACCCCTTTACTTTATTTTAAAAAGGTGAATTGGGAATAATTATCCAAAGAAGCAATCGAGAACAAGGAGGACACCAACCCCTCCTGTAAGCCACTAGTCAAATCAAAGAATTAATATAGGATAACAGAAAACAGCACTGGAAAAAAAATCTATGATGCTCCATAGGAAACACTATAAATAAAATAATGGTGTTTTTTTTCTTAAAAAACAGATTGCTTGCAGTTTAGATAATTAAAAAAGTAAACAGAAATGAGTATATTACAGTGATTATAATTCTAAAAGTTCTGGTTGATTTTGGCATCCTAGATTATTTTTCCTCTATCAAAAGATGAGGAAAATCTTCATGAAGACTTGAGTAAGAGGTGTCATCTGAGATATGTGTGAATGGGGTAGAAATGCCAGATAAAACCATCCTTAGTGAGCACATGAAACGCCTAGCTAACCTTAAAGAAGAGACACAGTCAATTAGTTTTAATAGTATGGGTATTCGGGAAGATTTGTTTAATGATGACACCCTCATTTTACTGAATCAATACTGGGGGTGTTTTACAATGAAATGTCTCTCTCTTGTGAGTAATTTACAATAAATAAATCCATAAATCTATCAAGACAGAAAATAAAGTCCCTTTACTAGTCTGGGAATCTATAAGATATGCATGGTTAAAGCTCAGTAAGAACTTTTGACACCAAAGTTCCAGGTCAGCAGATAGGTCACTGAATCTATAGTAGTAAATTTGGGAAGGGCTGTTCAAAATGATTTACTCATTAAGGATTTGTTTTCTGATCATGGGTTTTTTATGCATACATAAGGTATATCAAAAAATAGATTATATTTTTGCAGAAAACAATCTCCTTGCTTGACATATGCTATCAGATTCTTTCTTAGATATTGTGTGTTTACATTTTATAGTTCAGTCTCTGTGTCATAATCCAGACACTTACTAACTAGTTCTGTGACCTTAAACAATTTAACTTCACTGTGCCTCAGTTTCCTTATTTATAAAATGAGGTAATAATAACACTTGCTTATGTAATAGTTTTGATTATTAAATAAATTAGTCTGTGCATAGTGCTTAAAGCTGGAAAAAAATGCTAGGCATGGAGTAAGCACTCAGTAGCTATAATCTATTACCATTACATTATTGTCATTATTATTAATGGTTAAGATGACCAGGGTAGCAATATTATATATAATATTTCAGGCATGAGAAGGAAGTAAGTGTTACATTTTTAGGACTATAACTGATTTTTATGCCCTTTACTGAAATTTCTAGAAGTCAATATATCAATTTTTAAATCAGGTTATTGATCTTTCAGTAATAATCAGAAAAATGTTCAATTTTCCAATTTTTTTAAAAGGTAAAAAAATGGATGGACATAGGCATTGATTCTCTACTGAAAAAAAAAGTGTGTTGAAGTTACAAATGATCCATCTACATGGATTCTTTGGGCTTTGTGACCATTTGGGGACATCTGTCATCTTCTTCTTCTTCACTCAACCATAGGTCCTTGATTTCATTTGTCAAAATCATATATATGCATTAGTATATCTCTGACACACACACACACAATTGGCGTTTTTAAATTTTAATTATGTTCATTCTTTCAGCAATCTGAAACTATCACTGCACTGAATGATAGTAAAAAATGAACATTCATTTAGTATTTACTATATGTCAGGCCCTATTTTAAACAATCTCATGGACAACACACCATTAAGATCTCAAATTACAAATGGAGAGACGAAGAGGTGGAATAAATTGCCCAAGTATGTAGAGCCACTAAATGGTAAAGGTAAAATCTCAGACTTCCTTCAGGAAATCTGACTCCAAGCAAACTTTTAGAAGATTCAATTCACCATTGGCCCCAAGTCTCTCAATCCATCTTTGCTGAGTATACTACTATAAGCTGCACCCTCCTCTGACCCTGAGCTATCCTCTGGTAGCTAGTCACAAAAGCAATTAAACTAGTCAAGGCAACTACACTGTGATTGCCATGTAAGATCTTGCTTTCAAGGGAGGTTGGTTGGCCTGTTCCAATAGTTGTTAGGCCTTACTTATGGGTTTGTTAACTGCTGTGCAACCTACTGAGTGTGAAGCCATTATATGGCCCATCATGTCACCTGTGTGGAACCATGTCATGATGGGAAAAAATGTCCCAATGCTGATGCTTTTAGTGTTTGCTGTGCTGTGAGCAATGAATAGATAATTACCTGGATCTACTAGGACTCATTATCCACTTTTAGCACCTTTGGAGTTGTGGTATATCAACCTGCTTGTTTGCTTAGTTATCTCTTTAAGAGTCTTGATGTTCCTTGCCAGCTTCTATAAGGTTAATGTTCTTCCTTGACAAATATATATTAATCACTAATACTACTGCCTTTCAAATTTATCCACTGGGTCCTTAGCTCTTCTTCCCATTGCTAATCACCTCTGACTCCCTGAGTCAGGGAGAAATTTCATACAGGATCAAATCCATTGGATGAAAAATATTTCATTACACATTTTATATGTTTATAAGATTTATATATTTTATAGTATATTACAGTATATTCTTTGAGGTAAAGCTATCTACATTTTTGTAACACCAGATGCTAGTGTATCTTATTATATATAAAAGATACTTGATATATGTATGTTGAATGAATGAATGAATGAAAAATTAATGAATGAGCAATTGAATAGTCATTCTTTCAATACAATAATTGGTTTTTCCTACTTGGGCAAATGCTCCATTATCACTTTTTACTTCTACCTACTTAGAGCAGAATGGGTATCCCCCGTTGAAATGTCTTTCTTCTGAGAGGCACTATATACAGTAAAAGTGTACTCATTAGCATTCAGTCATTCTACATGTGTTCTTTTTGAAAGACAATGTGACACTGTATAATAATACCCCTTAAGCTCCAGGATTAATTAGTAGAATTCTAATCATAGATTTGCTACTAACTAAACAGCGACTTTGATTTTTCTGAACTGCAAGAGACTCATCTTTTAAAATGAAGCTATTAATATTTGCTTTATGTCACAGATTTTTTGAAAAGAATAAATGTATTAATCTATGCAAATAAGTTGCAAAGAATTTGGCTGCAAGTAAGAGAATGGTCAGTTTAAAATAGTCTGAACAATGAGATATATTATCTCAAATAAAAAGAAATTAGGAGGAAGGAAGCCTCCACGTTTTATTAATTCAGTGACTTGACAATATAATTGCGTCATTCAGAAAGTGGGCTCTCCCTTTTCCCCTCTGAAGGAAAAAATGGAAAGTCCTGAGTATGGATCTTTAATCTAACTCTGTGGTACCAAGGGGTTTCTGTGATTTTATGTCCCACATGCATACATGACAGCATCTGGAAGCCAAAAAGGAGTCTATTTCCTTTTAAATGTATTTTTAGATTGAAGAAAATAAATCCCCAGTGATTGCCCTCATGTTTGATTGACAAAGGAATAGGACCACCATGATTTTTCTGATAGCAATGGTTCTCAAGCTTTATGTATCTGATTCAGTCCTTTCCATCTCTGCTTCTTCTCTGTAAGTTCAGCATTTACATTACATTATGCATTGTATACAGGTGAGCAAAAGTTGTAAACGAATGTCCATGGATTTATTTTCAAAGATATAATCTTAGTTGAGTATTAAAAAGACAGTAAGTACAGGCTCCTTATATTGCTGAAGAATTACTCACAACCTTTGACACACTGTGAAGTCAAAATTATCTATGGCAAGGTATAAAGCTCCTAATCAAGATCAAAGTCTACCATGCTGAGAACAATGAACTCAATGCTGACACTATCTTCCAATTCCTACCAATAAAATTTCTACCATTTCTACAATTAAACTTTCTATCTCAAAAGTATTTTTGCTTCTAATGTGTAGCTAGTCTTGCTACTCTAAAAACTGTAACAGCATGCATCAGATCTATTACTTATATATTTGTGATCCTACTGGGAAGGCTCAATCTGGTTTTTTTTTTTAATGTTTGTTTATTTATTTTGAGAGAGACAGAGAGTGAGTAGGGGAGGGCCAGAGAGAGAGGGAGTCATAGAATGCCAAACAACCTCCACACCATCAGCATGGAGCCCCACCATCAGCGGGGCTTGAACTCACAAACTGTGACATCATGGCCTGAGCGGAAACCAAGAGTCAGACGCTTAACCGACTGAGCCAGTCAGGTGCCTGTCAATCTCTGTTTTTTTTTGATAAAGACCTATTCTTTCACCTGCTACTACATCTTACAGGAAAATGTAGCTCCTACAAAAAATAAGGCAGTAAAAAATGAATTCATAAATATAGAACACCAATTGGGCAGGATTCACACCAAACTGTGAAGAAAATGGCTTGGATCTTCATAGAGACATACTGCATGTTCCTGGCTAACAACTCTACATGTGAACAAGCACATGTGCAAGGGGATCACCATTATTCCCAGCAAGAATGTCCACAACAAGATAGCACGCTGTGCCACACATCTGATGAAGGGGTTTCAGAATAACCTCATGAAAATTATCACCATTTTGTTGCAGAAGGAGAGATAAAAGAATAATTAATTATGTTCCTGAGTCTAAGCCTTGGATCAGAAAATCATTTAAGTAGATTCTGACACTAAGGAAGTACTGAATCTCTTGAACTTTGGCAATCTGTCCAACAGTCAGGTTACTCTCAGCCCACAGTTGGAAATGATTTCAAAACACCATATGGAGCCATCTGAATCCTTCTGCTATACTGTAATATTGTCAATAAACCTGGGACAACAACAACATAAAAGTAGACTGAGAAGTAAATCTAGCTCTCTCCAAAATATTGACCGAGTGTAACCCTTCTTTTGGCAAAGATACAACACAGAACCATTGTGTTTAATGAACAGCAAATGTTGATTGGGGCACACAAGTTCATAATGTACAGAAAAAGGAGAGCAGAAGCAGTGAAAAAGGAAGTTTAAGATCTGGTCCCAAAAAGATAAGATGGAAAAATATATTTGCTCTTGTACAATTGCATGCATATTTGTGTGTATACATGCAATTGTACATGAGCATATACATATACATGTGTATACTGTGTATGAGAATATACATAAGTGTGCATATACATACACATGCACCTGTATATATTCATATTCACATGCATATATAAATATAAATTTCAGAATGGACTTATTAATAATGATCATGTTTGATAGAAGTGAATTGGTCCCCCTTTGAGAGGCTAAATGAGAGATATATGTAAGGTAAAATCAATTGGTCGTAGTGGCTGAAACAAAGAAAAGCTGTGCAACAAGCTCTTGAGGGGTCACTAGAGAAGAGCAGTGCTTTGCGAGGCTGAGTCATGGGGAAGTGCTCATTTGGCTATATGAATGGAACGAGGGGAAGTTTTTGACTATTAATTCCTGGACCTTGATATTCATGAAGAATTTGATCCAGATAAGCGGTAAATACATATACATGATTAACCAAATGGCCATGCTCAGAATATGAAACAAAATACAAAGAACTAGATAATCCATGTCATCTCCATTTGCACTGTTCCCAAACGTACCTTTCAGTTACATCATTCTACTAAGCCAGGTAATGTGGCTTCTCCTTTTTCCCTAAATTCTCTATCATCCTTTAAATACATTACTTCACTTGAGGAATCACGAGTCTGTTTCTTGCAATGGAATAAAGTCCAACTAACTACAAAACATCACACCTTCCATTTACTTTATACTTTTGCAAAATTTTCTTCTAAATTACATATATTGAAGATGGTAATTATTCACAGAATCACAAAAGTATGCATTTAATTATAAATTTATATGTTCCAGTTCAATTTTCAAGAAAGAAAGAGCCCATTCTTCCAGTGTGATAGTGTCTATACTTTAAGATCAGTTATCAAACAAGGGTATGTGTTATTGTTTCATAATGCTAATATTTAAGAAGTTCTAAGATATGTCTTATTAAAATTCTCTCAAAATTGTCATTAAAATATATTACAAATGATGTATTACTTAAAATTTAAAAAATACTGAAGTCCACACATAAAACATTCTAAGAAATATATGAAGGTAAGAAATTAATCAATCAATGCATGTATTAGGGTTCTCCAGAGGAACAGAACCAATAGGATGTATGTGTGCACATCTGTATCTATCTCTGTCTCTGTCTCTAACTATATATATATATATATATATATATATATATATCCAAAGGAAGAGATCAAGACAGAAAAGTAAGCATACTAGAATAGGTTTATGATACAAATTAGAAAACTCACCAACTGACCATGTTGTTTTGGAAGGACTTTAAGGACATTTTGTTTACCAAGGCAATAAGGAACACACTAATGAGGGTGGCATGAGCATAGTTTAAAATATCATTAATATCCGTGCTATATATATTGAGATTTTAGTTAAGAGATGCTATTACAGAAAGAGCCTCTCTGGTAATAATGGAGATAGCAGAGGCCAGATGGCAGCATTTAACTGTCTGAACCAAGGTGAGTGTAATTAATACAATGAGCAGCAAAGTTGGGGGGGTAGACAAAGGTGTATGACACTCAGAGTTCTATGAAGATGGCTCATAAAACATAGATAGGGAGCTATGAAATATATTATATATATATATATATTTATAATCAATTAATAAACATAATCAAAAGATATTAAGAATGAGGTCAGCAATGCCAAATGTCTTTTTCAGTTACCAGACTAAGCCAGTTCTTAGATCCATAGTCTATTGACTTGAGCTGGATCTCCATGAGGAAGGATCCTGCAATACCAGATCAAGTATATACCACAGTGATTTCTTGGGTCCTTCTGAAAAGGGTAACTACACACTGAGAGAGGGGGATATACAGGTCCTTTGAGGATTGTAGGATAAAAGACTCAAGTTTAAGTGCCATCATGCCTCCTTTTTGTAGGGGTAAACATGGGTCAGGAAACAAATAAAGCCCTTCTTCAGGTCCATTTCACAACAGGTTCCACATACACCTTTGATCAGTGGCATGCTAGCTAATATTTACAAACTGGCTTGGTGAGGAGGAAAAAACTCTATTTTTTTATAACAGTTGTTTGTTTCCCTGGTATAAATCCTCCCAGCATGACTGATTTTAAGGTCTCAACACAAAGATATGAATTTGGGAAGAGGTGTGTGTGATGGGTTCTTGTGAGCCAGCATAAGCCAGCTCCAGCACACCATGGCACATGGTGCTCCTTTCCTCAGATCACAAATTTATAATTGGAATGGACATACTTAACAGTTGGCAGAAAACTCATATTAGTTCTTACTATACAGCAAGAGTTATTGCGGTAGGGGAGAATTCCCAACTCCCCCAACCAATATAATAAATTAGAAAACAATACTTGTCCTTGGGTATGGGGTGAGTTAGCAGTGATAACACTACCTTCAAATACCTAAAGAATAAGGGGGTGGTGGTTCTTGTGTGACATAGGTTGGGTTCTCTGGAACAAGGCTGAAATATATTTTTGTGTAATATGAGATCATTTATGTAATAAATTGTGAGATAAATTATGTAATTTATGAGATATCAGCACCTATGAAAGGAGGAGGATGAAGTGCATCTAGGCAGAAGTCAAAATTCAATGCAGTACTGATCAAATTTTGGCCAATCCTGCTGGGAGTTCTGGAGTTAGTATGTTTGTCACAGTGTCCCGTATTGGATTAAGTTTTTGGCCTTTTGTAACATATTTTGATCATTTATTGGATGGGCATGACTTAAGCAAAGCAATTCTCTGAAGCTAAGGAAGACCCTGAAAGTCCTCAAAACTGGATGCTTCCTACTCACCACACTCACCACACAGGTAGGCAGCAAGTTTTTCCTCAAAAGGGATCTGGATGGCACATCCCTGTGTTAATCTGTTTATCTTAATTCCCAAGTAGTTGACCAATCAGAAATCTGCAAAACCCTTATGAATCATGGTGGATAATGGTAGCCACCTGAAAACTAAGCTAATAAATAGTAAAATAAAATTACAATACTTGAGAGGCCTTTGTGGAAGCCATAAAAATATACCTCTCAGATCTTCTGCTTCTGGAACATAAATAACTGATAGCATTGGCCATTCCCCTTTTGAATCCACTACTGTGTTTACACTGAGTTCATTTGCCCAAAAACTGCTCCCAGCTAATGACTGATAACAGTAAGGGTAGTAATGTAGTCTCATTCTTGTAAGATTCAAGATCCTTTAGTTAGCAACTGTGGCCTAAGGACTTCACATCAGCCTAGCCAAAACCTTTCTGAGACAGTGCTATGGTCTGAAACTCTTCCTACCTGTGGTAGGACAAATAATGTTCCTCCAAAGATTTCTGCACTCCAATCCTCAGAACCTATGAATATGTTGTCAAACATGGGATATCAATTGGCCTAGTTACTAGAATTATCCATCATGAGCTGAACTCTGTCAGACCTACCAAGTTATGATGTTGGTAGGTCCAACAGCAATTTTAAAGTGGAGGCAATACATTTAGAATCAAGCTTGAGAAGGTTCTCATGGTACATGTAAGCTTACATGAAAAGGTAGCCCAGAACCCCTGTCATCTGCTACAACTGAAATGATGCTTCTCTCTTGGTTTATACAGACAGACAGATATAGATATATATTTTTATATCGATATATTTAAATACATGACAGTGTTAAAGCTAGCTAGCAAAGAGGAAACACTTTGAGCTTCATTCTCAGAAAGATAACTTGGTATGTGGGGATAAGCCAAATATAAACTACTCATGTACTATAGACCTATTCAAAGGTGGCCCTTATCAGTGAGGAGAATTCCTGCCAAAGGGCAGGGCTTCAGACACAGCATCTCATCCTCTTTCTGTGAGGAGAGAAGTAGATAAGTATATACTTGGAATAATGTGCAGGGGCAAATGGCTCAGCAGGTTGGGCAGAAACCTGAAGAAGCAAGCTATAAGTATCCAGAACAATAAAATCAGGGAAAGAGGTATATGGATGGGGCAAGCAATGAGAAGATCTTTGTAAAATGCCATCTTACTGTAAGCACTCAATTTTTACTAGTTGTGATTATTAGTATTGTAGTGGCTGTTAATTTTTTGTTCTCTATTTCACAATGATAGGTTTATTTAGTCCTTATTCATTAATCTTGTTTAGCATATGGTAGGCCGTTTCAGTTTGTAGGAATCTCTCTTTAGCTTGACAGATTTGCTTGCATTATTATTTTTTTTTGATATGTCTTTCTCTTCATTTCCTCTATTTAGTCTTTGTAAAATCTATTGATCAGATTTTGGCCATCCAGAATTGAAATTCTTCTGAAATTTTCTTTTCAATTTTTGAATCTCATTAATTTTTTGTTTTCCTTTAGAAGCTTTTCTCAATTGTACTTATAACCCTTCTATTTAGAGTTACATTTGGAAATAGTGTTTAATTTCCAAGAGTTCTTTCTTCTAGTTAGCTGCTTCTCATTGACATCTTATTCCAGATTTTTATTTTTTCAACTCAATATGAAAATTATACTTAAAGTTTTGTTTTAAGTTTTATACTATACTTCTATACTGTATTCTATTTCTCCTAGGATTATGTATGTACGTATATATTTATATTGATTTCCTAGGTTTTTAAAAAATTTATCTCTTTTATTCTAGAGTTACCTAAAAATTTTATCTTAATCTTTCTTGTTTGTGTTGCAGCCTTTTCTTAAAAGGGAGAGGGAGCATCACATTTCTTAAGGCCTCACATCTCACTACTGATGCATTATGAGAACCAAGACTTGGTTTCCTGGTTGTTAATTTCAGTGTCATCATATGAAAAGGGTTATAAGTATTTCTCATAGTGTGTTTTATAAAGATTAAATGTCATGATACATATGAAGCCCATCCAAAAATGCTTAAAACTAGAAAGATATTATGTATAGAGGTAATAATTAATATTTTTTAAATTATGTCATATAAATTTTATCATATTTTATCTTCTCTGAAATGAGAAGTCTTATGATTCATACCAAAGAAATATGTCATGTGTCAGGAAATGGATCTCATTATGATATAGTGTCATTGTCTGTTCATGTGTGAATTAAGAAATGCTCAGAAGGTATCTACTTTTGGCTTGTCATCTCCACTGAGATATATTTATTGGTCATGCTATAAAGTATTGAGATTAAAGGTGAATTTTCATTGATACTTCAAATGTCTTCAGAAAAACAACTCTATGATACAGAACTGAACCAAAAGACTCATCATATATACAGAAGATGCCTACAATTAAATGTAGTAGAGACTGCCAAGTCTCTTGGAATAGCACTAACATTTTCAATCTGTGACAGGGAAGTATGACAGATTAATTCATAGTAGGCTATGATTTAGGAGATAACATTTTTCTATCAAAAACCTCTAGCTGACTTTTAAGAAAAGCAGTGTCATTCCTGGAGATTCATTTTCTTTTTCTTTTTTCTTTTTTTTGTTTATTTATTTTTGAGACAAAGAGAGACAGAGCAGAGCATGAGTGGGGGAGGGCCAGAGAGATAGAGGGAGACACAGAATCTGAAACAGGCTCCAGGCTCTCAGCTGCCAGCACAGAACCTGATGCGGGTCTCGAACCCATGGACCGATCATGACCTGAGCTGACGTCGGACACTTAGCCAACTGAGCCACCCAGGCGCCCCTGGAGATTCATTTTCAATTAAAGGGGAGAAGTAAGTTTAATTTTGTTTCTTCAATCTGTTTTAGAAGTGTATTCTTAATGTTAGAGGAGCAAAATGATGAATGTGGAGAAGGACATGCAAAATATCCCTGATTGCATGCAAAATGGCCAACCTGCATGATTAAACCAGAAAAATCTTTAGTCTTTAACAATGAACTCAGCTTTTAAATATTATTATTATTATTATTATTATAATACTTTAGAGGAAAATAATGTGAATGTCTTTGTTATAAGAAATGAACAAAGCTACAATGAAATACATAGGTTTAACCTAACAAAATGTGTTTAGTAACTTTGCATTATAAACTAAAAAATATGGATGAAAGAAATCAATCAAGGCTTAAATAAATGGAGAGATATACAGTATTCATGGACTGGAAGACTTAATATTCTTAAGATGACAATTATCCCCTAATTGATGTATATGTCTGAAGTAATCTCAGTCAAAATCCAATCAAATAGAACTTTTTGTAGTGATGGACAAGCTGATTTAAAAATTTACAAGGGAACTAGAATTTCAAAAAACAAGGTTAAAAAAAGAAAAAGTTGAAGGACCCACACTAATTGATTTCCAGACTTCAGTGAGGTATTAATGGTAACCTTGACCTATAGAACAATTTAGTAGAATAGAGCATCCAAAAACACACACTCATAAATATTGCCCATGGATTTTTCACAAAACACAAATACAATTAATGGAAAACGAAGAGATTTATCCACTATTGTTGCTGACTACTCATTTGTAAACAAAAAACAAAAATAACAAAAAACTGATCTAAACATCCCACCTTAACAAAAATCACCTCAAAATTATTCAAAAAAATCAATGAAAGACATAAAGCTATAAATTTTCTATAAGGAAACATAAGAAAATTTTTTAGACCTCAGATTAAACAAAGATAGTTACATCTCCAAAAACATTATATTTAAGATAAAAATAATAAATTATAGTTTATGAAAATTAAAATAATTTGCTCTGTTAAAAACATTGTTAAAAGGAGATAATAATTCCCTGGTTCTGCATGTAAGGTGCTTGGAAGTCACCACACTCTCCTAATGGCAAGTAAACAGCTGAATATACTGAACAGTCATTAACTCTTTTTAAATATGTAATACAGGGAAGGACAGAGGGCAAACTGCTTTCCCCCAAATTAGAGACAGACAGGTGAATACAAGGAGTCACAGCTTACCAGATCAGAGACTCACACGTAGAAATTTCCACAGGAACCAGTACCAGGGTAGGAAAATCTGAACTTTAACTGACAAACTGATGAAGGTTCAGTGCGGACAACTGAGAGTTAAAAACTCTAGGGGGACCAGTCATCAATACTATGATTTGCCTCCAGAGCTTGATCAGATTCCCACAGTAAATACTAAAGAAAAATTCCCTTAGGCTTCCAGCAACGAAAGAGCAAAAGGAACAATTCTGAAATATCTAAGAGCATCCCATTCTTTTTAACAAGGCCCAACTCCAGGGGAAATTAGTTAACCACAGATTATCTGCTAGAGTATTAATTAGACCCAAACTAACTTGGGGAAGGGAACTACCCAACTCCAGCCAGCTTTAGTTATTCTGTCACTCTTAAGAGGAGAGACAAAAACAGACACACTTGTGAAGTTCATAGTCTGGAGGCATAGGCTCACTAAAAGACTTAGACCTAATTACAGGACTATAGAATGCTTTTCTTCCCTCCACACCTTACCACATTACTAAAGGCCTTTTACAGCACTGTCATTTACCTGGTACATAATATCAGGCTATCAGGAAAAAAAATCACAAGGCACACTAAAGAGTCACAAACACAATTTGAAGAGACAGAGCAAGCATCAGTAGCAGACATGGCAGGAATGTTGGAATCTTCAGACAGAGAATTTAAAACAACTATGACTACAATGTTAAGAGCTCTAATGGATAAAGAGACATGGAAAAACATGACAGAATGTAACAACAGAGAGATATAAATCCTAAGAAAAAAAAACTTAAAAAAAAGTCCCAGGACTAAAAAGAACTGTAATGGAAATGAAGAAAGAATTTGAAGGACTTAAAAGTAGATTGGACACAGCTGCAGAAAGAATTTCTGAGCTAGAAGAGACATCAACTAGAGTCCTCAAACAAATAAATAAATAAGAAAGACTGAAAAAACAAAAAGATAAAGGAATAGACTATCCAAGGGCTATGGGACAACTCCAGAAGGTATAACATAAGTATAATGGGAATATCAAAAGGAGAAGAAAAACAAAAATGAACAAAAGAAATATTTAAAACAATGATTGAATATTTCTTTTTTTTTTAATTTTTAAAAATGTTTTTTATTTATTTTTGAGAGACAGGGAGAGACAGCGTGAGCAGGAGAGGGTCAGAGAAAGAGGGAGACACAGAATCTGAAGCAGGCTCCAGGCTCTGAGCTAGCTGTCAGCACAGAGCCTGGCGCGGGGCTCGAACCCACGAACCGTGAGATCATGACCTGAGCCGAAGCTGGTCGCTTAACCAACTGAGCCACCCAGGCGCCCTAATTGAGCATTTCGATGAATTAATGTCAGACACCAAACCACAGATCCTGGAAGCTCAAACACCAAGAGTGAACCGAAAGATAAAGTACAGACTCTGGATGATTATGATACATATGTCAATGTAGGCTTAACCTTGGTAAAAAAATGTACCATTCTGGCAAGTGATAATGGAAGAAGCTATGCAGGTGGGAAGTCAGAAAGAACATGGGATATTTCTGTACATTTCTCTCAATTTTGTTGCACACTAAAAAAGTTAAGTCTTACAAAAAAGGAAATTCTTATTATAAATCAGGACCAGAGATACTTAAAGCAGTACAGAAAAAAAAAAATTCACAAGCTGGGAGAAAATGTTTGAAAATCCATATAAGATAAAGGACATGAATTCAGAAAAGCAATATGTATATGTATATCTATCAATCTATCTATATTTGTATATCCATACATACATACATTCAATCTATATTTGTGTATCTATACATACATTCAACAATAAAAAATATGCAATAAAAATTTGATAAAATTCTTCAGAAGATAGTGCACCAAAGAAGACATATGGATGGCAAATAAGCACATGAGGAGATGCTTATAATTATTTGTCTTTAGGGAAATGAAAGTGAAATAAGCGTGATACCACCATTGTAGGTACATACCTCTAATAGAATGACTTTATGTTTTTGAAAAGAAAAAGAAAATGAAATGTCATGTGGCTATAAGAATTTAAAATAACTGGAAGTCTCATACATTGCTTGTGGAAACTCAATGTATAGAAACTTTGGAAAGGTTTGTAGCTTTTTTTAAAATTAAACACACATTAAAAAAATAATGAACACACATTTATAATAGAACCAAGCAAATTTACCCCTAGTTATTTACCTAACAGAAGTAAAAACTTGTATTCATACAAAAAATTGTATGCAAATGTTTAGAACACCATTACTTATGATTGTCAACAATTGGAGCCAACTCAAATGTACTTCAACCAGTAATGGTGAAAGAAACTGTTATATCCTTGTAATGGAATACTAATTAGCAATAAAATTAACAAGGTATAAATACATACACAACAACATGGATTAATTGCAAATGCATTTTGCTAAATAAAGGAAGCCAGGCCCACAAGGGTACACATGGTATGATTCCATTTATATGACATTTGGGAAAAAGTAATACTATATGGACAGAAGATAGATCAGTAGTTGCCAGGGGCTAGGGTTGGCAGGAGTTGGCTACAAATGAACAACAAAAAAATTGGAGGGATGTGGGAGCACTTCTAAATCTTAGCTGTGGTAGAGGGTCACAAAATTGTATATATTTGCCAGAACTCACAGAACTGTACACTTTTCAGAATCAAAGATTATACTGTTCCTTTGAAACAAGAGCTCGTAAATGTCTACATTAAAATTTATGATCCCAACTTGTTTCTTCTAAATTAGTTTTTAATTTGATTCGTGAAATTTATCTAATATTATTTTTATTTTTAAGGAAGTCAGAAAGTTTGACGTATAGTTATTTAAGCCTGAATAAGGAAATGAGAGCTCCAAAATGCAATATGGGTTAAAGACTTTTGAATAATATGGTTTGTTTGTAATAGCAATACAAATTAAACTCATCATAGGCTCCCTGTATTCTAAGTAAATTAATAAAAAAAGATACCTAGCCATTTAATTAAAAAGATGAATAAAATAAATTCTAATTAGCAGTAGTCATTGGGAATTAAAACTAGAGTAGCTCTGCAATAGTAAAAGATAAAAAGACAGAGGGAAATTACATACAAAGTGTGGATAAAAATAAAGGTTGTACCACAAAAATGTTATGTAGAATAAGACAGCTCAAGGAGCGTTAGTCATGAAGAAAAATAAAAAAATAAGAGTAAGAAAATGTAAGGTCTGGAGTCATTTTAGTAAAAAAAGATGGAGATCTGGGAGTCATTTGTACATTTGACTAAGACATTTGAGTTGATTACACCTCAGAATGGGATAATGTATAAAGATGGAAGAAAACAGGTACAAGGAAAGGACTTTATGGGAGAAATCTCTCTCTCTCTCTCTCTCTCTCTCTCTTTCTCTCTCTCTCTCTCTCTCTATCTGGAAACAGGTAAAGGATAAAGGGGGAAAATGTGTCCAAAGAAAGAAAATGATAGCAGAGTAATTAAAATATATTCAATTAAATACTGAAAGTAATTTATGTATATTACATTTCTCATTTAAGACTAAAAATATAAGGGGAAATTAAGTGAAAGTATTAATGATTAGTAAATGTCAGAAGTAGGAGTGGAAGTTCAGTCGGTTTTACCCCAAATCTTATCCTCCCCTTTTTATCACCATTTTTCCAACCTCACCGATGCATTATTGGTCTTTTGTTTTAAGTCTTTATCAACTGATTCTCTATGAACAGTTGGAAAAAATGTCCACATGCTATAATCTATATAATAGGAGAACTTTTACTTTTTATTAATTGCAGTAAATTAAACAAATACGTGTAAAATGTTCTGTTCTTAACCACAATTACATCTTTTTTCACCATGGAATCAAATATCTGCCTGCCTCTTAACTTCAATTTGCTCAAAAACAAAACAAAAACTCACTCATCTTATGTCATACGATTAGGTAGGAAGATACAAATGCTTCTTTAAACACTGTTCTATTATGAGGCATCTGGGTGGCTCAGTAAGTGCCTGACTTTGGCTTAGATCATGATCTCAAGGTCCGTGGGTTCCAGCCCTGCTTCAGGCTCTGTGCTGACAGCTCAAAACCTGAAGCTGCTTCTGATTCTGTGTCTCCCCCTCTCTCTGTCCCTTCCCCGCTATGCTCTGTCTCTTTCTGTCTCTCAAAAATGAATAAAAATGTTAAAAAAATTTTTTAAATAATTCAAGAACATCCTCTTCCAAACCATCCACCTCTCTCTCTCCAATGAGCTAGTAGATTAAGATGGATGATCATTTGTTGGGGGTATAAAACAACTTTTCCAGGGCATGGATTCATAAATATTTGTGTTTTTAACATGTTAAACAGGTAAAACAACAAACAAGGCATACAAAAGACAGTTTAATGAGCTTGACTCTACACTTACAGATACAGAGCAAGAGAGAAGGTATTTGTTTTAGGTTTAAAAAAAAGTTACTAAGTACCATATCAAGTCTATTAGGCAATTAAATTCACGAAATCCCAGACTACTAATTCAATTGCTCACCCTCTACCTTTATGGGAAATTGAATGGAAAGATATTTTCTTTTAGTGATCTTTCACTTTGACAAATATTTATTGAATCTTTGAATATGGAAGGCAAACACACTTCCTGGTGTTTGATTCCCCCTTTTATTAAAATGATTGTTAAGTTTCATAAGAAAATAATTCCAACTTCAATCAAATTTAAATTTAAAATAATCTATTCAGTTATAAAGAAAAAATTTAGAAAATAATTTCATACATTGTGCAATTGGCATGCAACACAGAACACATTTATGAAGAAATGTGAACATAAAATTGAGTAAACAGGAGAGATTCAGAACTGAAATATATAATGATTTTTCTAAATTCTTTCTGTTACTTTATCTAAAATTATAGAAGCAATTATATGGAAGCCATAAGTAGAGAATCAGGTGATTGATTCAAGAAACCCCAGCAGCCCTTAAAAAATAAAATTCTGGCCAAGTATTTGAAAGCAAAAAAACTTAGCAAAAACAAGAGTGAAAATGGAACCTGGATGTTGGAAAATCAGAGTACTTGGTGGAATTCTTTACAAAAACTCTGTGTTAAATTGCTTGCAAAAATAAGGACCTTGTAAAACTTCTGTTGATATAAAGCAGATAAGCAAGCCCTGGGAAAATAGGAACATATTATATGGGTCTTAAGACCGTGTCTTTTCAGAGTGTCCTAAGGACATATATTTAACTATGCAATTAACTCTCTATGGTTTTAAATCACTAAGTATAATTTCTTAAACTCACAAACTTTCATTGAATTAACTTAGTTCTCTCTAATAAAAAGAAAACATGAAATACATGGATACTTTAAAAAAAAAAGAAAAGATATTTGGTAATAATTTCTTGCTTGAACAACCTCGATTGAATGTTTAAATATAGAAAGTACCCTTGATTCCCTCCTACTTATTGGGATTCTCTTTTAAATAAGTAACTCATGCTATTCTTAATCAAAATTAAAATAACTAGTGCAAGGAACATAATAAATAACTTCATATTTTTATAATTAAGCCAAATATTTATAATATATAGACAGATATTTATAAATGAAGAAACAAACACAAAACTGAAGTAACAGGTATTGATTACACCTAGACTTATACTACTAAAAATAAAACTGTGATGTTTTCTCTAAAATCTAAATACTACTATTTGCAAAAAATACCCAAGATAAATTATGTACTTTTGACAAAGAGCAGCGTTTGATAGATTGTCCACAGAGGAAAATTCAACAATAATTCACACTATCTGGAAGCATATTACAGGTGTAAAAATATATACAATATATATAAGGGAATATTCTACATGAAAAATATTTTCTATTCAGTATCATAGAGAAAACGCATCTGCTACAATAGCACCTACAATTATAAGAGCATAGATCAAGAAGGATTTCTAGAGGCAGACACCTTGTCCAGGAGGTTGAAATGTGGTGAGGATCTCCCAGACAAAGGTGGAAGCAAGACAGACATTCCAGGCAGAAGGAGCTGAAGGAGCAGAAGACTCAGTAGGCACATGTACCCCAATGTTCATAGCGGCACTTTCAACAATAGCCAAATCGTGGAAAGAGCCTACATGTCCATCAACTGATGAATGGATCAAGAAGATGTGGTTTATATATACAATGGAATACTACATGGCAATGAGAAATGAGAAAGAATAAAATTTGGCCATTCGTGGCAACATGGATGGACCTCAAGGGTGTCATGCAAAGTGAAATAAGTCAGGTACAGAAGGACAGATACCATATGTTTTCACTCATAAGTCTAACAGAAGAAACTTAACAGAGGACCATGGGGAGGGGAAGGGGGAGAAAGAATTAGGGAGAGGGAGGGAGGCAAATCATGAGAGACTCTTGAATACTGAAAACAAACTGAGGGCTGAAGGGGGAGGGGGAAGGGGGAAGGGGGGGTGATGAACATGGAGGAGTGCACTTGTGGGGAAGAGCACTGGGTGTTACATGGAAACCAATTTGACAAACTATAAAAAAAAAAAAAAAAAAAGACTCGGTAGTGGGAGTTGCACTGTGGTAGCCCTGCATTGCTCTAATATAGCAAATGTAGCTCCAAAAAAGTTTTATCTGTTGATCTACTCTGCATACCATCAACTCTGGCCCTAAGATCCATTCCATCAGTGAGGGAGGTTGATGAATACAGGAACATTTTGCATTTATTTGGCCTTCTATCACTTTCTCCTATGGCCAGCTCACATATACTTTTTCTATTTTTTTGTTTAAAAACTTGCTTCTGAACTTAAGTTTCACCTATTTTCTTAAGAACATTGAATACACAGAATTGGGTAGTGTGATCATTCCATTTTCCACACCCTCTTTTAAGTGTGTAAACCTCTCCCATCTTTCCTCTTGCTTCTTCCTAAATGCTTCAAATTGATCCAATGGTAAACAATGCAATTTGAGTAGTTAATTTGGTCCGGTAATATACTATCCTGAGCAAAAAAGGATATTAGTAATATAATGAAAACATGGGATGATAAGGTTTGTTTTGTTTTGATTTGCTTTTTAGAAGTTTGTAATAAGTATACCCATATTAGGTTTAAGTAATAAGTATACTTACTTCTTATACTAATATTTAGGATGCTAAAAATCCATCCAATGGAGGTAGGGAGGATTTGAAGACACCTAAGTAGAAAGGGATTACTGTTTATGAAAGATGGTTTTGTGTGAGGGGTTGGGGGAAAGTGTGACCAGAGGTCCTACGGAGGAACTAGCCTTGAACAGGAGGAAGGACAATTCTTCTTCTGGCAGAGGAGAAAAAGATTTAGGTAAAGTCATGATGTAAACCGATTTGAAAAAGAGCACAGGAAGTCAAAGGGCATTTTTCATATATTTATTTAACTAATATTTATCCATCACCTATGTGCAAGACATGATGATGGTAGATGTTAAGTCTTAAGACAGTCTATACACTCACAAGGAAGGCAAATAATTCCAGATGAAATAGTTGAGATCTCATAATCAGTAGGAATTAGTTGAGTGTGGAAGAGTAAGAGGGTTAAAAGTATTTTAGGCAGAAAGAATATCTGGTATAATGTCCTAAAGTTTAAGAATCATGTGACACATTCAGAAAGTAAAAGAAGTTGGCTGAAACAAAGAGTGCGTATGTGCGTGAAGGCGTGAAAGGCTGGGGACATAGGACACTAAGATGGACAAGGAAAATCTGGAAAAGTAAGTAGGATGGATAGATTTTGAAAATGTTCTGGTTTTATCCTAAAGACAATAAAAATTATAGAGAGCTTTTAAGCAAAATGTGACATAAAATAATAATAAATAACATTAATAATAATAATGAAAACCTGACATAAAATAATAAATAGCATTATTATTATTATTATTATAACAACAATAATAAACTCAACTGTTGGCAATGTGGAAAATGTATTGAAATAATTTTGAGAAAATAAGGATCGGAAAGCACAAATTTAAATGGATAAATATTTCCTGGAAGAAGATTGAAAAAAATGAAAGTAAAATATGTTAAGATCCTAGAGGAAAAACTGATAGAAATATGACTTGATGTTTTGGTAGCTATGGCACCGATAAGAAATATAGCACAATCTTCAGCATTTAGAAAAAGCCAAATTCTATCACAATCAAAGATACACACGTTGTTACCCATTCTAAAATGTTTGCCTGAAAACAATATAAAGTATCCTCTAGTCATTTTCTCATTAATATCTGTTACATGGTTAATACTCTACCATAACGAGGATGAGAAATAATGAAGTCCCATGCAGTTGTAAGATTTCTATCCATTCCCATTACTCCCAAAATTTAGCCCAGGGGTAGACATAGTGTCTGTCGATACTGATGGAAATTTTCCATTTTCAATGTATGCTTGTGGTGTCTCTGCCATAGAGTCCTATGTCAAATTAATTTCTACTAAGAATAATACATAGCACCACTATAATTGCTCATGTTTATAAATTGCTGTGCCATTTCTAAAGTTTCTAAAGCATTTTTTTTCATTTTGGTAGAGACATTTTTTTATTAAAAAAATATATGTTGATGTCCTGATGTTAGAATAATACTAAACCACTAGCACTGCAATCAGAATGGACGGTGACCTTAGATCTGGACAGAATCCTAAAGACCCTGCCGCTCCAGGTTTAAGCACTTAGTTGATGGATTCTGGCACTTTTGGGAGTTTCATGAAAGGGACTGGAGTAACACCTACACTTGCAAAGTCTAGGGAACTCACTGTTTACCATCTGCATGGTATCCCAGCACTTTATCATTCATAATGCTCATTCTATTGTGTGAACAATGGACCTGTCATAATGTTTAAGTTACTAACAACTTCATCAATTTCCTGTCTTCTGTTCTGTTTGTGATATTCTTCCTATCCTTTCTATCCAAATCATACATAAAATTCAGTCCTTTTCCCTGTCTATTAGAGTTGGGGATACTATGGCTTGCCCGTGTCCTTCTTACCTGCTTCTTGATCTGCAACTAATTTGGTTGTCTCTATGGGAAGGGTTATACCTTGGTTGTGCCTTTAGACATAAACAGCCATATTTCTCATAAGCTTGATTTGTTGAGAATACACTTTTAATGTTTTTCTACTCAAGCTTTTCCTCTTCCCTTCAAGTGGTTTTTAATAAGCAGGGCATTTATTGTTATTTAGGTTTATAAGGGGCCACAGATATGCGGTGTGGTTCATACAAATGATGGTGTCTTAAAACACATCTATTTTTCAAGAACATACTTTTAGAAAGTACACAACATAGGGTGGCTCAGTCTGTTAAGTGTCCGACTTTGGCTCAGGTCATGACCTACTGGTTCGTGAGTTTGAGACCTGCATTAGGTTCTCTGCTGTCAGTGTAGAGCCTGCTTTGGATTCTCTGTCTCCCTCTCTCTCTGCTCCTCTTCTGCATTCCCCCCGCAAACATAAATAAACATTAAAAAAATTAAAAATAGAAGGATGCAATACTATTAAAAATAAACAAAGAGGCGCCTGGGTGGCTTAGTTGGTTAAACCTCTGACTTTGGCTCAGGTCATGATCTCACAGTTCATGAATTCGAGCCCTGTGTCAGGCTCTGTGGTGATAGCTCAGAGCATGGAGCCTGCTTTAGATTCTGTCTCTCTCTCTCTCTCTTTCTCTCTCTGACCCTTCCCTGCTCGTGCTCTGTCTCTTTCTCTTTCTTTCTCAAAAATAAATAAACAATTAAAAAATTTTTAATAAAATTATGTTTTAAAATAAGCAAAAAAGGTACAATGATTCATTTCTCCACTATCTCTCACAATTTAATTCACCTCCTATGTTTCTGTGATTCTCTCTCTCTCTCCTGATAATGGTTTTCTCCATTTTCTGGCCCTATATATCCATCACCAATATCATATAGTATAATAAATACTTTTCCTTAAATTTAGAAATCACATTTTATATTTTATTAACATCCTCTCCACCAACTACTGTTGGATTCATGCTCACTTTGCAGTAAATGACTGATGGTGTATAGTTCAAATACTAGAACTTGCAGTGTTCTCATTATCAAGCAGTGAATCTATAGATTTCTTAGATCCATTATTAGGATTCTTGGTTCATAACACATAAATAATGTGGCATGCTAACTAAATTATGACATAAGCCAGAAAACTGTTCCACATAGATTCATATTCTCCCAACTGAGAAGTTGTACAACTAAGTATCACAGTAAATAGATATAGGATTAAAAAAGTCACATGAATCATCTTATTCATTTAGCAAAGCCATTTCACTTGCCCCTCCATCTTGCTCCCTATCCTTACCACACAAGCCTTTCTGACAAAGTATGGTTGCTCCTATATAAGCAGGCATGGCATCAGTTAAGAGAGCTCAATCAGATAAAGTGACAGACAGCTTTCTTACACAGGAGTCAAGAAACCCTCTCACCATTCTCATGGGAACGCTCCGTGATGACTATAGTGGCCTTAATGTATCTGATTTAAAATGGAGCTGGAAACTCATTCGACAGCAGAAATAAGATCACGATAGTAGTGAAAAGTGTACTCTAGGGTAATACATAGTCTGAAATTCATTTTTTATCACTTTTCTTTAATATTTCAAATCAGATGTCTAATTTATTAACTCAACCAATTATGAACAACTTATTTTCCACCTGGAGCATGCTGCTTCATTCTTAATGGAAACAAACAAATTGTCCATTTAGAAAGGGAGCCTCCATGATGAGGTGCTAATAAACTACATAAGAGTAAAATTCAAGATTAGGAGTGTTGGAACTGAAAACTGATCTATGCTGATACTAAAATTACAGTAATGTAAATAGGTATCTCTTGTGTGAAATGTACTCCTGGTGGGATAGGACTGTTCTTGTTGCCAAATGAAACTTAAAATGGAGTAATCAGAAAAAACTCTTTGTTTACTCACTTAAACTTGTTGTGTAGCAAGATGAATTTTCTGAAACAGTATGTAGGAGAACAAGAAGTCATGTCATACTTTTAATTCCACAAGGTGCTACAAGTTATTTTAGGCATTTTTCTTTTAATTTTTTTAAAATTGCTTAAATGTTTACTTACTTTTGAGAAGCAGAGAGAGACAGAGAATGAGGAGGGAAGAGGCAGAGAGAGAGGGAGACACAGAATCCAAAGCAGGTTGCAGGCTCTGAGCTGTTGTAACACAGAGCCTGAGGCGGGGCTTGAACTCATAACTGCGAGGTCATGACCTGAGGCAAGTCAGACGCCCAACCGACTGAGCCACCCAGGTGCCCCAGGCATTTTTCTTTTTCCTTAAAGGGACTAAATACACAGAAAACCTGGTGAGGTCTACATTGAAGAGATAAAAAAAAGATGTCTAACATGGGTACCTGGGTGGTTCTGTTGGTTGAGCATCCGACTTTCACTCCGGTCATTTTCTTGTGGTTCATGGGTTCTAGCCCAATGTCCGGTTCTGTGCTGACAGGTCAGAGCCTGGAGCCTGATTTGGATTCTATGTCTTCCTCTGTCTCTCTCTGCCCCTCCCCCGCTCGTGCTCTGTCCTTCTCTTAAAAAAAAGAACCACTTAAAATTTTTAAAAAAAGATGTCTAATAGTAGTATTGCTATTACTGTATTGCTCATCATATTGTTAATAGTGTATTAAGTGGGTGTTACAAATCTCTGGAAAATTTACATTTTTTCAATTAATTATATCTTGAAAGATAGAGGAAAACAAAAAATAAAGAAACATTATTGAGAAATTAAACCAACTGGCTTTGCCAATATTCTTGAATTAATTGATAAAAATGAAGCATAAGATCGAATATCACTCTCAGTGTCCACTGTGTGCCACTCATTTTGACCCATGTAAGAGAGCTATGCTCTGTTTGTTCACATAGTGAACAATGGTAACAATAAATTAATGTTGTCCTGCATTTGTAAGAAGATATTGCCAGGTACCCAGGGTTCTTTATAAAAATATTTAATGTTTATTTGTTTATTTTTGAGAGAGAGAGAGAGAGATAGCACAAGCAGGGGAGGGGCACAGAGAGAGACACACATACAAAATGTGAAGCAGGCTCCGTCCGGGCTCTGAGCTGTCAGCACTGAGCCCAATGAGGGTCTTGACCTGAGCCCAAAGATATCATGACCTGAGTCGAAGTTGGACACTCAACCAACTGAGCCAGCAAGGCACCCAGGCACCCAGTGTTTTTGAACCAGACTTAGCAGTTACCCAAAAATGCCCATTTCATCATGACATCTTTTGCATTATTCTTATTGTAATATTAGCACCAAATTTCCTGTCTATCCATTCTAATTTGCACAGAGTATGTGGTATAATATAATATTAATATATTTAGGCAAAAATTATTACCTATGAATCATGTTTCCATTCATGAAGCAGAAAATTATAATCATATTTTTAATTAACTTCAGCAAATTTATATTTAATTCCATTAATTTCATATAGAAGTCTTCTACATTTATTAAAAAGCATTTCATGGTTGCTATTTTCTGACTTTAGAGGCATTTTGTGTCCAAATAACACTTATAAATTCATATTTATAGAGTTAACTAGTGAGCATGATTAATGATTTTAGTTTATTTATTTGTTTTGAGAGAGAAAGCATGAGTGGGGGAGGGGGGAGAGAGAGAGTTAAAGAGAGAATCCCAAAAAGGCTCCATACTCAGCATGGAGCCCAGAGGCAGGGCTACATGCTGTGACCATGAGATTATGACCTGAGCTTAAATCAAGGGTTGGCTGCTTAACCAACTGAGTCACCAAGGCTCCCCATGAGCATGACTTTATAATCAATATCTCCAATTACTGATACTCAGAGATTGACAAAAATGTGAAATTGTAAGTGCTGTTTTCTTCATTAGAAAGCCTAAAAACATGATTAAATTAAATGGCTGTCCAAAATCAAAACTTAAAATTAAATATAAAGGGAGTCTCTGTCACCAAAAGAATAAACATCTTCAGTGAAAGAAAATCTATGGCCTAGATTTAGTCTATGAAAGTCTAAAGATTACATGCTGTTGGAAAAATCTCTTTAAATAAACCCCTTTTTGAACAGCAAAGCTAGAGGTATCACACTTTCTGACTTAAGATCATATTACAAAGGTATAGTAATCAAGGCAGTATGGTGCTGGCATAAAAACAGACATATAGACCAATGGAACTGAAATCATGGTTCAGAAATAAATGCTCACATATATGGGAAACTAGTATTTGACAAGAGAGCCAAGGATACTCAAAAGGGAAAAGATAATCCCTTCAATAAATGGTGTTGGTAAAACTGGATAACCACATCCAAAAAAACAAAATCAAACCCTACTTTACAATGATCACAAAAATTAACTGGAAATGGATTAAAGATTTGAACATATAAAATGAAGCCATAAAACTCTTAGAAGGAAACATAAGGAAAAAACTACTTGGCAATGGTGTTTTTAGATATGACACCAAAAGCACAAGTAATAAAAGCAAAAATTAATAAGTGGAACTACACAGAAATAAAAATTTCCAGAAATAAATAAATAAATAAATAAATCTAAAAAGCTCCTGCACAACAGAAGAAATGATCAACAAAATAAAAAGGCAACCTATGGAATGGGAGAACACGTATGCAGATCACAAATCTGATAAGGAGTTAATATAAAAAATATATGAAAATTCTGGCAACTCAATAGCAAAAAAAAAACAAAAACAAAAAACAAACAATCCAATTAGAAAAATGGGGAAAGGAATGAAATAAGTCTTTTTCCAAAGAAGATACACAAATGGCCAACAGGTACATGAAAGGATGCTTGACATTACTAATAATCAGGGTAATGCAAATCAAAATCTCAATGAGATGTCACCTCACACCTAGTAGAATTGCTATCATTGAAAAGACAAAAGATAAGTGTTGGTAAAGTTGTGGGGGGAAAAAAGAACTCTTGTGCACTGTTGTTGGAATATAAATTGGTGTAACCCCTAAGGAAAACAACATGGATGTTCCTCAAAAATTTAAAAACAGATCCAGCTGGGGCGCCTGGGTGGCTCAGTTTATTGAGCCTCTGACATTTGATTTCAGCTCAGGTCATGATCTCACAGTTCCTGAGATTGAGCTCTGGGCTTGGCTATGATCTGACAGCACAGAGGGTGCTTGGGATTCTCTATCTCTCATCTCCCTCTGCCCTCCCCGGCTCACGTACATGCATGCACACATGCTCTCTCTCTCTCTCAAAATAAATTAAATAATTAAAAAAAATAGGTCCAGCAACCTATCTATGTCTATGTCTATGTCTATGTCTATATCTAATCTATCTATATAATATTATAGTATACATCAACCATGAGAAACAAGGAAATCCTGCCATTTGCAACAATATGTATGACCCAAACGAAGGCATTATGCCAAATGAAATAAGTCAAACAAAGACAAATACTAAATGATACAAATTATACATGGAATCTTAAAAAGCACACTCCTAGAACCAGGGAGTGCAATGGTAGTTACGAGGGGTTTAAAGGTGGGGGAAATGGGGAGATTTTGGTCAAAGGGTACAAACTTCCAGTTACAGATTAATAAGTTCTGGGACTCTAATGTGCAGCATTTTGACTATAGTTAATAATACCATATTATATACTTGAAAGTTGCTAAGAGAGATCTTAAATACTGTCACCACAAAAAATAAATGGTCATTATGTGACATGATGCAGGTGTTAGCTAATGTTATGGTGGTACTCATTATTCATACATAAGTGTATCAAATAAACACATCTTACACCCTAAAGTTATACGATGTTATATATCAATTATATTTCCGTAAAGTATGGGGGGGAGTGGGAACCAAACAAACTCCTTCTCTAAATGACCATATTCTTACATAGAAAGAGTCTATTCAATATAAATAAATACCCTTGAAAAATCCAAAAGCTACTACAGAAAGACATTATCAAATATCTCATTCTAATAGTTGGTTAACATAACCTGTATTAATTTTGGCCTTTTGTGAGGTGTATTTTTATTTTTCTTTAACTTTCAACAATTTAGTAGTTATATTTCTGTTTATGAAATGCTGTCCTTTAAGGTAAGATATGGTTTAAAAATGAAGTCTGCAATTTTGGATTTTCATTAAATTAGAGGAAATTCTGTTCTCCAACCCCCATTCTATTTTTAAATAGGTAGGATACTGAGTAATAAAAAGTCACTTGAATACCAATCATGTGTCCAGAACCTTGTAGATGCTCTGAGAGATGCTCGACTTAGTACAGAACTATTCTGTTAAGGATCTAGGCTCCCTCAGTTACAGACGTTAAAGAGATATTTTTACAATGATAGCATCCTCTATAGGAAAGGAACCATGTAAGTAATGATGGCTGACTCTCTAGGAATTGACTCAGCCACTACTACTTTCTTGAAAAGCTCCCACCTTTAACTTCCATGGCATCTTTCTCTTCTGGCTTCTGGTTAACTTTGTAGTTACTTTTTATCCATGTCTTCATGAAATTCTCCTTTCTTGCTAGTCTTTAAACTCTTGGTGTTTGTAGAGTTCTGTCCTTGGCTCTCTCTTCCATCTTTTTTTTTCAAATGTTTATTTATTTTTGAGAGACTGTGAGCAAGGGAGGTGCAGAGAGTTGGGGGGACAGAGAATGAAGCAGGGTCTGGGTGATAGCCAAGGGCTGGATACAGCACTCCAACTCATGAACATGTAAGATCATGACCTGAGTCAAAGTTGGACACTGAACCAACTAAGTCACCCAGGTGCCCCTCTCTTCCATCTTTTTCAACCCCCCAGACCCAGTTGAATATATTCATTCCCACAGATACACTTACATATGTTTATTCATGTCTTACAGATGAATGTGTTACCTACTTCTCTTCTCAGAGCCTTGACAAACTAGATGACTCCACCAAATATCCTGAAACTGCAATTGAATGCATGGGAAACTGAACTCTTCATTTCATTGTCCCTAAGGTATAAGCCTCCAGTATTTCTGTCTAACCAGTTCAGAAATCATGAGTCACCCATGCCTCCTCCCTTTCCCACACCAACCCACCACCTAAACCATTTCCATGTCTTATAATTTCTCTCTTCTGGAATCCATCTAATTCCCTTTAATCCCTTATCCTTTGGCCACATTCTTGTAATTTCTCTCCTGATTTATAGAAACTTGTTTTAAATTGTCTCCTTTGTTCCCAGGATTTTTCTTACCTTTAATTTACTTTGCATCCTTTAAAAGAGCAAATCATGTTATGCAGTCTCAAATTTTCTATTTGCCTTCAACATCAAATGCCTTAGCTTGGCTAATAAACTCTTCAAAATCTGGCCTTTTTATCTCCAGTGTTATGTTTTATAATTTCAACCTTCCTTTTACAATCAACACCTACCCACTGCCACCTTCTTCCTAATGCTCAACATACACAAACCCTTGTCTAATTATATTAATCTATTTAGGGTCTCCTGACTGTATCAGGATCTCCTGGGTTTTCACATACTGCTCTTTTGTCTTATTGATTGATATACTTCCTCCTTCACTTCTTGTCTATCAGATCCCTAGTGGGCTTCCTCTAGCTCACAGAGCCTTTTATTTTGAACCTGGGTTTCAATGTCTTATCTCTAGGAAGATGTCCTTATAAATACCTTGATTGTGGCCTTTATCACACATCATTTCACCTGTTTCCATGACTGATTTCATTATAAATTTAAGCACTGTGATGTTAGGGAAGTGATATTCTTTGAATTTGTATTTTTAATATTTAGCATTTTGGTTAACACTGGGGTGAAAAGTAGATGTTCGATATATCTACACTGAATTCATGATTGAATAAATGAATTCATTCATTCATTTATTCCACAAATATATATTAAATGACTACTATATGTCAAGAACTGTTCTAGGCCCTAAAAATAAAATGAGGAAAAAAGAAAACAAGATCTCTCCTCTATTGGAACTTTTATTTTACTTGGAAGAGATGGAATATAAATATTAAATAAGTAATTTCAAATAGGATAAAGTAAACAAAAGAAAAAATAGAATCTTGAAGCCTTAAATGTGTCTTAAATTCAACAAGTGGATATGAAATTTAATATCCATTCTCATTTTTTCCTTCTCAATGGAACTCTATTTTTGTTTTAATTGGCATTGTACTGATCCAACATAGTCATTTCTCAGAATTCCTTGTAATTCAGTATATCCATGTGATGTACTCCTAACCAATAAGTTCAAGTCACTGGATGAACCAGACAAGGTTGTTTTGTTTTTTGCTTCTTTTTTCCTTCATCCATCCTTCTATCTGGAAAGTGGGACAGATGATTATCAACCATGATAATCAGCCATTGCCCTAAGCATGCAAAGTAGGAAGAGAGGAATCTGATTCTTAAGTAGCAGTATCAACCATGGCTTGCCTAACCCTAGGCTCCATGTCAGGAGTAAACACTTATTTACTAAGCCACTTTGTTAAGCTTCTGTTAAGTATACCCTAATGCAACCCTAACTGATACAGTAGTTACCCAGATATTATTAAAAGAAAAATGCACTCACATATTTCAGAGAATCAGCGGTTAATGTGAGACACATTTTACCATTATTAAAATATACAAATAATGTTCAAAATATTTTGTGAAACTTTGCATTTTATATCTATACAATAAGATTTTAGAATGAGAAAAATATGTATTATCATTTTAATTCTTATTAAACAAGGCTATATAATTTTATAGTATTGACATCAATATATTCCTGATTATAGAAAATACAGTAAGTTAATGACATTATGAAAAATCTTATAAAAGACTGGACATGGACAGAAAAAGTCACTTGTGAACAGAAGGCATGAAACTGATACTTTTCTTAGTGGGGAGCAGGGAAAGACAGAATAATATTAGTGGAGTCAACAAACACAATGTCATGAAGACCAATAAGGCATTTTTGCCTTGTACACCTCTTTTTTTTTTAATTTTTTAACATTTATTTATTTTTGAGAGACAGAGAGAGACAGTGTGATCAGGGGAGGGGCAGAGGGAGAGGGAGACACAGAATCAGAAGCAGGCTCCAGGCTCTGAGCTGTCAGCACAGAACCCGACACAGGGCTCAAACCCACGAATGGTGAGATCATGACCTGAGCCGAAGTCGGATGCTTAACCGACTGAGCCACCCAGGCACCCCTGCCGTGTACACTTCTAACCCATGATTGTCTCATGATGGTAATCTAAATATTATAGCTTCATTTCTTCAGCCTCTGACTCTGATATTTAAAATTAACCTAAGAAAATTAATACTTAAGTTTTCATTAATTTGTTTCTCCTTAGTGGTAACGTTCATCAGATTCTCTTAAGCCACCTGGGATTGTGAGTGTGTGTGTGGCGCACATGTGTGTCCATAACTGACTTTATGTACAGTTTTTGGTACAGATAGGAGAAATGAAAATAAGCAAAAAGATTTTTATTCCCAAATTGTTTGTGTGTGGTATTTTTGTTACTGAAACACTGAATTAAAAAGCTTACATTTTATTAATACTTGAAACAAATAATATGAATTCACCCTCCCTACAAAGATGGAGCAGAGCAATTCTTCGTGAAAGGCTCTAGGAGCTGTCTCCAGACCGAATATGGATCCCTGCCCTGCCGTCTCCAGCAGGGTATTAGGTATCAGCTGCCTCAAAGGTTGGCGCCAACCTTCTTTTTCAGTGCACCACAAACCAGAATTAATTGCAAATCAATCAAACAAAGTACAACTGATCAGTAAACCAATTAGTAATTTTAGCTATTCATCCTGTCTTCATTTACTAGGGGGAAAAGTGGGAAATGGAAGTGCTTTTTAGACCACATATAAGATTCCAGTCTTTCCCTCAATGCCCTCTGCTTCCCCACCCATTTACATTACCAGAACATTCTTATGTAAACCCTGAAAAAAGCATGTTGCATAAATACTATGCAAGTAGCCTTCGAATATGTCCGTTTTATTTGGGAAGTATAAATTAGCTCTGGCAAATAATTGCTGGAGAAAATAAAACTAAATAAGTTTTCCTATGCAAATATCCTATGTTTTATTCCAAATTAGTTTGAGAAAAAAATTAATATAGCACTTTGTCTACAGTTTTTATTATATTATACTCATTCTCAAATGGTAGATACTTGAAGGTATCTGACTTAAAGGTAAGTAACTCTAACAGTTATATGTCAGTATCTATCCTAAATTTCATTATGTGGGGTAATATATTTTTGGTATATATATACCAAAGGATAGTAAATATATATACTAAAATATACTAAATATAGTATAATAAAATATACTAAACACAGATATAAAATAAACGTATATTTATAGTTTTCTCAGTTTCCTGTAAGTGCCAAATGAATCCACCTTTGATAGTACCTCAGGTATTACCAGCTAGTGATTGGAGGTTCATATTATATACTTTGTATATGTTTACACTCTAATACTGATCAGGATTCTTTTTCTTTGTTGCTTAATTGCAGGGCATAATATGAATTTCTAGTGATTTACTAAACATGGTTTATATAAAATTATTCTACTTGAGAAAAAAATTAAAGTTGTTAGCACTGTCACTCATAGAAGATAATGGGGTTTTAGTCTAGCTCAAGAGAAGATATTTAAAAACCTTGTGTTGTCTTATTATGAATTCTGACCATTGCTAATTCCATCCTGTGAGTACAAATGGTGGGTTCCCAAAAAGTAAGTTTTTACATACACTAGTTAAAATAGAATGAGAGTGAGACCACTTGAAATTCCCATGGAAATTCATCCAGTTAACTTAGTTACAATAGTCTACTGTAAGGCTCTGTTGCTTAAAAATCAATGATAGAGAAAACCTAAATGGTCATGTTGTTTTTTAATCACTGCAGAGTAATATATTTACTTCAAAAATATTTTATTCCAAAAATAAATATATTTCAATAGGAAATTCTAAGATAAAGGAGTAGATTGTCTAATAAAATCACTTCATGCATAGTACCTTATAAGAGAGTATTTTTTTCCCACCCCTTGTGACATTGCTGTCATTCATTTCACTTATCCACACACTATAATCACTCACAGCATCATTGTTATCATTACTTTGAATAGTTATCTTTTAGGTAAGTTAATAAGAAAAATAAATGATTTTATTTTTGATTTAATGTATTCATTCTTAAATACTCTTCTTTATATAGATCCAATTTTCTGATCTATATCAGTCTTCTTCTGCCTCAAAAACTGAACATTTCTTCCCAGCAGGTATGCTGGCAATGTGTATGTTACACTTTTAAAATTTATCCTACAGGGGTGCTTGGGTGGGTAGTCGGTTAAGCATCTGACTCTTGATTTCATTCAGCTCAGGATCTCACGGTGGTCCATGAGATCAAGCCCCGTGATCCCAGAGATCAGGCTCTGATAGGGCAGATTGGGATTCTCTGTCTCCCTCTCTCTCTGCACCTCATCTGCTCTCTCTCTCGCACTCTCTCTCTCTCCCCCTCAATAAAAAAATAAATAAAAATCATTTAAAAATTAAAAAAAATAAAAATTGTCCTACAGTTCTTTTCTTTTTCTTTTTTTTTTCCCAGTCTCTTTTTTCTCTTTGTTTTTTAGTATGGGAAGTTTCTACTGACCTATTTTCAGGCTTAGAAAACCTTATTTCTTCAGCTATATTGAGTACACGGTTGAGTCCATCAAAGGTATTCATCATTTTTGTTAATGTTTTTACTTCTGGCATTTCTTTTTGATCCTTTCTTAAAGTTCTCACATCTCTGCTTATACTAACTATCCCTTCTTGCTTATTGTCTATCTTTTTTCCCCATTGGCTCCTTTAACATGTTAGTCATAGTTACTTTAAATTCCCTGTCTGACAATTCCAACATTTATGTCTGAGTCTGTTTCTGATTATTGCTTTATCTCTTCATACTGTGTTTACTTGCCTTTTGGCATATATTGAATTTTTTTATTAAAAGCTGGACATGTGTATTAAATAATAAGAACTGAGGTAATCTGGTATTTAGTATGAGAATGGATAGTAATCGGGTTAGAAGTCAGGCTATGTTTAATGTTTGTTCTAGCTATAGGTGCCAGAGGCTTCAAAGTCCTCTAATGTCCTTATTTTTGTGTTCCCTTTTGACTTTGGCCTTCCCAGATATTCCTCAAATGAAAGCATCCATGTTTTGCAGCTGTAATTCACAGTTACACTTGAGGACTATTGATGTTATACTAACATGTAAAGGAGGGAGGGAGTTCCATACTCTTCGAGTTGAATGTCACCATCTTTAGTGAGCCTGTGTCTTGGAGCTATGGCATTCACAAGTGCTTCGTCAGTGGTATAACTTTTTTTCCCCCTCTGCCCCCTACTTCTTTCCTTGCCTGCATAGCACCTAATTTATTTCCCTGAATCCCTGATCTATTTTGAGTTTTGTTTCGTTTTGTTTCATTTTTTTTTGGTTATTGTTTCTTTGAATCTTGTTTCTCTTCAGTTAGGTGAGAGAGCAAGGCTACAAGGTGGTTTAATGGGAGGAGGAATACGTCTCCTCCAATTAGTATAAAACATTGGCAAAGCCATTTCTTCCGGAGTATAGATCTTTTTTTTTTCTGGGCATATTTCACAATGATTACTCCTTCCTTCCCCCTGCCAGGGTATCTTTCTCAGATCTTCACCATGAGAATTTAGGTATGGGAGGTGGTGGCTAGAAATAAAGCTTATAAAAAGGGGGCAGTACCCATAAGACTGTTACCTTAGGAGTTTCTTAATCTTCTGCCAGTTAACACTCAGACAGCAATAACTTGTCAAAATTAACATTTAAGTGTTCCTACCAGTGTAGGGCTCCAGCACCTCATGTTCCAGATACACAGAGCTCAGTGGTGTCTCTGGGTGGGAGTCTGTCTCTCCAAATTTTGGGGTGGCAATTTGCCCCATAACCTCAATTCTTTGACAGATCAAAGAAAAGTCATTTATTTTCAGTTTGTCATTTTTTTTCTAGTTGTAGGACAGGAGTGATAAATTCCAATCTCTTTAAAATTTAAAGTGGAAACCAGAAGTCAATGCTATAAATAAGGAAACACAGGTTATTATAGTAAAACGTAAGGATGGTAAAACTCAAGTGTGGGAGACAGGAAAAACTTTTGGAGATCATAACAGATAAATTAGCCATGTGAAAATTCATGTAAAGAACTTTCTAGACAGAGAGTTTAGTAAAAAAAAAAAAAGGCACATAGGTGCAAGAAAGCAGTGGAACATTGTGTAGTACAATCTAGCGGTAGTATAGAGTTCAAGAAGGAAAAATAAAAAAATAAGTTTACCAAAAAATATACCTAGCCCTTGCATATTTTCTAGAATTTTATGTTAAGATTTTTCCTGGTATCCAGTTACATAAAATCAAAGTTATGGAATTAAAAGATTGATTTCAGTATAATCACCTCAAAATTTACAGGATGCTAAATAGTCTAATCTATCAAAGGAAAAAAAACTCCTTTGATATAAGTTTGTCCGTCTCCCATTTTCTTGTTTTAAAAGGACACAAATATGTACTTATTTAACTTTAGCAGGGAATTATGGCAATAAACAGAACAACTTGTTCTGTTTTATTTTTATTCTATTTTGTTTTGTTTGACAAGAATGAGTGACAACAAAAGAGAGGGCATATAAAGGGACCTTGAGGCAGAGGGGCTAACAAGAGCATAACTTCTCTTTTTTCATTATGTTTTTAATGTTTTATTCAGTTTTTGAAAGAAAGAGAGAGAGAGAAAGAGAGAGAGAGAAATAGCTTGAGCAGGAGAGGGGCAGAGAGAGGGAGACACAGAATCCGAAGCAAGCTCTAGACTCCAAGCTGTCAGCACAGAGCTCAATGTGGGACAAGAAATGAACCATGAGAGCATGACCTGAGCCAAAATCAGATGCTCAACCGACTGAGCCACCAGGCGCCCCACAACTTCTTTTATTGCTGTAGCCACCAGTCAAGAGTAAAGACTTTCACAATCACTGAAAAAGGAGGGTTATTGAACATCCCCTTCTCCTATAGGTGAACAACCACCCCAACCTCTGCATAGGTAGCCATAGCAAGCAATGACGTCATCTACAGTTATAAAGGATTTCAATTTGTGTGATATTATTTCCATCCTTATAACTCAGATGTGACTATTCAGTTTATACATTGACAAAACAAGAATGTCATCCAAAGAATGTAAAATTGAGTAACTGATAACACTGGTGCTTTATCTTTGGTCTATAGTTTATATTTTAACTTGCTGGAGTCAAAGTCCATTTTCTTTTTCTTTATGAATAACCAAGGGCACTGACAATGCTACTTACATAAAAAATAGGAGTACGTATAGGTTTATATTCAAGTGGGAAATTCTTATTTGTTTCAATGTCATAATGTTTTGATTTTTAATTGGTTTAAGGAGCCATTAAAAAACCTAGGAGATTGAATTAAATATAAAAATATATACATTGTCTTATTTCAAACATGAAAATAAACATTGTCCTTGATATTCCTTAATTATAGGTAGTAGATATCTGCCTCCCTTTAGCCTTGGTCCTGAGGCTGACTTTCCTGTTGGAGATGGTAGTAAGATGATAGAGAAGGGATGTAACAGACCAATCATGTCATAATAAACTTGAAGATGACCAATTCTAGGAGAGCAAGGATATGCTCAGAGAACCTAACTCACCTTCGATATGCCTTGTATGAAACCCCTCTCTTTCATCCCAACCCTGCACCCCTGGTCTCTTTCTGTTCCCCATCTTTGTATTCCCGTTCCATTGCCTTTGTTTCCATGTATAAGGCCTCATTTGGGTTTATTAGATTTGGAGAAAGTTTTTCTAGCAAGTATACAATAGCTTCAGGTTCCTTAAATCTTCTATGGTCTGGGAAAATTTCTCTCCATGCCCAATATCGATATTTATTAACAGGATTTGTATAGAACTAGAGCTCTGAGGGGTCCCAGAAAGTATGTCTATACTTAGCAGCCTTGGTTTCTGATTACAATTTTATTGCATTAATTGGGTAACCTGAGCATTCACCCCATCTGGTTCTTATGTCAGCATCTTCTAGCATAGAAGGATTTAATTTTCCACCTCTATTCCCTCAGTTGTTTGTGCTTTTATTTCAACAATTACTTTCAGTTTTATTATATATTAATACTCATTGCATTGCTGGTCATCACCTGTAAGCCCAAGGTCAAATTCTAAAAAACATGCCACTTCCTCTCTAGGGACATCTACAAAGGAATATAAATAAGAAAATCCACACTTCTCCACTATCAGTCATCCCCTCAGTTAATTCAAGATGACTATCTTGGCTAGAAATACATAGCGTATACAATTTTTTACTCAAGGATCAGGGCTATTTGTAAGTGGAGTTTTGGCAAAGGTGGTGAATGCTTAAAGTTGGTAAAAGGTTCTTGGTTACTATAGATTTACTTCAGGATCCAAGGACTACCCGCTGAGAGGTTATGCCCCTCTTCACAGAGGTGTTACTTTCACCCTGGACCTGCACTTCTAATTTCCTTGCTTTCAAATCTGGCACTGCCTCCCTCTCCTTCTTCCAAGTTTTCTCAATGAAACTTCACTCTAAGTACAGGTGAGACTTCATCCTGGATCCACCTCTCTTAATTCACTTGTACTTTTCCCAAGTGTGAGTCATTGATTCCAGAAATTATCTCTGAATGTTAGCAGTACAGACGTGCTGGTCACAACACCACAAGCTAAATATAAGAAAGGTTGGGAAGAAGCTTCGGGACTCCAAATTTGGAAAACAAATCCAGAGTGGGTAAAGGCCAATCAGAATAGATTTCCTCATCAGTGTGGATTTCAACACGCCTAATACTTGAACTATTTTACTTTTAAGGCAGAGCATCATTGGGGTGCCTGAGTGGCTCAGCTAGTTAAGCATCCAACTTCAGCTCAGGTCATGATCTCACAGGTGGTGGGTTAGAGCCCCACGTCAGGCTCCATGCTGATTGATGGCTTGGGGGCCTGTAGCCTGCTTCAGATTCTGTATCTCCCTCTCTCTCTCTGTCCAACCCCCATTTGAGCGCTCGCTCTCTCTGTCTCTCTCTCTGTCTCTCTCTCTCAAAAATAAGTAAAGAAACCTAAAAAAAAAGACAGAGCACCATTGCACACATCTCCCAAAGATCAACGATTTTAAAGGGGAGTATAGGCTAATACCATTAAGAGGTAGAAAATGTATGCAAAGTTCTCTCGTCATCAATGAACTTTGTAATTTACATTATTAAGTTGAACAATTAAGTTATCTTATAGATCCTCAAATATTCATACCACTGTTTCCTACCTTCCCTACTGAGTAAAAAAGTAAGCAAAACTATCACTTTTATTACTATTAGGGCCCAAATTGTTGAGCATGGCTTTAGATCTTTTTGCCATGTGGGTCTGTACTATTAAATTCCAGTCATACACAAAGCTAAACTAGGAGTCTTTACATACAGAAGGGGCTAGCATGGGCCTGATTTATGACGTACAAAAGTAGAAGGAAACTCATTCTTTCTACAGCCATTTGTATTCAAGAGGAGAAAAAGACAGATATGATAGGCGTGTGCCCAGTTTTTCTTCTCTAAGTTCAGTCAGTAAAGGAGCAAACATGTGCTTAGGGAAAATCTTACCTGAAGACTGAAAGAGCAGAGAATATGCTGCCTTCTATCACAGACTAGTACAAGTATATACTGCCTTATCCATAACTTTGAAGTCAATAAAAGCTCTATTTTTTTTCAAATTTGTAGCAAACTCATTTAGCTGCAAACCTCAACTGAGCAGATGTTATGCCATTTATTCATTGTTCCTACTTGGAACAAATATTCCTTATTTTTGTTATAGACATAGTAACCTGTTTTTAAGCTATTGTCTCACTCCAATCCACCCTTCCATATTTGGCTCTGCAAAGCTGGGGCTGGGATACTCCAAACACATTTTTCCTTTGCAAACTGGTTTCCCAAGCTCTTTTACCAATAAGTGGCACTAAAGAGAGGCAGGAACAGGGGAGAGGAGACTTGCTTAAACTTTTAAGCAAGAGATTAAGTACAAGTATTTTTAAATAACTGCAACAGAGGGCATTTGGGTGGCTCAGTTGGTTGAGGTCTGACTTTGTCTCAGGTCATGATCTCTAGGTTCCTGAGTTGGAGCCCTGCATCTGGCTCTTGGTTGTCAGTGCAGAGCACACTTCGGATACTCTCTCCCCCTTCTCTCTCTGCCCCTCCCCTGCTCACACTCTCTTTCTCAAAAATAAATAAAGCATTTAAATGACTATATCAGAATCCCTTGCATTGCTTTTCCAAAGGGCAGAATCCTGGGCTATGCTAGAGATCTCAGAATTGGGTGATATGGCTTAGGCTTCAGCATTGCTTTTTACTTATTTTTCTTTTTTTTAATTAATTTTTTTTTTAGAGAGAGAGCACACACACATGAGAGCAGGGGCGTGGCAGAGAGAGAGAGAGAGAGAGAGAGAGAATCCCAAGAAGGTTCCACACTGTTTGTGCAGAGCCTGACTCGGGGCTCCATCTCCAGAACTGTGAGATCATGACCTGAGCTGAGCTGAGATCGAGTCAGAAGATTAACCAACTGAGCCACCTAGGCAACCATAGGCTCTGGCATTTTTAAAATATTTCCCCAACCGATCTCCTTGCTTGGTTTAAGAACCACTCTCTTCTATCCACTAGAAAGCAAAAGTGGCCACATATACTTCAGTGGCTACTCTCCTAAGAGCAAACAGAGAAGCTATGAACTGACCATTCCAGAAAGTTCTCATTCATATACTACACAAAAGCCTATGTTCTCATAAGACTCCGTCTGAGGAAAAGAGAGGAGATAGTCTTTTGTTACCTGTACTAGTCTGATTGAAAAACAAAACAAATGTATAATGATTGAGGTAATGTTTAGGCTGGCTTCTACCAGCACCATCCTTGAGACCACCCACTGCTGAGCACCTTGACAATTAGGGTTGAGCGGCATTGTATACTTTCTTTTGGTATCTAGCCTCTGGCTCCTCTCAGCCTCTACACCTGTTGAATTCTGCTGCTGCTTTTTATGTTAGCTCTTCTTTCCTTACTACCACTGATGGATGCCTAAGGAGATACAAATGGGTGTTTGACAACTATCCTAACACGTTGCAGTTTCTGAACTATGTATGCAAATGAAGCTATGTCTGCAACCTCTTAGGAAACATTGCTTCTCAGTAAAGATTAAACAATTATGGTGAGGGCGCCTGGGGGGGCTCAGTCTGGTAAGCATCTGACTCTTGACTTTGACTTAGGTCATGGTCTCATGGTTTGGGAGTTCAAGCCCTGCTGTTAGTGCAGAGTCTGCTTGGGATTCTCTTTCTCCTTCTCTCTCCGCCCCTTTCCCCCTCACGCTTTTTCTCTCTCAAAAATAAATAAACTTAAAAAAACACAATTATCATGGTACTCAAAGGTGAGACATGGTATGAGTCCAAATTACCAGCATGATAGTGGAGGTGTGTTGTTATATACTTGCATTTAATTGATAGTAGATAATAGAAAACTTTCCTTTCATAAGATGCAAATATTTAAATATTTAATCGAATGCAAATGTACACATTCATACAATCACATACTTAGAATAATATAACGTTAGCTTGAAGGGACCTTGATCATAATTGAAACATAATCATTATATTGGTAGCCTCCAAACCATTTTAATTGTGCACCATTATATTCATCTATTTAATGTGTGTAGATATACATAGACTACTGTATTAATATGGTATGTACATTATAAATCTTACAAGAAAATATGAGAGAAAGAAAACAAATATATGCAGAAGCTCCAACGTTGTCTTCCTCAATCCCAACAGAGCAGCTGGCATATACCATCAAGTGCACACACATGGAGAGCAACGGAGCAGCAATAATAATCAACATCTATATAGAAAGGAAAAGCAAATCAACAATACCAGCAACTGAATGTGTCTATCATCAATGCTAGATCACACAGGTAAGCATACTCAGACCCTCTCTCTTGCTATGGCAGTTGATGAGAAATCTTGCATTGCCATTTTTTGCTCTGGGTAACTGTATGTGATGTCTTGTCTTGCTTTCCCCTCTCAAAGTCCCATTTTTGCTGTTATAAACAAAAGTTGCTGAAGACACCTCACTCACCACATTCCTACCTTATTTTTCCTCTTCACTGCAGCCTCTTCTAACATATCGTGTGGCCTCCTTACATTACTTTTTCCCTAAAACTATTTTTGATTTTCATGTAGCTATATAGAATGAATACCAGCATATGCTCCCAAAAGATGGATTTTCCACAAATTAAAATATTCTATTTAGCTCTAAATATGGAAACCGAAAATATACAACCCACTGTGAAATGAATTACTTATACATTGTGTGTCACATTTTAAACTAGCAACTCTATAACCTTAAAATACAGCTCAATCTTAAAGTATTAATTTTTGAAATGATGCATTTGTGCTAATGATTTACTGGGAGGAAAAATCCTTTAATCTTCCCCTTTTGCTTATGAACTTGAAAGTTGAACTCCATAGAAATGACTGACTGCAACAGCAGGGCTTTTCACCAGCTGATCAAAATTAACAGTTTCTTTCAATTGTTCTAATTAAGACCAAGGGGAGTTCTGGAATGTACCAACAGTATCTCAAATTGCTCTCTTGCTTAAAACTAGCTCTTGGGAAGGAGTATCAGCTTTTCCCTACAAATAGTTTAGTCTAAGTTGCTATTATTACTATTTACTAAAAGACCTTTACGAATATATCCCATGAGAATTATTTTCGGTTTTATTTTATTAGTTTAAAATGGATAACAATCAAAGATAAGAAACATAATCATCTTGAGTATAAATTTGTTAGAAACCAGAAGCTCTATCATTGATGTGTAAAACTGATGAAAGCTTTATAAATATGGGTTAGTGTTGGCATAGTAATAATTTTATCTTAATAATTATTTGACATTTATACTGGAAGTACAACTAGATAAATCAGATAACTGAATCATGATTATAGTAATGTAAGAATGAAACTTATTTAAATATTAAATATTTAAATATTAATATGAGTATTGTTGTATCTGCTAGTTGACTATCTCTCAACAAACAATTTCTAAGAAATGCTTTCCTACTGCATTTTGGTCTATTGTTATTCAGCCTCTAAATTTCTGATCTGGGTTATTAATAGAACATGTTTTCTTCTTAACAGTAATTTATTTAAAAATTATTCACTTAAAATGTTCATTTTCTTCAAGGAGCTTGCTTTGGAAGATTTAAATAAATTTTTGCTATAAATAAAACATTGCCTTAAAAGTTATATAAATAGTAAAGTATATAAAACAAATAAAATAGTAAGTATATAAAACAAATACCAGTATTTTTATCATCGAAGAAAAAGCAGGGTAAAATTATAAAACCCATATAAAACAAATACCAGTATTTTTATCATCGAAGAAAAAGCAGGGTAAAATTTAAAACCCATATGTAATTCAATAGTTGGTTATTTAAATGTTACTTATAAAGTGATAAAAATATAAAAAATTGTTTTCAAGTCAACCTATTAAATTCCGAGTGCCCTATGTATTATGATAAAGATTCCAGACCCCTATAAGTCAACCAAACATCAGCTTGGTTATAAAATATGATTGTGTTATGAGTGATGAAAATATTTTGCCTTGCTTCATCGCCATTTTAAAACATTTCTTTGAATGTGGCAATTCTCAGTTTTAAGACCTTTGAGAGGGCATACTCTTTAACCTTATACACAATCCCTAAATAAGTAATTGACTCTTTCAACTCTCACCGCTGTGTTAAGATACAAGCAATCTCTTGTTGTAATTAGCATTCTTTTCTAGGAGAAGGATGATGACCTGGTGGCTAAGTGGGCTAGCAGTCTTCAGAGAAGCATTCTCTTCCCTAGGGCTGGTCACAGACTATTTAAAACCACTGTGAAAGAGTCAACAGGATTAACATAGAGTCAACTTCCTTGGGAAATGGAGCCAAAGAGATTCTAAGGAGACAAAATACTTCAAGGTAATCACACTAGTGGTGAAAATCTCCAGACTTACTGGTCCTGTCACATCTAATTTAACTGATGACATAAACATTAAGCAGGGCCACAAAGTCTTTTTTTTTTTTATGAGCTTAAACTCTTTTTTTACTTCCTGAAAGCTCAGAATATTTCAATTTTTTTTCGAACAGAAACTGAAGTGGAATCTGTCATAAAAAGTCAGAAAACATCCTCTATTGAGACATGCATGCAAGATGATTAGCACCTTTAAATAGAAATGATTTTACCACTAAATTTTAAAATGTATTCAGTTTTCTCTTATTTCCAATTTTTATCATGAATCTTTTAAAACTTTTAATTATACATAAAGTTTACATAAATTATATGTAAAAATTTTACTTTATAGATAAAGATTCTTAAAATTAATATATATTTTTGTAGAACTTGTTTGTGTAATTGTCTATAAGGATTTGAGTATATTCTTATTATCAAGTGTCATGACTGAGGATTTAAATATATAAGTAGAAAATAGAACTTCAGGAGACACTTTCAATATTTATTAAATGATCATTTCATTGTCAATAGGTTAAGTCCAAATATTCTATTAATGTTAGTTTTTTCATAGAAGATAAAGATTTAAAATACAAAGAGCTTTCATTCTTTGTTTCATCTGTATAATATGAAAGGCATTTTATTAACTATTAATACAAGTTGTGTACAAATCATTATGGTGCATATTTATAATGAAGATATAAGTAACACTCAGTTCTCTCATCTAAAACATTTATAGTGTAGTTGGCTTATCAGACATATTGATGAGTAACAGGATATATTAACTATAAATGGTGTGCTATGTCTGGAAATACCCAGCTTCTAGGCTGAAACTGCACACTGGTGTAACCATGTGGGCCAGCATTAAATCCCATCCCAAGAGAGTTGCAAATGTCAAAAACCCTATCTGGGTCTATGGGTGGGAGAAAGCCTGGAGGTTTTAATTATTTATCAGATTTAAACTGGATCAGTTTTCTATGGAAAATAAATTTTATTTTAATAGAAAATATATAAATAATTATTTTGTATTATTATGGTTACTTGCTGGTTCAAGAGTTGAAGATTCAAGTAAATCTGGGATGGAGTTCAAACCATTTACTCATTAATTCATTTATGCATGCAATCACTTAATAACAAGCACTTACATAGTGCATACAATGTGTTTGGCACTGATTTATCTACTTTACAATTTCCTCCCTCATCTAAGATTTTGTATTTCCTGGTATATGTAATTGTATGGACTTTCACAGGCAAAGTAAGCTAACTCTGTTCATGATAGTGACACTGGCCTAGAGTTCATTGGAAAGAAGGATGCAGGAAAAGTAAAAATAGAATCTACCACAAGGGAATCTGTGCCTCAGGGGAAAAAATTAAAATCAGACCAAAGCAGATGTAATAAGGGCAATTCAGTGATAAAGCATGAACGTCAACAGGATGGCTATTACTTAAAGCCTTCTTGACTCATATTCTCTGAACATTTTATGCCTCCTGAGAATGAAAAAGTTACTGTATGATGTTGTGTGATATACTGTGCATAAACCATTTCACTAAACACTCATACTTGGTGCCAGAGCAAGTCTGGTATGGGACACCCATAAATGTGTAACATTAAATGGAAAGAGCCTTTCCTCTTCTGACTTTGAAACAAACCTAGAATTGGCACAGCTCTGTGATAATTGGGAAATTAGTTAAGATAATGAAGAGAATGTTTGAAGCATCTGAAACCTAAAGTATGTCTTAAGTATGCTGAGCTGATTTACATAAGAAAGGAACCTTGGAATGAATACTGAAAGCCTTGCATTCTCACAGGTGGAGGCTGATTAGGTAGAAAAATTCATATTCTAAACCCTAAAGACTTCAAATTTGTAGAGGTCATTATCTGCCATCAAAAGAAACCAAGATGCCATAAAAGATTAAATCCTAATCTGCTCTACTGAAAAATGATATCATGGCTTGGGGACTTATTATTTAACCCCATGACTGAAAAGCTAACGGACAAAATTGAAGGTAGATAAACTGGCATCATGTCAGAAAAAGTTACATTTCCTAGACTATTATTTGTACACCATTAAAATACTATACTAGATTCTAAAAATGATTTACCAAATCTTCCACTCTGTGAAAAGGTTTCTAACATAAAGGGCCATGTTGGTAAGAAATCAAATAAAATACCTCAGCAAAATTTGCTAGGTTAAAAATTTGGCTATTTGAAGATAAAATACTTGAATTTGAAAAACAAAAACACAAAAATTATACAACCCAATATTTAGAGAATCCATTGTTTACTCATATATTAATTTGAAGGTAAAACAAAACAAAACAAAAATATTATTTTGCAAAATTATACTACCAGAATTCTTAAGAAAAACTGCAGCTGCATAGACAATGTCCATATGTAGGTAGGTAGGTAGGCAGGTAGGCAGGTAGGTAGGTAGATAGATAGATTAGATAGATAGATAGATGGATGATAGATAGATGATAGATAAATAGATGATAGATGGATGGAGAGATAGATAGATTTTATTAGGACAAAGGGACTTAAGTTTAGAGAAATGAGAGGAATCCATCTGGTGTCCCCTAGTGATATTTAAATAATAGATTGAATTATAAATTTGGACACTCAACTCCTTTAGTTGCAAAGTGAATATACAAGTGGCCCTTTATTTTACCTCATGTTTGAATGAGAGAGATAACAACTAAGAATGAATTTTGTAAAAAAAAAATAATTTTAAGGCAAAATAAAGGAAAAATGAACTTACATGCAAAAGTGTCTAAACTGATAAACATGAACATCTTATTTATCTTTTCATCACACAAAATAGACTACAGGTAGGGTTTTAACTTTCCCAAGACACCTGTCACCTAAAGAGGTGATGACTGTATCTATGCCAGCAATGGCCCAGTTTGGTCACAGATCTGTTTTCTACCCTTTAATTGCTCTGCTCTGTATGGTGGGAGGGTTAGCCTCTGCAGGCTCCCTAGGCCCCATAACTAGGTGTGGCTCAGGAGACAGATGGGTTGAAAACTGGAGATTAGGAGAAAAGCAGAAGCTAAGATAGTTCACCTCCTACTTTGGACAGCCATTCCAGCTGTAATCACATTGCTTCCAGAACTTTAGCTTCCACTGAGTTTCCAGTCTACTTATAATTTCTCCTGAGTGACTTATCTCTAAATACCCTTAACGTTACCTCCTATCCATATCCCTTCAAATAGTCTTGGTGTGACTGTAACTTTCTGTTCTTCCTTATCTCTGTGTTGTGTCACTGTTCCATCTGTGGCATCTTGGCTCCATCATCACCACTAGTGCAATCAATTCCTGTATTAAATATTCTCTGGAACATGTAGAGTGGTGTCTATTTCTCTGGTTGAACACTGACTTATACAGTAGTTAATATATTTTTTAATGTTTTCAGTATGATATGTCAGATTCCCTTTGAAGTGTCTTACATTTACTAAGTCAGTTAACCTTCACAATAGCTGTATTAGGGGAGTTATTAGTTTTGTCTCTATTATATAAGAAAAAACTAAAGCATAGATAATATTTAATAACTGCTAATGTTCACATGGCTAGTAAGTGGTGGTAACAAGATTTTAATCAAGATAGTTTACATTCTTTATTTTATTTTCATTGAAGTATAATTGACACACAATGTTACATTAGTTTTACTAGTGCAACATACTGATTTCACAAATCCATACACTATGCTATGCTCACCACAAGTGTAGCTACAGATAGTTTACATTCTTAACCATGTACTTACTGCCTCTCTGCTAAGGTTGACCTCACTACCGCTAAATAGATTATCACCCACTCAAGCATTTGATCAAAAATATATCACTGAGTGTCCAGAGTTCCATACCATATATAAGACTTAGATTAGAATTGTGCCAGGCAAAGAGGAAGCATTCAAGAATTCAAAGTTGAATTTCCATATTATTATCACATTTAACTTTGCCAAGTAAATTTTTTTTTATCTGCTATTATTATTTCTGGAAAGGAAAATGTGATACTAAAATTTTAACAACTATTGAGAAAAGTGTAGGTCTTAAAATTAAATAAATTTAGTATTATGAAAAATTTACCAATTACCTCATTAAATAAGTCCATAGCAGACTTGTGAAATTAATCCACAGATTCTAGTTTTGGAAAAGCATTCCTTTAAATATGGTATTGCAATAATTATAGAAATTAAAAGCACTAATACCTACTCTGTTAAAAAAAATAGAGTTAAGGTAAATATTGTTGTTTATCAATACATAATATCTTCTCTCCCTTCTTCACAAATTCTATTTTTTTCTTAGGAATTTAATTTATTTCTACATGTCAGCATGCCTTGACCAAAGCTGGCCTATTAGGAGTCACAAAAGATAAGTCCTGGTTACATCAATTCACTCACTAGTCTGATGTGCCTTGATATAGAGTTTTTAATGTTTAAGACATGAGCATTTGGCCTAATTGTTGTCAATGAAACTGGGAACTTCTGGAGAGAAGTCAACTCTCTCCTTCTCAGGAACAAGAAAGCCTAATGTCCAGAATTGTTACTAGCAGCCATTCAGTGGATTCAGTAGCATGGTAGATTGACACAGTAGATGACAGGACAGACAGACTGAAACTATCTGGGTACTGATGAATTTATTGAGTTATTAGATAAACAAATCCTGAGCCCCAACCTACATTTGGACTTCCTATTACTTGATAAAATAAATGTCCCAATTGTGTTTCTATTCCAAAAGCCTATTTAAATACAATGATACAAAAGTAACAAACAATAGATACTAAATTTTCAGATTCTGATACAACCTTCCCTGATAAATAGATGAATAAATAGATGAATAAAATCTATACAGAAGTGCAATAGTTGTAATTTGTTTTTCTGTATCTAGTCTCCTAGCCATCCAGTAAAATTAATGTTTTCTAAACAATTTTAAGTTCTTTTGAGAATATAATTAAGCTAAATTACTTTGAGAAGGTGAAAGCTAAATAATTTTCAAAGGAAACTGCATGTGTGCCTATCTGTACAAAAGTTTCAGAAATTGTATTTTTACTTTGAAGCCCATCTATAGAATGTTGAGTTGAGCCATTGACTGCAGGTTAAGAGTCCTTACATATCTGAAAATAACCATTCTTAAACTGAAACTTGATATCAATTTCTGGCTTAGAAATCTTTCAGTGGTTGGCAAATATCATACAAGATAAATGTCCAGTTGTTTTGCACCAGAACCACTTTATCCCCCTTCACTCTGGTCTTTTCTGGATTAATAAATCAGCAAATACTGAACTCCTACAGTTCTTCAATGTGTGTTTATGTTTTCTGTCACTACACAATTGTTCTCAACCTTCTTTAACTTAGAACAACTTGAGGGAGATTTCTAAAAATACCAAACCATGGGCAATAGCCCCAGAGATTCTGATTTAATTGGTCTGGTGTTGGGTCAAACATTGGTATTATTTATAATTTCACCAAATAATTCTAATGTGGCCTCTGAGTTATAAAATCTATGATTTATCAAGTAAAGTGATTTAAAAAATACTCACATTAAATGTTGTAGATAACAGGTAGGTATGGAGCCTATGGTCACTGACAAGCAGGTAAATTAGTGGAATTATTTAAATAATGGATAGAAGAGGAGTGAATTAGGAAGAATCTTTCTTGAGAGGTGAAATTAAGAATGAGATTCCAGGGGCCCCTGGGTGACTCAGTTGGGTGAGCTTCCAACTCTTGATTTTGGCTCAGGTTATCATCTCATGGTTCATGAGATTGAGCCCCATGTAGGGTTCTGCACTAACAGTGAGGATCCTGCTTTGTACCTCTCTCCCTCTCTCTGTGTCCCTCCCTGGCTCATGCCCTCTTTCTGTCTCAAAAATAAATAAACTTAAAAAAAAGAGAGATTCCAGTAGGAGAATAATTCAGTCTGGGGACAGCAATCATAATAAGTTAGATGCAACCCCTTTACCTAACCCCTGCAATCCTACAGATTAGTGTTAAGATATGAATTATTATGAAATAGTATAATGTTACTGTGACATTATAGTGAAGTTCTGTGTTTGTCATTATCCACTTCTTTGGATTGTGAAGTAAAAGGTATTTATAAATATTTCCTCTTATTCAAATTACAAAGGTGTCTTATGATATAGTCAGCCAGCAAATGAATTCTAAATCTATTTAGAAATAGCCGACAGAATAAGCTCCTTCTATACTTTGAATGTCTTTAAAGATATAAATAAATCATTACAACAGGGATGATATAAGAAATAAATGATGGCATCTTTGTTCTTTGTAAGTGTAACACAAATAATCATTAAAATAAAATTAATTGGATCTGTTCACATATGTCATAGTGAACACCTGATTTTTTTATGCATAATATTAAATAAACCTTTGCTTTAGGTAGTATTATTCTTTGGGGGGTATGTTAAAAAATTATAATTCAGAATCGTGTGCATGTAAACATTTTCACATATGCAACCAGTCTTACTTCTTTAATGGTAAACAAACAAACAAACAAAAAGCCTTTTACAAGAGGACAAGCAGTTAAAAGAGAAGTGGAATTATTTGTACCAAGATGAATGGTTAGTAATTGAAATGAATACCATTTTTTTAAAAACTTAGAAAATCAGTGACTTGAAGAATAGGAAAGCAGACTCTCTGAATCAGTATGAACCTGGGCAGCATTATTAGGTGTCATTTCCCAGTGAACCTACAGTAAGAAGCCATAAGGCTTGCACCTGTCACCACTATGCTGAGATTAGTTACTCTGCTTGGCATCGGCTTTAAGTATGGTGCTGAATGCTGTTTCACACCAGACAATCTGAATATGTCACCTAGAAAATGAATATAAAGTTTCCATTGTTATTTTTTTCTTAGGAACTTGGGCCCTGTATATCCCTACAAGAAAGATTTTTTTCTGTGGAACTCTGATACACTGCCATGTACATAGATGTTTTACACAAATTACGTGCCCCTTTGATGCATTAAGATACAGAAGCATAAGACATTAATTTTCTTGAAGAAATTCTAGGCTTCTAAAAGGAATTTAGTAACAGGATCCTACTTTGGACCTCACACCACCAGGGCTGTCAGGCTCTTCCTTCTCTAAGATTGGAACATATGTAATAACAAAATGACTTAATAGCGGAAGAACACATTACTTTATGAAAGACAATTTTAACTATTTCAAATCTGGATAACTCACGTTAGCACTCAATAATTGCTGTTGTAATGCTAGTTACTTTAGTTTCTCCAGATGACATCTTTTGCCTGTTCTTTCTTCCTAGTACAGGAGATGAGGTAATTCCATGGATTAGTAACTATTGTTAGATAATTATGGCCACACAAACCATAATGGATATCATTTGCAACACCTAGGTAGATGGAGGATATGACATAAACTCTTGTCCATAAGTGACTTCAGTTTGGGAAATGGACAAATTAAGGGCTAAGTTAGACCCTAAAGTTATTATCACCATTATGACTGTTGACTTCTGCTGTCACTGGCCAGAGTGTCTTCCTCTGCTGTCTTTCTCTGTTGTCACTGGCCAGAGTGAAAACAATGACCAGAGGTCATAGGGTTATGCTAAGGTCTGGCCTATCTTAATGTCTTTACTTCAGAAGAAAATTTGAAGAAAATTAATATGAATTAACTTGAAGCAAATTAGCACCTGCTGAGGAACAATATCTATAGCCAAATCTACTCAAGTACACATGGTTTTACTTTTTAGAAAAAGAAACCCTGGGGAATCTGCGTGGCTCAGTCAGTTGAATGTCCAACTCTTGATTTTGGCACAGGTCATGATCCCAGGGCCATGGGATTAAGGCTCGTGTCGGGCTCACTCTGAGCATGGCACCTGCTTAAAATGCCCTCTCACTCTCTCCCCCCACCCTTTGGCCCTCTCCCCTGCTTGTGCTTTCTCTTTCAAAATTTTTTTTAATTTAAAAAATGGAAACCCTCAAATGAGGGTTTCATGACTGGAAAAGTTACTATCATGATTTCTTATATTACCCCAATTCCTCTCTAATGATGCATGAAGTATTAGATGATGAGGCATCTAAGACTCATTGCAAAGTGATTTATCTATGATCAAACACAACAGAGCCAGAAATGGTTGTGATAAATTTTATATATCAACACCAAGACTAGCAGAATAACATCTTTAGCAATATACAGCATTTCCAATAAAAAGATGTAAAGGTGAACTATGTTTATCATAGCCTGATTATGGTGTTTGGATTTGGAATAACAAAAACAAAAACTATAATGCTCATGAACAGATTAATCTAGTCACTCAGTTTTTTCATTCAACATGCTTCACGTTATTTTCTTCCATAGCATCCCTACCATAATGGTATTAAAAAAAAAAAAAAAAGTCATCCTACGAGTTTCTTAAAAGATGCTATGGTTTCATTCTTCTACTGGTGATGTCCTAATGTATTTCTTGATTTCAGAGCAGGCTGAGCTTCTCTAATGGATTACCTCCCCCTCATCCAGACCCTTTACTATACTCTTTATAAGGAAATGCCAGCCAGCTGGAACAGCAGGGCAACAAGTACAGCTGGGAATTCCTGGCCCACAGGTGTCCATTCTCACATTTGATAGCTTGCCAATATCAAAGCTAGATTTGTTGAGGGGATCCCCACAGTTGTTTCACAGAAAGAAAATTATCCACTGGCACTAAAAGTAATAATCCCCTCTTCCATATCTGACTTAGTTCTTGAGCTAGAGCCACAGGACCTTTTCCCCACCAAGACTGAACCAGTATCAAGTTCTCCATCCTTTTAGCAAGTGGGTGGCAGACTGTCAGGATGGGAATTAGATGGGTACAGGTGGCACCACCTGCTTGAAATGCTTTTCAGTATTTTGTGTTTCATTATTGCTATGCACCACTGTACCATTCTTTCTTTTCTTGCCAATAACCACAGTACCATTTGTTTGAGCTTAAACTCAAACTCGGATTTTGGATTAAAAAAATGAAAGAGTTTTTTCATTGTGCATATGGAACAAGTTTAGAGAAAAAATAATTATTTTATGTAGAATGGCATACAATCTAACCTAATTAGAAAGTGCATAGATTCATTAGTAGATAGATAAGAAGTGATATTACTGATTATTATCCAGGAACTATCCGCTTGTTGGTTTAGCTGAAATACAGTAAACTTTGTATCCTAAATAATATGTACTGATACAAAATTCAAATATAAATTCTACAAATTAATAAGGATGAATTCTTAACTCATCCATATTTTATTCTGATTAGTTTCTTAGACATTATTTCTTTTAGAGTTATTAATTATCTTACTTTGTATTTCAGCTAAGCTTTAAACAGACAAATAGACTGGCATTTGCTGCGCTTATGAGATGGGGTACTTTTTCACAGCATCATCTTGAGTGTGACAGCAGACAACACAGAAATTGTTTACTAACTAGAAGCAAAGGATGAAGCAGTTTAATCAAACTTTAGTCTGGGGGCGCCTGGGCGGCTCAGTCGGTTAAATGACTCTTGGTTTCGACTCAGGTCATGATCTCACGGTTTGTGAGATTGAGCCCCGCGTCAGGCTCTGTGCTAACAGCACGGAGCCTGCTTGGGATTCTCTCTCTCCCTCTCTCTCAGTCCCTCTCCTGCTCTCTCTCTCTCTCTCTCTCAAAATAAATAAACTTAAAAAAAAATTTAGCCTGAGTTAAAAGTATTAAGGTAATGACTTCAAAAGAAGTGTTTCAAACTGCCCAAAGATCATGTACAGTGGTTAAGAGAGGCTTTGGAGTAAGATGGCCTATCTACAGCACTGAGTTTACTAAATGAATCTCAACATACAGCATAAAGACTATTACTTAAGTTTGCTGGTTAAATTTACTTATTTGTTTGTTTGTTTTTACCAGTCAGGGTACTAGCATGAAAGATAAAACACATTTAAACAGCAAAATTGTGAATTTAATAAAATAACCATTTATTAATTGGTGGGTGGGATAAGGAAACTAACAAGGAATAATTCTGTCCCTAGCATAAGATCTGAATGGACAAGGAGAGGGAGGGATTACCAGAACCCAAAAAGAGTAATTATAAAGCAGTAAGAACCAACTAACAGCATTTGTGGACTTAAATAGAGGGATAAAACCATGGCCAATGAAAAACAGGAAAAGAGACAGGACCTCATTCATCGTTTAGCCCCTGTGCTCCTGTGGGTGCCTCTTACTGACCTAACCCAACCAGAAGTCAGAAGCAAGGGAGTCCTATAATGAAATCTATAAAGTTTGGTCTCCCAAAGAAACAAGCAAAAGGTGGAGATCTGGAAGGGAAAACTGAAAATATCCAGTGCAATCCATATATTTTCTCTCTAAAATCTATTCTTTTTCTTTTTTCAGATTATGGCAGTCTAATATTAACTCACATTTTATTTATTGTATTCTCATAAAGTCATAAAAGGATGAGTGGAAAATGAAAAAAAAACAGCAAAGTAATGAAAAGAAAGATAGATAGCCATATAAAACATTACTGCTATAGGCCCTGCTTCTATACTTGGCCACAAGGTACAAATTGATGACTGCAGTTTTTATACTTCAGCACATATTCCATGCTCTCCTTAGTGTTAGCCATCCTCTTGACTAGACGGTGTCCTTTCCCCACTGGAGTAAATCAAACCTTCAATTTCCCAGAATCTGAGTCCCTGATGGGTGGTCTTATTTTTATTGAGTTATAATAGATTTTCACTGATCAGGAATATTAGGCAAGAGAGCTCTAAGGGGTGCCTTAGTCTCAACTGTATAGCAGAAACCCAATATCCCCAGTGATGATTAGTATCACACTCCCAGACTGCTATAGTGATCCTCTCTCTCAGCCTTTTGGTTAAACATATCCACAATGTCCAGAGGGAGACCTCAACTTCCAATTTATCTGGACCTATTATGATGTTCACTGATAGGACGACTCCTCCCCTAAGTAGCAGGATATTTAAACACCACATGCCCAAGGTGGCAGGGAAGATAGGCAAAATGTTTTCTAGGGGATAATTTAGTGAAATTATGAAGAGCCAATTCTACTTTCCTCAGAACAACAAAGTGTGTATTTGAGACAATACCATCACATATCAACCACAAGTTTATGGCATATAGCATTTCCAGTAGGAAAACACTTCACCCTCTCAGGATGTTTTCTCCTAGTTGGTACCACAACTAAGTCAACAGCAGCCTATTCATTCTCTCAGAGCTGCTCCTATTGAGTCATGAAACCTAGCTTCAACTGAGCCTCATGAAAATTCCAGATAATTCTGTAGGGGAGCCCATTTTTGCATTTCCTTTGCATAAAATGAATCATCTGATCAGAAGCAATGTTTTATGGAATATAATGATAACAGGTAAGGCATTCCTAATATCCTTGAATGACTACTCTGGCAGAAACACTATCAAAAAGGGAGAAAAAACCAGTTCCTATAAAATATGTAAATCATTAAACCCTTCCACAAGAGATGGGGTCTAATATAATTTACCTGCCACTAGTGGATGGTGACCTGTTGGGGGCTGAGGATTTCTCTCTGATGTCGGCAGATTGAAAATTCATTCGGAAAGAAAAGCCAGAACAATCTTGGTGAAAGGAAGTCCATGTTGTTGAGCAAATATGTAATTCCAACCCTGTCTCCATGGGCCTTTCCTACATAAGCCTTTAATCAAAGGAAAGAGGCTGATTAACAACCCCAGGATAGGTTATCTTATCTACCTACTTAATGAGAACTTTTTAGTGAATGGCCTCTGGTGGGCATTTGGTGAAAAATTTGTATCTTCATGCCTTTGCCACCTCTGAGAGATCCAGCTACATACTTCTAACCTGATTTACTTAGTTACTTAGCTCCAAACCTATATTATCAGCCATCTAACCTATTAGCCACTATAAGTCAGAATCAATCTGAACCTCAGGCCATCTCTTCTACATTAAGTGGACCACTAAAAATACCTAAAGTTCTTCTCACTGGGAAAATTTCCCTTTACCAGTGGCTTTCAAGGCTATTTCTGAATAATGCTGTAGTGCTGTTATATGTCAATTCTCTATTAGGCATTGAGTAAAAAGCCAAAAGAGACAAAGCCCCTGCCTCTGTGGACCTAATAGATTAAGGCAAAGGTTCCCAAACTGTTTTGGTACACAGCACACTTAAGTTTCTTAGTAATTTTTTTGGAGCATCCCCAGGCCAAAAGAAATGCCTTATACCGTTCTATTTATTAAGTATTCAGATCTAAACAACTTAGTTATGTTCTAACATGTTACTTAAAATAATAATATGCATATATTAAAAAAAGTTACTACATTCTTTAATAATCATAATGAATTAATAAACCATAATAGGAAGTGTGCAGGTGTTGAGCACTGCTCAAACTTCGGAATTGCACTGGAATATACTACCCTGGGAATTCACCAGTGAACAAGATGGCAGAACCCCTGCCCCTATAGGCCAGAAAGCCCACTTTCTCTGTTTTCTGTCTTCCAGACCAAAGGGGCATTTCCCCTCCTCATCTTTCTTTTTAATTTTTTTAATGTTTATTTATTTTTGAGAGCAAGAGAGACAGAGCACAGATGTGGGAGGGGCAGAGAGAGACACACACACAGAATCTGAAGTAGGCTCCAGGCTCTGAGCCATCAGCACAGAGCCTGACACAGGGCTCAAACTCGTGGACTGGGAGATCATGACCTGAGCTGAAGTCCAACAGGCAACGGACTGAGGCATCTAGGTGCCCTTCCCCTTCTCATCTTTTTTTAATGTTTATTTATTTTTGAGAGAGAGAGAGAGAGACGAGAGAGAGACAGAGAGAGAGAGCACAAGTGGGGATGGGGCAGAGAGAGAGGGAGCCACAGAATCTGAAACAGACTGCAAGTTCCAAGCTGTCTCGAACTCACAACCGTGAGATCGTGACCTGAGCTGAAGTTGGATGGTTAACTGACTGAGCCACCCAGCTGCCCACCTCCTCACCTGTTTTAAAGTGGTAAAAAGCACATAACATGAGATCTACCCTCTTAATAATTTTTAAGTTTACGGTACAGTGTTGTTAACTATACGCACAATGTTGTACATCTCTAGAAGCTTTTTATCTTGCATAACTGATCTCTAGACTCATTGAACATCAACTCCCCATTTCTCCCTCACCCCAGCCCCTGGCAACCTCTACTCTAATCTCTTTTTGTATGGATTTGACTACGTTAGGTACCTTATACAGGTGGAATCAATAGGTAGTATTTGTCCTTTTGTGATTAGCTTCTTTCACTTAGCATAATATACTCAAAGTTTACCCATATTGTTCCAAATGGCAGAATTTCCTTCATTCTTATGTATGAATAATACTCTCTCTCTCTCTGCCCCTCTACTATTATAATGTTGCTCCCTATATCTTCCTTCAGATCTATCAATGTTTGCTTCATATATGTGAGTGCTCTGATGCACATATGTATTTTTAATTGGTATACCTTTCTGGTTATGACCCTTTTATGTCATTACATGTCCTTCTTTGTCTCTTTTTACAGTTTGTGACTTAAAAGTATATTTTGTCTGGGGCTCCTGGGTGGCTCAGTCATTTGAGCCTCCAACTTCAGCTTAGGTCATGATCTCGTGGTTCCATGAGTTTGGGCCCTGTGTTGGGTTCTGTGCTGATGGCTCAGAGCCTGGAGCCTGCTTCAGATTCAGTGTCTCCCTCTCTCTCTGCCCCTCCACAGCTCATGTTCTGTCTCTCTCTCTCTCAAAAATGAATAAACATTAAAAAAAATTTTAAGTATATTTTGCCTGATATAAGGATGGCAACCCCAATCAGAATACCTTTGTCTGTCCTTTCATTTTCAGTCTATGCATATTCTAAAATCTAAAGTGAGTCTGTAGACAACATACACTTGGATATAGCTACTCTATGTCTTTTGATTGGGGAGTTTAATCCACTTACATTAAAGTAATTATTGATAGGGAAGAAGTTACTATTGCCATTTTGTTAATTTTTTTCTGCCTTATAGACTTTTTGTCTCTCTTTTCCTTCTGCTGTCTTCCTTTGTGTTTCATTGATATTTTTAGTAACATGCTTTGATTCACCTCTCATTTTGTTCATGTATCTTTAAAGGTATTTTCTTTGTAGTTACCATAGGATTTATATAGCACACCATATAGTTATAATAATCTCTTTTGAGCTGACAACATCTTAACTTCAACCATATACAAATACTCTACACTTTTCGTCTCCTCCAACACTTAATGTTACTGATGTCACAACTTATATCTTTCTATATTGTGTATCCATGAACATATTTTAGGTATATTTTTATACTTTTGTATTTTAATTTCTATCTGATTATTAAAAGTGATTTGTGCAACATCATTATAGGATTATGGTATTCTGTATTTGTCTATAGACTTACCTTTGTCAGCAACCTTTATACTTTCATATGGTTTTGTGTTCCTGTTTGGAATCCATTCATTTCAACCTGAAAGACTACCATTAATATTTCTTGTAAGGCAAGTCTAGTGGTGAAAATCTCCCTCAGTTTTTGGTTATCTGAGAATATTTTTGTTTCTTTCATTTTTGAAGGATAGTTTTGCCAAATACAGTATTCTTGGTTGGTAGGCTTTTTTTTTTTTCTTTCAGCACTTTGATTATATCATGTCATTCTCTTTTCACCTACAAGGTTTCTGCTGACAGATCCACTGATAGAATAAAGGTGGTTCTTCATACTTGGTGAGTCACCTTTCTTTTGCTGCTTAAAAAAATTCTCTTAGTCTTTGATTTTTGACATGACTATAATGTGTCTCAGTATAGATGAATACTGGAGTTTTAGAACTCTCTAAAAACAAACATGGTGGAATATATGTCAGAGTGTTTATGAGAGCAAACTGAATGGGTATGGATATAGAAATGGGCATACATGTGGGGTGAAGGTAAAGTTTATTTAGGTGTTATTGGTGTAAGCAATTAAAAAATATTTTAATTCAAATGTTTATCATCAAAGCTATCTGATCTCTTCTGTGGTTTTGGTACACTGCCATTTTCTATGGTGTCAAGTTCATCATCTAAATATCTATTTCTTCAAATTAGATATACACTTTTTTTTTTTTTACCTCTCAACCTCTGTAACAGATAGTCTTCAAAACCATATGTTATGCTGGTTGGAATTCCACTGAAATGTCATTTATTTCTAAAATATAATACATCTGGAAGAACATATCATGGAAATGACTACAATTAATAGCTTCTACTAGTTTAAGAAAAAAATTGTTCAAATGCCACAGTATCTACGGCCATCCAACTTTCTGTCCCCCCACTGCATTTTGGTTTTGTCTTCCTCAACAGAATTGTAGACTCCTTTCTGTACCCTGGACCTCTGTGTTACTATGACTATTCACTACAACAATTTCAGAGCTCTTCCTTTAGAAAAAAAATGCAAACCAATCCAAGGTGCTGTGCAAAAAGTTTTATGGCAACCATAAAAATTTCTTAAAAATAAATACAGCAAATAAATTTAGATAATGAAAATGCATTTGAGGTAATTGATTTGATAACTTGTACAGCCCAAACCTGACATTTTCATTCTCATCTTCATTTTGCTTTTAAGGAGATTTCCATTCCTTGACATGTTTATTGTTTTGACACTTAGCCAGTTTTGTCAAAGCATTTTCACTCCAAGGAGCCTAAACTAAGCAAATAAATATTATGCTATTTAAAATATCTTAGCTTTACGTAGAAAACTAGCATACTGACAAGTGATTGTTCATACACTGAATCTCTTGTCAGAAACCTGCCACTTTCATTAATAAATTTAAGACTATACTTCCAAGCTTGTTAATAGAAAAAAAAAATCTTAACTTATGAAGTGGCGACTGGTTTCTACTGCCCTCCACATAACCCTCTATGTGAGTTGTCCTTTAGGTGCCAACTTCGGAAGATTCAGGTTTGATTTTATTAAGAGCGTAAAAAAATTAACATTCAAAATATTTAGCCACAGTAATAAAAGGGACACAAACCATCAGAAAAGATGTGGGTCATTGTCTGGCCTGTAACTGTGTCAGACATTATTCTCTGTTTGCTGGATTGCGAGAGGTTTTGGGGTATGAGGATCACTCAGAGGATTCAAGGTAACAATTATTCATCAATGGGCATGAAAATATCACAATAACTGAACTCTCACTGAGTCAGTATGCACCAAGCAGTTACCAACTAAAACAGCATTTGTTCCCCTACATCTTCATGGACTGACTAGCCTTAATTGCAAAACTCAGTCCCTTCATATGATTGCAGAGGGAAGTCAAGCACAACAAAAACAATGGACTTTCATTGAAGATTTGTAAGTCATAAGAAGAGGTCACACTACTTAGCATTTAACATTATTTCACATAACGTTTATCTTCAACCTGCCTCTAGCCAAAGAATCTTCCTTATTTCCCTAATCCCTAGTTCCACTTGACCTCAAAGGTAGCAGACAGGGTTTTTTTTTTTTGTTTGTTTGTTTGTTTTGGTTTGTTTGTTTTCCTGAACATTCTCCTCTTTCTCATAAATTAGGATTTCTCAACCTTTGCACTATTGGCATGTTGGATCAGATAATACTTTGTTATGGGAAAAGTATGTATAGAGGCAGCCTCTAGGCCTCCACTTGCCAGTTTTCAGTAGCATAACCCTCTCAAGTTGTCACAATCGAAAATGTCTCCAGACATTGTTAAATGTTCCCCATGGGGCAAAACGTCTTCCAGGGAGAAAAAAAATGCTCTAACGCTACTTATTTCTTATTTAGAACAATTTAACAGCTCTATTCCAGGAGTGTCTGGGTGGGTCAGTCAGTTGAGCATCTGACTCTTGATTTCAGCTCAGGTCATGATCCCATAGTTTCATGAGTTTGAGCCCTGTGCCAGGCTCTGTGCTGATGGTGTAGAACCTGCTTGGAATTCTCTCTCTTGTCTCTCTCTGTCCCTCCCCCAATCACACTGTCTCTGTCTCTCTCAAGAAAAATAAACTTTAAAAAAATGATAAAAAATAGAAGCTCTCTTCTAGTGCCTTTAAGCTTCCACACAGTTATCTGTGAGTAGCTCATAAAACAAAGGACACATGCTCCGAAGAGGGTAGGGAAGGGAATTCTATTCTGTTGTTGTCCAGAAGGCTTCCTTAGGACTAGATAAACAACTTGAATCTGATGTATGTTCAATGAGACTATGAGCTTCATTATTCCAAGTAGCTTATGTGTTGTGTATGTGCTTTGTTGAAAAGGCCTTTATGGATAAAACACAATCTATTATTGCACCGTATATAAAATCTTTGTCTTGACAAGGTCTAAATTAAAGTCAATCCTAAATGTAATGCTTTTAGTGTAGAATCTTTCTTCTTGGTTTGAAAAATTCTCAGGAGGAGAGAAGTTAGGATTAGCATGCCATTTGACAGCTGCTTTTGGTCCATCTGCTTAGATATTCTCACTTTTTGTTTAATCATATTTTACTCTTGTTTATCTTTTACTTATATTCCTCTCTTTATCCAAGTCATATGTAGGTGTCTTAATTCTAAAGCTTAGTACCAATTCTTAAATCTTGTATATTTTCCAATTAAGCTCGGATCAGTATGAAAAACTCCTCTCAAACCACTTCTTACTTTTGTAGAGTAAGTTATCTGTATATTTCTTTCTTTTTTTTTTAAACACAGATTTTCAGTTTATTTTTATTTGTGTATAGAAAGTCTTAAATGCAGTTTGCCATTTCGGGACTTCATTAAAGATACATGCTGTATCACTCTTATAATAAAGAACCATCTTTTTTGATTTTTTAATTATCACTTTTTTTAACTTTATAGTTTATTGTCAAGTTGGTTTCCATATAACACCCAGTGCTCTTCCCCACAAGTGTCCTCCACCATGACCATATCTGTATATTTCAATATGATATGTTTCAGTAAAATTCTCCTTCAGCTAAATCAGAAAATACTCTCCACAAAAACAATCAATCACTGGCACACTTATAAAGAGGGTAAAATTGTATTTGGTTTTCTGGGCCTCTGACAATTGCAGAAATTAAGATTTATGGAGATGACATAATTTGTTAATTATTTCATGATTAAACTATCAGAAATATTGTTTTAACAACTATTTACAGAATACACCTTCACAAAGAAATTCATTGCATTACATTTTATAATTTTTAAGAGTAATATCCCAATTTACAAGTAAATTTATGAAACACTGAGATATATACTAGGTTTTATATTCTAAGAACTTCACAATCATTTCTTGGAAAAGTAAATAGATATTCTATTTCTAGAAAAAAGTGAATTAAGAGATTTCTAGATAAAACTGTTTATTAATTAATTTCTTTATATTTCATTAATACAAATAGTTAAAATACTTGATACTAGAACACATAATTATCAGTAAATACTCCCTACTTAAAATAACATGTAAATTTCTTGCTGCTGATTTTCATGACAAGGTTGGCATAGAAAATATATCAAACTTCAAAAGCATATAAAACATTACTTTGGAATATTTTACTACACCACACTTTCTTGTTATCTCTATATAGATACGCATTTATGCTCTGCCATTAATTTTTGTGAGAGTCAGCTTTGCTAATTAAAACTCTAGAACCATTCATTGCCAGAATTCTCTCTTATTGTACACTCAATTGCAGAAATAGAATTTTCATTAAGCTCTTTTTCCCCCAGTCTATTACACAGAATAGAATTGAAAGCACAGGTATAAACTCTACAGAAGCATCACCACTGATTTTACTCCTAACATGTTCTTAACTCTTGGCTTTTTTTTCTTGGCAAAGTAGAGGATAAAATACTTTTAATTTAAAGAAATCTCTTAATGTGAAGTCTTCTCCAGTGTAGAATTCTAATTGGGAAAATGTAGTAAAAATAACACTAATGATAAATATGCCTTTCCAATAAAATCTAAACATTACAAAATGCTGATGAGAGTATAGACAAATATTCTACAAGTAACAAAAGCTGATTTTGATAAACAAGAAGAAATATTTTTAAACAAAAGTGAGTTTAAATTAATAATTTTCTATCAGATTTGTCTTTATTTTGACTAGCTATATTGCCCCATTAAAGGCTATTTTTCTGCTTAATGCTAATGGATTCTACACAAACTAGTGAAATATCGTCCCCTACTGTTCAATTCTGATAGACCGGTTAAAAGCAAACTGTTTCAGCCTATCAAATAGTGGTGACCCCTGAGTCCTATGTGAATGCTAGATTGCAAAGAATAGAATTCCTTCTAGTGGTTCTATTCACAAAGTTATTAAACTATTTTCAATTAATTCAGTCAAGGCATTCTCTAATTTAGTTGAATGCTGACATTTTGGATAAGTAACTATAACTATCTTGGATAAGTAACTATAAAATGAAGAAAAGATATATGTTATTTTACCTATCCTTCTTAGTATGAAGGAATACTATATTTAGTAAATAAGTTATTTATTCCATTTAAAATGTTATATTCCCATTTATAATTACTCAAACTGTGTACTTATAAAACTAGCTTTTCTCTCAACAAAGCTTATCACTCATTGATTATTTTTTAATTTAAAATTCAGAAGGCATGATTTATTTATAATATAAGCAATCTTTCATTATAGCTGCCTGCATTTGATTCATTTTTGTAAAGGAGAGAGATTTTATTTTTTTAAATACACAATGCTTAAAAGCCATTTACCCTCATTTTTACCTTTATTTGGATATTATTTTCACATGTTTTGGAGGATAGACTCATAGCTATCTATAGGGCTTTTATACTGATAGCCTAAAGATAAATAACTAAAGCAATGATGTCTATTTGAATTTGTATTAAATTATAAAAATTAATGAAAGAAGCCATTTCAAAGTAATATCTGAAGAGGGTTAAGGGATTTGTCTTCTTATAGCTACTAAGTTACCAAACTTTCACCAGTTTTTTAAACACTTAGCTATAAGAAAAGAACACGCTTTGAACTGATTTATTTTTTAAGCAAAATACCTTTAAAATCAAAGATAATGTCCTTTCCATTTCTGCTCTGACCAACCATAAGAGCTATAAAGCCCCTTTACCTTATTTAAAAATTGACATCCCTGTCATTATTGAAACTGTGAGGGAATATGGCTATAAGTCACAGAGACAGAAATCCAAAATTCAAAGCCACGAGTGTCAGTTTATAGTCTTTTTGTTCATACAAGAAAGGATATCAAGAGTTCAGTTGAGGCCACTTAAAAAGTCTAGACTAAGGTGTTGGTATATGGAAAAAGGAACAACTAGAAAGGGATTTCTGTGACAAGATATATAGTAGTTAAATGGGTAAGAATATTGATAAATACACCAATCCATCCTCATAGACTAGTTATATATATCTCATTTTCACATTTATAAATTCCACAAAGACCAATGTAGATGTGGCCTGGAGAAACTGTATTCACTGATGTAGGAGCAGGATCTTCAGTGTTTGGTGGTATGCTTAACTCCTTAAGAATTTCAAACATCAACCCTACTCCTCAGGTCACCTCTCTCTTTGGGGTTAAGTCATCATTTACTATCTGTCAAACATAACTTACCTACATTGAAAAGATGTTCCCTCCCTGTTTTAGAGTATATTATGAAGCTTAAGAGAATGGGCTTTTACAAAAACATGTGTACAAGGATGTCCATTGAAAAATGTCCATTGAAGCATTTTAATCAATAAAGAAACTGAGATAGACTGTGGTTCACCCAGAGGAAAGTGGTAAGATAAATCCTGGAACACACATGAATGAAGCATATGGGTCATTTCTGGTTCAAGGTACTGCAGGAATTACTTATTTAATATATACTTGTCAAATTAGAAAATAAGTTCTTAAAAATATAAGTAAAATATTATGTTGATTACACTTGTAAACATATTTTCTACCCTCACATAGGATAAAACTGTATGGAAATTATTTTTTATGATATCTTTGTTGCTATACCTACTCTATCAAGAGAAAGAGCAGGGAAAAAACAAAAACCAAAAAAAACACCAACTCAAGAAGCAGAAAAAAAATCTAATAAGAAACCAAAATTAGGCAGAGGACTCCACCAGAATTTAAGTAACCTTAAAAGCTAACCCTTTATTTTAAGGTGTAATTTATACATTTGCCCAAATTCTACATTAAACTTAATTTTAAAATAGATTAGATAAATAGAAAGAAAGAAAGAAAGAAAGAAAGAAAGAAAGAAAGAAAGAAAGAAAAAGAAAGATAGATGATAGATAGGTAGATAGATAGACAGACAGGCAGGCAGACAGATAGGTAGAGAGACTGACTCTTGAATCACTGCCTGTTGGATTTCTTCTTCTATTTGGATCCCCAAAAGGTAAGAAACATTCAGACCAGTGTTCTTGAGAAGCATCTCATGCCAGTATTAACTAAAGGGTTATTAGTAATATATCTTTCAACACAAACTTCCTTCTCTTTCAGTCAGGACCAGTTTATCTCCATAATGAGTCAAGTCAGTGAAATGAGTGTATACAATGGAGAATTTTGAGGTTGAGGCTGCCACTTTGTTATTTAATGTAAGCTACATCCCAATAAATTCTTGTCGAGTTCAAAAAGATCTGTATTTATTCCTTTCTGACCTTTAGTCAAAGTGTGCATAATGCTGTTTCCTGTACAAGAACCACCTGTATAGACAAGAGTTGATATATGTTCATGATCATTTAGCAAAGTATTAGTCAAGTTGATTTTCAAAGGCCTGTTGTATTTTCCTCATCTCATAGATAGGGACTACATTTGTAATACTACTTAAATTAAAGGCCTAAAAAAGATTCTAACAAGATTCTTTCTTTGTAAAAGGTACATTTATACCAAGTATACTACATACATTTTAACAGATGTAATCATTTTTCATAAAATTATAAAAATCAAATATAGCAACACTGACTCAATTATTATTATCAAATGTACCAGAAAGTCCCCCATAAATAGATTTATTATATTTACAAGGCCCATGCCTTTTATGGATATCACAATATATTAGGTAGCCTGGTCCATTTGATTCAGTTGGAAAGAATAGGATACAAGTAATTAGAGTTGTGACTTAATCATCTTAATAGCTCAGTTTTTTACACAAATATACTGTTCTTTGGCCACAGATTCAGGCCCAAGTAAAGAATTTTACCTATGTAGGCCTTTCATTCCATGGGAATCTAGGAGAGACTGTTGATAATTTATCATGGCTTATCATCACTACTGAAAAGAACAGAAACCCTTGTTGTATCATTCACTGCATAGTCATCTGTAATAAGGATACTTCCAACCTCTTCAATCTCATCTAGTGTTTCAATTCCTTCAACGTGTCAAGGAATCTCTTGAGATTTTCAGTTGCACCTGCTGCTGCTTCTGCCCACAGTTTCATCCCCGACTTCTTTACTCAGCTGGCTCCTTCTCATCTTTCAGAAATAGGACATGTCCTCTCTGGTGCTGACTAATGCTAAGTAAACTCCTGCCATCTATCAATACCTCCCACCCTCCAATACACTCTATTATAACCCCCGTTGTTGTTGTTTTTTTTTTGTCTCACTCTCCAAAATCTATAATTTGCTTGCTTATCATGTATTCCTTATTTATTATCTGTCTTCTCCACTTGAGCATAAGCCCTGTATTGTATCTTTAGTTTCTTTCATGATGTCTGGCAAATTGTAGCTACTCAATAAATGGAAGAAGCAAGTTACTCATTGCATTTAACACAGAGGAACATGTAAAGCATATAAGAGGACTGCATTAAATAAGAGGACTGCATTAAAAAAAAGAGGACTGCTTTGAGTAATTCTACTGAGTACTATTTGTAACTGAGGATTCTAAAAGACAAATGTGAAAAAAGGAGAATATTTTCTCCCAGGCGAATGGATATTTGCACTATTGCCAGAAACATGCCAACCAAAGTAAAGTGACAGAGACTCAGTTGGATCCAGAATTGTTAACGAGACATCAGAGAGAGCTAGAGTAATGTGGCAGTAATAGCAAGGCAGGCATTATAAGGAAGTAAGTTTGAATCCCAAATTTGAATTGGGCTGTAAAGTAGTCTAAAAACTAGGCAGAGGCACATAATATGGCTGAGGTCTTGAAGTTAAAACTAACATTTCAAGGTAAAAATATATGATAACATCTTAATCTAATTAAGATTAGATGTCCAGGTTAGGCTACTAACCTGAAAGAGGTCCACAGGAGTCATTTTCAGAAATAGTATGCCATGGCTTTCAAAGTGGGTAGTAAGTCTCATTGTTAAATATGCCGTATTAGGCACTGTGAAGTTTCACTTAAGTCCTAAATTTATGAATATGTATGCTGTTTACCCAAAACCCTAAAAAAAAAAAAAAAGAGCATGAACTCATGGGAACAGCACGCTCTTAGTAAAAGCAGGCAGAACTGCAACAAAGAAGGTAAGAGGAAAGGTGAGAAGGTAAGACAAAACAAACCAAGCAATTAAGATGCTTTCAGCGGTGGCACCCTAAGTAAATTACACTATTGCAGACACAGCTCAAACGTGTAGTTGGGCAGTTTTTAATGTCTCAAATGGATCCTCACAATGTAGAACAATAGGGACGATTCAGAGCTCACAATTTTGTACTGCTTTTCTTTAAAATGGGGGCTTTTCACCCACACCTGAAGGTGAGGAGAAATTTTCTCCTATGAAAGTACCAAAGAAATACACATAAATAGATTCAAAATTTCAAAATATAATTTTCCTCACTTTGTAAAATGATTATACCCTGAGATAATAACATAGACTCTTCCTTCAGATTCATTCTACTTTGAAAATGAACATTCCGAATTGTGCCTAATTTGGAGCACCTAAATGCATGTATGGGTGTAAGCTGTCCTTTTAATATGTGAAATTGTATCTTTCTTATGTTTATTTCCTTATTCACGCCAATATAACTCTATGCAGATATGTACCTGCTGTAGCCTTTTTAGTCACATTTAAGGTTCCTGCTGGTAATTCCTTCTAGCTTCTTTGAGAATGACTGAAATAGTAATAAATAATAAAGCAATATTTTTCAATTAATCAGAAAATCTTTTTGTTACTCTTATGATTGTTATCTGTTCTTTTTATATATATATGACATCAAAACGATCAGATAAAAAACAAATTCCTTTATTTCAATGTTAGTTACAAGCATAAGCACTAGATTCTGACTTAACCTCCATGTGCCTCAGTTTCCTCATCTATAAAGTAGAGAGAATAACAGTATCTACTTGACAAGGCTGTTGTGAAGACAAAGCAACTTAAACTTTGTCAAATATTTAAGATAGTGCCTGCCCACAGAAAGCATTTCATAAATATTATTTATTACATATTTATTAATGTTAATCTTAAAGGAGGTCAGACATTAATTTGACTCTTTGTTATACAATTTCTGAAATGTCAATTTGCTTGGGCATTAGGTGGAAATAGAGTAAGATTCATAGAACTGTGCTCAGGTCAACAATTAGTAGGTTTCAGTTGTCTAGTTAGATTCTAAGGTGCCCCTATTCTGTGTTCCTAATTCTGTCTATATGTGATCAAGGTCTTCCTTTGTCATTTAGCATACTACTGAACATCAAATAGATTAGCTTTTCACCTAGTGACTACATTGAGAATCTTCAATTTTATGAAGGACTTCTAATGCAGTCCAGTATAGTCTTCTTCAGCCTACTAATTGACAGACACTAGAAAGCAGTCCACTTATATTGATACTTCTTTCCCCTGATGTGATGCAATAAAAGAGCTTCTCAATAACTCTCTGAGTACTCAGAATGTCTCTAAATTGAGAACTAAAAGAACTTTCTGAAAGACTTCTTACATTACATACAAAATAACTTTGTGTTCTTACCGTTCTTTTTCATTGAGGTTCTTATATTTTCCATGCCATGCTTTGTTTTCTGAAAACTATAAAAAATGTACTGCTCCCTTGGTAAGCTATATATATTGCTATTTAGATCCATGTTAAGTATTCTCCAAAAATCAAAGAAAGATTCAAACATAATGTTGTCCCACAGTTTCTCTATTCTAGTCCTCACTTTACTAAAATGTGTCTACCCTTGATTTTAGGATAAATAAACTAAATCAAATTCAGTATTTTATGATATAAATCATAAAGTTGTTCCTCTAGATTCCAATTAAAATGCTGGTATTAGTAATAGTATTACTGTTACAAATAGTTGTATAAAATAACATTTACTGGTTATTGTGTTAAGCATCTTATATGTAGAAACTTTTTAATCCTCATAACAACCCTGTAAGGTGTGACTCTTTTGTGCTTATTTTCCATATGAGAAACCAAAGCACAAAACAGTTAAGTAACTTGCTTATAATCACAGAGCAAATAAGAATTAAAAAGCCCAGAATTTGAATCCAGGAGGTCTGAATCTAGAGTCCAGCCTATGATTCACTTTACTAATCAAATATTATAATAATATATATTATAATCACTATAGAGGAAACGTAAGTATTCACTGAACTAAGTGATGTACAGGTTACCAGTGAAATTTAAGAGAATTATGATGCCCGAAGTCAAAATTAACTTTCCTAAAGGACAGTCTTTATCTGTTTACTGGTATCATTTTGATGTCTAGGCTTATTATATTGTGGAAAATTCAACTGTACAAAATAAAAAATACGAAAAATAATAATTTAGTTACATTAAATTGTAAAGTTACTAGGAAGCTAAAAGATTCAAAACATTATCCTCCCTGCTAAACTGAGTCATATTATCATGGGTATATATGACAAACCATATATTATTGTCCTTAAATTATTCAAGAACACAGACTGAGCTGAAGTTTTCTAGACCAAAATGTGATTGATGTTGACTGATATTGAGCATCTGAAAAACAGACACCATTTTCATGGGGCTTTAAAAGGTTCCTCCATTCTACTGTTGACTTTATTAATTAGTAGAGAAAACCCTAGTTTAGCTATACTTTTCCTCTACATTCTCAACATTCTTGTCATACGTTATTAACCTATTTACTTTCTAGTGTCGGAACCAAGAAGTTTAAACTCTCAGTCTATCCAATTTAAAAGGTTGATATAATCGACATCCTATAATGCAGCCCTATAATTGACTGAAGTTCTAAAGTTGACAATAATGAAAAATGGTAAGAATAGAAGTCTGACTCTGACAAACTAAGACAATTTCATAAATGTGTGGAATAGAGTAATCTCCATTTACCCTTGGGAGATAGTCCAACCTCTACACTATAAGTGACAGAGAAAATTTCACCATAATGTAGCAGGCTTCCTGTTTCAGAGCCAAGAATGAAACTCTCTAGTGAAATCACCATGTAAACATTTATAAATTCAGCAGCTGCCTGATTGATAATGCTCTTTCTTGGTTCAGTACTGCAATAGCATCACTTGTGGGGCTTTATATACACAAAGACATAAGAGACTCCATTCCAGATCTAGACCTAGTAGCTTTTGTTTGTTGCACTTCTCTGAAAGACTAGGAAAATTATTAAAAGCTCTATAAGAGATTATGATGCATATCCTGAACATAGAACTCTTAGTTCTAGAACATGAACTCTTAGACTAAATCCTGAGTGCATGAGATTTGGTGGCTCTTCATACGTGTGCATTCCATTAGCTTATTCTCATGAAATTGTTTATTTCATTGTAGTTCTACTGTCTTAGTTTTGGATTCATAATGCCATATGAGAAGATGTATCTTGATTGTACGTTCTTGATTCAAACAGCTAGATATATTATTATTGAAGTATGGTTGACATGAGATGTTATATTAGTTTCAGGTGTACAACACAGTGATTCAGCAATTCTGTACATAGTCAAGGCTCATCATGATTAAGTGTAATCACCATATGATGTTATTAGTGACTATATCCCTGTGCTTTACTTTTGAACTCTATGACCTGTTTATTTTATAACTGGAAATTTGTAACTCTAGACTTTTCACAGGTAAGGTCCATCAAACTATCTCCTAATCATTTTCCTTTGAGAAGACCTTGCTTCTCTAGGGTTAGACTTGAGGAAAAGCAATACTGTTAGTAAATCTAAAAACTCAAACATAAACAAAAAAGTTTGTTGCATGTTTGAAATAATACTTAAGTTTCTGCTTTAGTGTTTTTCTAATGCAGTCCTAAAACTTATACTTAGTTCCTTGTTGATTCATATTTTGCCTTGCTTTTTTAAAAGCATGACTGTTGGGGCGCCTGAGTGGCGTCCGACTTCGACTCAGGTCATGATCTCACAGTTCATGGGTTCGAGCCCCGCATCGGGCTCTGTGCTGAATGCTTGCTCAGAGCCTGGAGACTGCTTCAAATTCTGTGTCTCCTTCTCTCTCTGACTCTCCCTGCTCATGCTCTGTCTCACTCTATCTCTCAAAAAATAAATAATTGTTAAAAAAAATAAATAAAATAAAATAAAATAAAAGCATGGCTATCTTGTTTGCTTGACAACAGCAGATAAAAGGAGCCATCTAAGGGAGGAAGAAAGGTTGCTTAGTATCAAAGAACTATGAGAATAGGTGGAATTTGACATATAGAAGAATGATACCTTGGCTTTAAAGGTTGCAGAAGAAAACAATAAAGGGAAACACCAACTCTAATAACATACAGTATAATTAAGTATGCTAATAATGATTCAAAGTCAACAAGAACAGATGAACTCATTTTTAGTATTTTCCATAAAAGAAAACAGAAACTTAAGCAAATTTCAGAAAGACCCTGTGAAAATGATATTTTAAAGCCATCATTCATACAAGAGAAGTTAGTGGTATAAGTAGTTCTTGTGTATAGGAAGAGTTATGCACTAATGAAGTGAACTCATGAAGTATTTTGCTTAAATACTTTATGCCTTAACAGCAATTCACTGATTCATTTAGTTTTTCTTTCACAAATATTTATTGAGCACTACTGTGTCAGACTTTGGATTAGATATTGAGGTAGGCCAAAGTGAACACAACCTCATAAAGGGGGAGTAAAATGTTAACCAAATAAACACATATAGAGTAACAATGAAACTGTGGTAAATGACAACAAAGAGAGGTGTACCGTGCTCTAAGAGAGATAAGGAACATCAGCTCCATTAGGAAAGAAAGGATTTTTTGGAAAACCTAGAAACTAACTATGGATGATAACAGGGAGCCGAGAAAAAGATCTGGAGGGATGGGGTGGGGGAAGGTAGAGAGAAGAGCATTTCCGACAGCCCAAGGGCCTGTGGTTAGAAGGCACAGAAATACAAAGAAGAGACATCAGCAAGAGTTGAATTATACCAAAAGGAAAAACAATAGGTTATACACTATAAAAGCATATATAATTAAATTGAATAAAATAAATATCAAAGCACTAAATTCACTGCTAGAGTAACCTGAAAAATGAACAACCTTGATCATTTCACCTTTTTGTAATGAAATCACTTTAAATCTAAATAAATGTAAATACTGAAGAAAAAAATTAATCCTGTGAGTTAGGATCCCATCATAACATTTGTAGCACTACAAAGTCATTACCCTACATAGTGGTTTCTATAGGATGACTCAAGCCCCTCAAACAAAACATATCTAAAACTGAACTTGTAAACATATACCATCCAAATATCATGCACTTCTTCTTTCTCAGTGAATGATACTATCATTTATCCAGATTTTTCAAGCCAGAAAGCGAGCTATTACCATTTATACACAGTCTGTGACAAACAGCATGAAATTATCCAATAACCTTATTTTACTTATGTTGTATCATAAGTACCACATTTGTGGAAAAAGTAAAAAGTAAAAAAAAAAATGGTGGTGCAAAATAGCCAAAGGAATAAGTAAATATAATGTATATTTATTTTAAAATATAAACCAGGGACATATTTCAGGGTCTCAATCTTAACACATATCAAAATTCTAATATCTAAAACAAAGCATTTATATTTTATATGTACTTTCATCTTCTTCACCAGATCATGATTAAGGGGTTTGGGAATGAAAACTAAATGTTTAATTCAGAATAAGATTTAGTCTCTAATAATTGAATACTGCCTTTACTTTTGCTCATTTTAACTGGAAAAAGAAATCTGTAACAGTAACAGATTTCTAAATCTTCTTCCTTTTTCTCTTTCCTTTCCCAAGATGGTATGCAAATCTAGGTAGTAGGGACACAACATCATATTAAAGAAAAAGATCCACAGTCTCTTGGTTCCTGGGGTAGATGGACACAATTTATTTTTCACCTGAGTGTTGTCTGTCTACTTTGTTGTAAGTCTGTTTTTGGTATGTATCATGGGTTGTCTCTCTAGGCTTGGGTTTGGTACAATTGCATGCCCTTGTGGAAACCTCTTACTTTGGCCTTCATTGGAGCTCAAGATAGCTCTTGGTTCCCTTTGGAGTTACACTGGCCCTGATGCAGAAGGTGTACCATACTCAGCTGACTTCATTTCTTCTGTAGTGCCCCCTCGCAAGCTTCAAACACAGACTTTGAGTCACTTCTGGGCCCTGTTTCAATAATCCCTGGAGTTTTAAGAAGGAGAAGAATCCAAAGCAGCTCAATACTGATAAATCAAGGCATGTTATTGTCTGTTCTGACTCTAAGTATCCTGGGCTTCCTCCTTGAGTCCTCAGTAAGGACAGGACAGGAATGAGATAGGTTTTCATTTTAGTAATACTTCCTCTAAGATTTATCCTCTTTTTCAACTTCAACATCATAATTAAATCATAATGGGCAACAGTAGTAATTTTCTCTACATACCTGGAGAATTAATTCTAGGGCTGCAATCTCAAGACTTGAACTTCAATAAACTAAAGGAAAAGGTAATGGATCTTGGAAAATTTCCTAATACGTGGGCCTTACTTACAAGAATTGTCTTACAGTTTTAGTCTATTTTGTAGACTTTGTATTTTGTAGATGGTAGAGTTTGCTCATTTATGGGCTCAATAATTATCTGTTTAACCTCTCATTTTACATGGACTACATTTCCTAAAATTGCCTATGTTCTTGACTGGATCAGATATCTAGAGTCAAAAGAAAGCAATGCCATGTATTTAGAAAGATGTTGGAGAAAAGAATATTATTTTCTTCAAAATATCCACATTACAATCTATTTACCATAAATTAGTGAAAGATTTTATTATGAATTTTTTCTATAAAATTTCACATGTGCTTAAGTGTATAGTGTTATTGGTCCCAAAAGAGTATACATGTCTTATAACAGGCTAAGGTCATATCTTATAATTCACTTTCATTCTTTATAGTTCTGAGAACATTTTAAGCTCTAGTAATTAGAGATTCTCTGAAAAATAACAAAAGTAATTTTTTAAAAAAATAATCACTTCAGCTTTTATGGATTTTGGTAAAATGTTGTTTGCCAAAAATTCCCAAAATACTGCTACCTATAATTATATATAATACACTATCTACTTGGTCATTTATGTGCAACTTTCACAAATTTGTTTGCATCTCCCTTTTATCCTCACACTTTGGTGGTTGCTTTCCCACAATGACTCTGGCCTTCTCTATCAGATTTACAAACTTGACATATTTTGACAAATGTGATATAAGGCAGTGAACGTAAAAAGCTTGCCCATTGGTGAGTGCCTTCATACTCTGAAACTTTACCATCATCTGAATACTTGCGTAGCCTACTAGAGGCTACAAAACCTTGTAGACAGGGACCCTAGTCATCCCAGCTGTCACAACCAAAGACATTAAAAACCACCTAACCCACAATCGACCAGTCAGCTGCTGAGAGAAGTATGAATGAGTCCAGCTGAGGTTAACCAAGCCAAATCTAAACCAAAAGAATGGTCCAACAAGGGCCAGCCCAAATCACCATTCTACAAAATTGTAAAATAAATAAATGGCCATATTTTAAAGTTTTATTTATTTTTGAGAGAGAGAGAGAGAGCACAAGCAGGGAAAGGGCAGAGACAGAGGGGGCATAAGATCCGAAGTGGGCTCTGCGCTGATAGGAGCGAGCTCAATGCAGGGCTTGAGCTCACAAGCCATGAAATCATGCCCTAAACCGCAATCAGACACATAACCAACTGAGCCTCCCAGGTGCACCTCAGTGGCTATGTTTTAAATCACTAGCTTTTGAGTAAGTTTTATAGCAGCAAAAACTAACTATATCCCACATATGATTTATATTGTTGTTTAAATTTTTCTTTAAACCAGCTCTGTATTTATTTTTTATTATTTTTTTATTTTTTAATGTTTTTTAAATGTTTATTTATTATTGAGACAGAGAAAAGTAGGCAGAGAGAGAAACACAGAATCTGAAGTAGGCTCCAGGCTCTGAGTTGTCAGTACAGAGCCAGACAAGGGGCTCGAACCCACAAACCGTGAGACCATGACTTGAGCCAAAGTTGGACGCTTAACCAACTGAGCCACCCAGGCACCCCTACCAGCTCTGTGTTTAAATAATTACTTTATTTTTGTCTTGAGCATATATTGGAAATTCTATTATATTTCGCATATACGAATGCTTATCTTCCTCCCCATCTCTGCTGGGGGGGGCAGTGATACACAAGGGTAAGAATAAAGAAATGCCTACTAAGAGATAAAGTTGTAATATGTATTAAACACAACTTGTGATAGTATACACACACACACACACACAATTATTTTGAGTGAAGTTCAAAGAGACATTGTATCATGAAAAAGAAAATGATAATCCTCTTACACAATTAATGATGATTTCTGGAAAACCATATGATTGTTTTTCATCCCTTCATTACAAGAAATACACAAACTAGAGAGAGTTCAAGTAATGGTGAAGGCTCTGAAATCATTGACTTATTTACTAAAGAAGCTAAACATGTATTGATCGTCTAAACGATAATGGAGAGAGAAAACAATAGCAATTCATGGATGTTTGAAATGGATGAGAGCAGTTATATCTTGCCTGTCATTAAAACTGAACCAGAACACTAAAGGTCATTTTGTGGGGAGAATTTGAAAGGAGGAAAAATTTTCTTGTCCATCTCATCTCAAATGCCAGAGGCCTGAAGAAAAATAATTAGTAGTTAGAAGCAATCCCAGACCTAAAAAGACAGAAACTCCTTCCAGAAACAAAAAAAGTTGTAAACAGATATTATGTACCATATGAAGCAATGCATGGCATAGAGTGGGTACCCCTCAACAGCTACTACAACTATTATAACTGTTAACTGCTGCCTTTACTCTCCCTCCCCCTATTCTTTCTCTATTACTGCTACTTTTGCTGCACTCTTGAATAACAAACTGCCCCTCCTCTACAAGCTGTGATCTTCTTCCTCTGTTCCCATCTCTCTTCTCTGTTCTCACAGGTACAATTTTTTCAGACTAATTAATAATATAATGTGAAATACATGTGATCTTAAGCTACATGTGTATTTAAAGCCCCCATGCAAAGAAAGCACTAGGACACTAGAGTGAAAGGTTTATAGATTTGGAACTCATGTCTGCCACTCCCTGGTTGTGTGACTTTAGGCAAAACATTTAATTTTTCATAAATTTTTGTTTATAGAGTGAGGAAAATTACATTTTTACATCAAGAAACAGTTTTTAAGATTAAAGATACTATCATTTTTCAGATTGCTAGTAAAACAGTTTGTTTTCTTTCTAGAAGCAAATTAGGCAATCTCAAAGTGTTTCCTTCTTTACTCTTCTCCAAAACACTCTCAAAAAGATCTGCCTATCTCTTCTCTTTATCTTTTGAATCCAAGCTCCTAAAACATTTCTCTTTTAATATCTATTCTTTTCTCTTCTCTTTCTTTGTAAAGTTATATAATGATTTAAGTTCATCTCAATTTGTTTTGATAAATTTGATAGCTTCATATTGAGTACTTGCTCTACACAGAGAATTGTATGAAGTGTACAAGTAGGTAAATTATATGCCATGACCCCTGAAGTGTTTTTACCATTTTCTAGTTATAGAGACAGACTGCTAGTAAATCATGTGAAGTACAGAATCAAATCACCAGCAGTGACTGAATCATGAAATTTAGTGGGAGTTTTTTATGCTAGCTTCTTGCTTAAGACCATTTTGTCATGTTTGATTTTTTTCTACCTTTCTGGCCAATCATTTTTTTCTCTTTATCAGCCTATGGTCTCTCTGTACCAGTCCCTCATTCTTAGTATTTTCTTTTATGCATAGGTGGATCTTTATCCTTGCCTCTTCGAGTTCCTCTCTTACTAGTATTCAATTCCAGTGCCATGAGTACAACACAGAACTTAAAAATTAATATCCTCCTTCCCAAAACCTAAGTCTCTAGTTTAGATTTTTTTTATGTGTCATAGACACACCCTTCTATACATCCTCTATCTGCCTAAGAGAGACATAAAAATGTAGTGGTTTAGAATGTGTGCTCTAGAGTCACAATACCTGGATTTCAATCCTAGCCCTAGTTAATGTGTGATTCTAGGCAAGTTATCCAGCCATTAAGTACCTCATTTTCCCAATATACAAAATATAAATAGTACTGTATCACAGCATTGTCAAGATTATAAAAAGAAAAATAGTAATAAATCAGTCTCTTCCTTCCTTAATGTCTTTCTTCCAATATCATAAAATAATAGCCTATAGCATGCCCCAGTGAGTTGAACAAGCAGGCTGATGGTAGCTGGAACCTACATAAAATATGACATTGGAACAGAGGAAGAAGGTAATCCAACAGGAGCTGAGTGTGGGGGTGGCCCAGTGGATTAGGGGGGATGACTGTATGCAAAGAAATTGAAAGAAAGGTAACGTATTGAGGATGAGAGTCAGAATTTTTCATGCTTTGAAAAGAAAAGCACAAATATGAACTTCATGGTGAATTGGAGTTACCAGTGTAACCAGGGTACCAGGGTTTTCAATATAGATATATAGAGAAATAATATAAATTAAATGAATACATATACATGTATATGCATATTCATGTATATAAGTTGTCTGATACACAAACACATATATTTTTTAGTTCTATCCTTGAGAGAGCTTGGAAGTAGTGATAGCGCAGTAGTTATGGTTGAGTACCTAGGTCTTGGCATCTATAACTGTCCAACAAGACAGACAACGTCCTTTTGGAGAAACAGCTGATTCCAGGACTGGAACACATGGCATGAGAAAGTGAAGAAGTGCTCAAACAAGGATGCAGAAAGCAGCTTGAATGGCCTCTGACTAGTAAAGTCTGGAACAGTTTGAGCATCAAAATAATCTGTGAGAGGAATAGATTCTAATCCACTAAGTGAAATGTAGAATCCATGAGTAGATATTGACCTAAATAAATTAATTAATAATTGAAAAGAAGAGAAAGCTTTTCCTTATAGTAAAAGGACAACTAGCAAATATGTATGGAAAGATCAGTAAGAAAAAATAACCATTTGACAACTATAATAATTGTAATTCTTGCAAGAAACAACAACTACTGTTGACACTATGGGTGAAAGTGGCAGAAAGAACAGGATTTTACATAGCCTCAAAGAAGCTCCTCACAAAATACATATTACAAAGGACAGAGAAGGTAATTTTATAGTGGAGAAACATGAGACATCATCATAGGCAAATCAAAGTCAAAACCACCAGTGATGGAACAAACCAATCCCATCTGATCCACAAAAGAATGCAATGGAAATAATACAACAGCACTATGCATTTTGGCCAAAAATAAATAATGTGCAACTAACTGTAAGAAAATATCCCAAAAAAAAATCAAGTGAAGGGACATTCTATAAAATAGTACCTGTCAATATCCTATATATAAAGGTCATGAAAGTCATGGAATGACAAAGGAAATGTTTTAGATTGAAGGAGACTGGAGAGATATGACAAAAAGTGAAGGCTTGATCCTGAATTGATATTTTTTTGCTATAAAGGGCATATAGGGATGATTATCAAAAGTTGCATGGACTGCAACTGAATGAAAGATATACAGGAGTTTTGTTCTGTTTTGTACTATTAATTCAACATTTCTATAAATTTAAAATTGTTTCAAAAGAAAAAGAAGAAATGTGTTAGTATATTTTAAGTACTTAGAAGTATGACTGACTCACAGTAAGCACTGCCTAAGATTATTAGTTTGGATAAAGGACAGGTATTTATCTATGAAGAAAGCATGGAAGGAGATGACATGGGGTATATAAGAAGGGGCCAGTGGACAAAGAGCCTTTAATATTGCTCTAGAGAGATTGGACACTATTTTGTCGAAAAAATAGGGGTAAATACACCGATAAACACAATTTTTAAATATTGCCATCATGACCATGAAGAGCTCATGACTGTATCCACCTCACTTTACTGCCTCTATACCAGCCCATGAAAGTTTGCCTGCTATTCCCTAAGACACATGTGACCTCATGTTCTGTAATTTTAACATAAGTAATTTTCCTTTCCTGGAATCTATTTTTCCCTTCAGCTTACCTACCTGGAAACATTTTCAACTTGTCATTTAAGACAGTGTATTCATCATCTACCCTTTTACACCATGTTGCAATACCTCCACTGTCACTCTGATGACGCTGTCTTCTAAGTGTCTGTTTACAAGCTTTCTCTTTCTAGGTTTGAACTGCTTGAGGGCATAAATTTGAGTGTCTTGTTTTACTGTCCCATCTCAAGAACATACCATGACTTATACCACATGATTTATGCTCAATTAATTGTTTTTTATTTAAATAATGAATGCAGCTGGTTGGTGTGCCAACACAATATAATGTGGCATAAACAGTTCAAGCTGTTGAGGAAGGAGAGCCTGGAATTTGATGCCAGCTCTACCACTTACTAGCTGTGGGCCCATTAGAAAGTTATATAGTATCTCAAAGCCTTGGTTTCCTCATTTGTACAGTGGGAATAATAATGACTACTCTATCAGGTTGTAAAATTTAATATAACTGTCCAACTCACATCAAATTTCTAACTACCTTCTTTTGTGCTTTGCAGTCCTGCCCTGAGAAATTCTTATCACTTGTTGGTGCCTTGAGATTTTTTCCAACCTGCTTTCATCAACCTTAAATATGAACAGCAACAATTTGAGGCGAAAATTACATCAGAATTCATAGTATACTAAAGAATGTTTTTTGGATGTTAATTTGAAACACATGGAGCCTAAATTTTCTAGCTAAGTTTCTTCTCCTTCTCAAATCCTTGAATTGAATTTCACTAAAAAAGTTAACTTGACTGTAAAAAATTAGTTAAAAAATGAATGTCATTAATTTAATTTTTAATATTTTAAAATTTAAAAATTTAAATACACAAATCCCTTATCAAAACTCATGTTGCTAGATTGTCTCCTTGATTTTTATTCTTTTGATAAATGCAGTTTTAACTTCATTTTATTTCCCTTAGTTTCTTGCAGTCTCTCACTAAGATGTTAAACTCTAACTAAACCATATTATTGCTAAACTGAACTCCAAGAAATAAGAATGAAGTAGTTTCCTAAAAAGAATATTTTACTTTACACAGTTCCACATTTGTAAATAAAAAGAATATTATGTGTCAGCTAAACAGGTGATGAATAGAGATGGAGAAGAGACAGTTTTCTACCAAGAGTGATAGTTATAAAAAGGTGCAATTTATGGAGAATTTTACACCATATACTCATCTCATTTAGTTTCTCTATTAAAAATAGTCTGTCAAAGAACACTACCTCCATTTCTAACTTTAGATATGGTATTTCTGGAAATGCCATATAGAAATGCCATCATACTTACCATGGTGAATATTTAGCCATTATGATTTAATTTCAGATTAAGTTTTAAAACAACAAACGTGAAGGGCACTTTGGTGCCTCAGTCAGTTAAGCATCTGACTCTTGATTTCAGCTCAGGTCATGATCTCATGGTTCATGTCCCATGCTGATGGAGTGGAGCCTTCTTGGAATTCTCTCTCCCTCTCTCTCTCCCCCTCCCATGAGCTCTCTCTCTCAAAATAAATAAATAAACTTAAAAAATGCTAAAAACCCAAATGTGATAATGTACAAGAAAACTAAATGATGTAACTTCATTTTTATATACAATCAATCTCTAAATTGCCTTTACAAAGAGTTCAGACGCAGGATAAGGGAATAGATAGATAGATGATAAATAAATAGATAAATATAGATATAGAAATAGAGATATAGATAGATATACAGATAGAAAGAGATACAGATATTTATATATATATTTAAATATATTTAAATGTTAAATGTTATGCACTTTAAGTATTATGGACTTAATGTATATAAAATATATATGGACTTAAATATATTTAAATATATATACATGTATATATTTAAAGTCCATAACATTTGTAAATGAGATTTTAAGAAAAAAAGCGTTTAAAATAAAATAGAAATAAGTCTTAACACTGACCCTATAGTGGCAATCCTTGCATCAAAATGGTTAAGTATGTGTATTCTGCAGTGAAATTGCCTAGATTTGAACTCTGGCACTGCCATTTATTAAGTGTGTGACTTGCATTCAATTATGTAGTCTTTCCTACCCTCAGTTTCTCCACCTATAATAATAGTACCTACTCCATGGCATTACAAATGAATACACACAAATGAAGAGTGTCTGGAACTTACTTAACATGAAATAACCATTAGCTATTACTTGTGATTGTGATACCTAACTGAACTGTGGATCTCAGAAAATTTATTTAACCTCTCTTAGTGTTCACTTCCTTCATCTATGTACAATGGAGATAATAATCTTGTAGGATTTGTATGAGGATTAAATGAGAGTATATATTTATAACGTTAGCATATACTAGTAGATATACCTCAGCGCTTTTAGAATTAGTGTTAGTGTTCTTGGAGGTCTGAGTGTATCTTATATCTTAAGCCATGTCCTTACTATTCCAGGTTCTCAAACTTGACCATGAAAATCAATACAGAAATTTATAATAAGGATTCTGAAGTGTTGGGATGCCAAACTGGAATGTTTAATCAATGTTAGGGCAAGCTCTTGAGGACAAAACAGATGAGACACAGTGACAGAGGCAACTGAGACAAACCCGGCCCTCATTTGTAGAAGTATCCTTGGCTATTTCTGGCCAAAGAGGAAACAACACAGTGTTTTCCCTTGGCTTTGAAGCCAAGTTCATTAACATACTCATTTGTTCATGCATTGGGCAGGCATTAAGTACACCCAGTGTATATTAGGCACTGGGCTGAGTCCTGGAGTCACTGTGGTGCATGAAGCAAATACTAATTAAGTCTATGTAGAGTTTAAAGGTTGCTACAACACACCCCATTCTAGTTGCCAAATTCTGATGCTATTTTTTTGAAGCTTGAAAATATATTTAAAAAGCAATAAGATAAATAATATTAATATCGAATTAACATCTAACAAACATTAACATCTAATAATTGTTGAACATATCCTACATGTCAGAAATTATTGTTAATTCTTTACATGTATTACTTCTAATATTCACAATAATCCCAACAAGGAAGCACTATTGTTATCCCTAATTTACAGTTGAAGAAGTTGGGGGACAGAGATGCCAAGTCATTTGTCCAAAATACTGGAGCTGGCAGAGAAGAGATAGGGTCCACAGCCAGGCAGTCTAACACCTAAATTAATATTCTTATCTGCATTTCTTTTAGTTATTTTGAAGTTTTCAAGAGCTTTGTCATTTCAATGTTTATATAGACAGAGAGAAGAAACAATGAGCTTGTAAATTTTGGCCATTTAGAAAAACACTAATCCATCTATCAAAGAAGTAGAAAACTGAAAATTTTTATTTGCTTGCATAGGTTGCAGATTATGTTGGATGCCATAAGGAGGTGGTGCTGGGAAATGTTTCCATTTTCATGAAAATATTTCTGTATGATTTATCTACAACCTGAAATGTATTAGATATATTTCTAAACATTGTGTGGAATTCCAATTTTTATTGCTAAAATGTTTTTATTTTAATTATGCTCAGAAGTAAATTATAAATTACAAATTATTTATCAGTTTAAGAGCTTTTTCATAAGTTGCATTTTCTTAGGTTATACATGCTAATATCAAAACACAACTTGCCTTTTTTTTTTTTAGGTCGGAAACACATTTGTTTTTTGTGTTAGCTCCTTTGCTGATGAAGCTGAATGAGCTAAAAATGATTAGAACCAGTCATTAAAATTAAAACAGATAAACCCAGGTTGTTTACAATGTTTATCTAATAAAATAGATGGCTTAAATATTACAGTAATATAAAAAACACCTCGTATTCAGATAGTATTTACACTTTCCACAGCATTTTAAATGCATTATTATCTGTAGCTTTGAAGCTTTAGCTAGAGTAGCATATTAATTTTAAAAGATTTCCCTTCCCCATCTACCTTCCCAGTCATAAGCTAAGCTGGAATGAGATTCTTGCTATCTTATAGTATCCAGCAGCCAATATTTTAGGTTTGCAATACAGCTTCAAAAGGACCTCTGATGTCACTGATAAAACCAGAGATGATAAGGTCCTATGTTCAATGTTTTATTTGTAGTAATTTTATTAAATAGCTTTTATTCATCATTTTATTCCTTATAACATCCCAGTGCTTCCTTCCAGCATTTATTAGCCTATGCTGAGAATGTGGAAGGTGAGATGAGATAAAACACATGCAGACTGTCACCAGGTTGGACCACCACCAACCAGGCAGTCAAGTTGCACCTGAATGTTTATAGAGATCATCATTAGTCATGAAGTAATCTTGCATGATAAATTATTCCCCATGGGACGTTTTGAAACACATACCCTTGCTATTGCAGAGCAAGACACCTGCTTTGGCAATATAAGGGAATGCCAAATTGAAAAATGGATGAGAATGGGTAGGGAAGCATTTGACAGAAAACAGACCTAGTGTAATAAGCCTTTTATACTTTGAAACATAGGTCTTCAGCCTTTACTTCTTGCTTCTCCTACACTGTCATATTAGAATCATGTCTTTAGCCACATTTTGATTCAAGATGATTATGGATTCTTTTTTTCTGTTCTAAATTCAGAAAGCACATTCAAATTTTTTTCATAAAATTTTTGGCAGCACCTTTGTCTAAATCGGTAAAAGAAAAGTTAAAAGAAAAAGTTTTTATGGAATCACCACTTGTCTAGTTTTGCTACAATTATGCAAGTAGGGGTGTATTTATACATAAAGTTATACATTATAAATAAAAACATAAACACACATTCATACTTCCCCATAGGTGTGTTGTAGATAACTAATGAGTAGACTGATTCCAACATGGTCTGATTACAAATGGGGAGGGTAAAAGTAATCTTGGTCTTCTTTTCTCAGCCTTTGCCTTCTTATTGCATACAGATGTTATTCCATTCTCTAAGTGTGATGTAGAACTACCAGTTTTTATAAAGACTCCATCATATTAATTCCCTACTAAATATTCAAAAAAATGTAGCATGGGGGGTTTCAGTAATCATGATACGTATTTAAAATAGAAATAATGTTTTGAGCTGGAGATCTGTTAAGTGTATATGTTTTCAACAGTATTCCTGGTATCATCTTGAGAGGAGACATTATAAATAGTTGACTATTTTCTTTTTAAAAAAAATTTTTAATGTTTATTTATTTTTGAGAGAGAGAGACAGAGTGCGAGCAGGGAAGGGGCAGAGAGAGAGGGAGACACAGAATCTGAAGCAGGCTCCAGGCTCTGAGCTGTCAGCACAAAGCCCAATGTGGAACTCAAGCTCACAAACTGTGAGATCATGACCTGAGCTGAAGTCAGATGCTTAACCAACTGAGCCACCCAGGCGGCATGACTATTTTCTATTCAGTAGCCTTACTTATTACTTTATCAATGGATAAGATTGGCATTTATAGGACATTTAAAAGGGCATCAGTGGCACAAGAAAAAGAAAGATGCTCTTATTTCCAGAACTTTGAATAAGAATCAGTACTAAAAGAGTTAGACTACATGTTGGCAAATTATGACTGGCAGGTGAAATCAGGTCCACTTCCTATTTTGTAAATAAAGTTTTATCGAAAACAGCCACATCTGTTTATTCAGAAAGGGACTATGGTTTGCTTTGGAGTTACAATGACAGATTTGACTTGTTACAACAGAAACCACATAACATGCAAAGCTGAAAATATTTACCATCTGTTCCTTCACAGAAATCAATAATCCTTGATATAGGGATTTATCTGTTGATCTGAGTTGATAGATAATGATGAAAAATTTCTAGCCTTTTATTGTCTTAAAAATGTTCAATTAATGTCTATGCAAAAACTATCTGATAGCTGATTAAAATTAAAAGTTAGCACCTGTACTGGTCACCTGGGTGGCTCAGTTGGTTAAGCATCCAACACTTGATGTTGGTTCAGGTCATGATCTCACGGTGGTTCGTGAGATCCAGCACCCCCTGTCAGGCTCTGTGCTGACAGTGTGAATCCTGCTTAGGATTCTCCCTCTGTCTCTCTCTCTCTTTCAAAATAAATAAATGAGCATTTTAAAACATTAAAAAAAAATAAAAGTCACCACCTGCATAGTTCAAATTTGTTGCCATAATCACTTCTCAGGTCCTGTCATGAGGCTCCATCTTTTCTGATTCCAAAGAAAACTCTGCCTGCTGATGAATGCCAGACACCATCCCTTTTGTTTCATGAATTTAAGAATCAATTAAGTTAGAGTCATGGCACGTGGGTGGCTCAGACAGTTAAGTGTCTGACTTCGGCTCAGGTCATGATCTTGGGATTCGTGAATTCGAGCCCTGCATCGGGCTCTGTGCTGACAGCTCAGAGCCTGAAGCCTGCTTCTGATTCTGTGGCTCACTCTCTCTCTCTGCCTGTCTCCCACTTGTGCTCTGTCTCTGTCTCTCAAAAATAAACATTAATTTTTTAATTAGGTGATAGTCATCTGAATGACTCAGTTAAATGTGTCCTATTTTCTACACTTTTTAATTTACTTATTCCTTCAGTTTAACAAATGTGTAAGCTGTGTTTTCTAATATCTTCAGCACTTTTCATTTCTGTCCAAAACAACTGATTTTACAAAGAGGGCCCTATTTCTTGTTGATTCTCTTTTGAACTCTTTGCAAAATGTATTCTAAAATAATAGATTAATTTCATTCAATCTTGTAATATAAATACTTCCCAGACATCTTTCTGATATCCTAATAAGCATACAAATGAATCTCTATAGAAGAGATGTTTTCCAGCGGGACCTAACCATGGCAGGTTAACACTGGAGAACACAATGAAAAGAGCAATCACATTCAGAGCCCATGAATCTATTTACAGACAGTAGTGTTCTACAGAGAACATCAGAATAGTTCTAAAGGTCCCAGTTCAAGCTCTGGTTCTGCCACTGATGAATAAGAGAAACTTGGGCAGGTAATGCTTTACCTTCAGCCCTGCCCTCCAGAAATAATCTGTTGGCTTAATTTTAAAACTTCTTCCTTCTCCAGACACACCACCACCACCATTACCCACGAGATCTGCAGATTTTCCCTTCTACATTCTGGGGCTTTTCTGTCATGTAAAATAGACTTGCTAATTTTTCTTTCTGTACTTCTCACAGAATTCATGTGACACTCAGGCAATGTAATATGTTGTTGAAAGAAGCTGAAATGAAAGGAAATGGTCGAATAAACTACATCTCTATATCCTTTTGTGCAGGTGTTTAGAGATAATCTTGGTTGACCAGGATTTCAGACTCTCTCTTATTCTCTGTCAGAAAAACCTTTGTGCTGACCAACTCTTCTGTTTATTTTGACCTCTTTCTGTAGAATTCAAGTCATGAGGCACTCCGTGTGCCTCACTTTGAATCCATTACAGCTACCAACACTGGGATCTATGGTATGCTTGCATTCCGGATTTGAAACTAAAAGATAACCCTGACATTTTATGAAGTTAATTTCATTCATTAGGCAAACTGCCACATTTGAGAACAAGCAAATTAAGCATTTTCATCTGTCTTTTGGCTTCTCTGAGTGCTGCAATCACCATGGATTGTGTCATGGATCGGATTCAAAGCCTTGTAATTGTATGTCAGTGGGCGACGTGACGTGGAGCATTCTCCTGGGGCTCCTTCCCAGCCCACCTTCAGCTACACATTCTCCCTGGACATACCGTGACTTCTGATATACAATAAGGATCATTTGGGAGCATTGTTCTTTCAAGCTTCTTAGACCATATCCAATTTGGAGGATCTTGCTGTCCCCATCTTAAGCTGACGTAATAATAATACACAGTAAAAGTAATGAATAGTTGCCTATTGTTTGTCAGAACTGTGTGGCAAAGAAACACTCTGCATGTGGACCCCTTCCAGGAAACTCAAATTTGTATTATTAATCCTTGTTGTAAATTGCTACCATCTATGGAAATTGCTACGGTGCAAAATACAGAAATATATTTCCTTTGTTAAAAACCTAATTGATTCATTTAGAGCTTTCTTTTGTTAATCTACCAAATCACAGCTACTAAATATTGCACGTTATAGCCATAGATACAGTCATTATTAACATGGCAATTATTGTGGGGGGATTTCAGCCCACATTCACATATATTTTCCTTTTAATAACATGGCCCATACTTCAGGAAATCTTCTTGCAACAGAATTTACAGTTTATCTTTAAAGGCAAAGCTTTCCAGAACAATATAACAAATCTTTCTCCACTATATAAGAAATGTGTGTCTGCTTATTTGTGTATATACATATATACATACATATATTTTATGTATGTTATAGTACATACACACATATATACAAAGTATATACACAAAGTATATATATGTATATATACACAAGCACACACAAGTTTTATTGTATTATATTATACATTATATTATATTAACATATATTATTGTATTATATTATTATATTATTGCATTATAAATTCTATTTTGTGGCAATCAAAAAGTATATTCTTTTTTTTTAAGTTTATTTACTTATTTTGAGGGACAGAGAGAAAGAAGCAGAAGGAGAGAAAGAATCCCAGGCAGGCTCCACACTCTCAGTGCCATGACCTAAGCTGAAATCAAGAGTCAGATGCTTAACCGACTGAGCTACCACACAGGTGCCCCAAAAAGTATATTCTTGACAAATACCACTGATCACTTCTCTCTCTAAAATGATACATATTCTCAAACTACAGAAAACTACTTCAATAATGCTAATTAAGCATAGCAATAAAGCAAAGTAAAAATACTCTCCTTTAAATAAGACCTTTTATATTAGTGATTATAAGGGGACTTCTAAATAATAAAACCTAACAACTTGTTGATAACTTACTATGTCCTAATATGTGCATAATAATACATACCATACTTACACAGTAGCTTCTTATTTCCCATAACAACTCTGAGGCATATAACATTACTTGTCCCACCTTAGAAAAGATAAAATGAGAGGAGAATTTCCACACCTTCTCTCAAAATTAACCTTGTCCTGGGGCACCTAGGTGGCTCACTCAGTTGAGTTGGCTGACTTCGGCTCAAGTCATGATCTCGTGGTTCATGAGTTCCAGCCCCGTGAAGGTCTCTGTGCTGACATCTCAGAGCCTGGAGCCTGCTTTGGACTCTGTCTCTCTCTCTCTCTCTCTCTCTCTCTCTCTCTTTCTCTCTCTCTCTCTCTCTCTCTCTTTCTCTCTCTCTCTCTCAAAAATAAATAAAGATTAAGAAAACATAACCTTGCCTTGTGTCATCTTGGACTTGAATCATGAAGCTCTGCTACTAGACCCTGAGTCCTAAATCACGACATTATACTACCTCCCTTGCAACACAATAAACCTAATGTATGTTAAATTCAAGAAAATATCAACTAAAGAAAATCTCAGCTTTTTAAACCCTTCTAAGTCTCAATATGACAATGGAATTTTTAATTTGAGATATTAATTTTTATGTCTATGCAGGGTATAGAAATTATGTATTTTATATGATTTGCATCCTACTTACTTTTAGAAACGATTAGATTAGTGTGAGAAAAATATATTATTTTTCTATGGTTTCTGTGTTCATCCAATATTTTTGTTTTGTTTTGTTTTTTGTTTTGTTTAGTTTTTTTGTTTTTTGGCTTTTGATTCTTCCAAAGAAATTGGGGCCTCAGCAGGTGGTACAAGACAGATATGAAGGATCACTGAATAGTTCCTTAGCCATGAGTTCTTACAGTATTAATTTCACATCTCAGATTTAGTTTCCACTCCTGAATGATGGTACTAGACCGGAGAATACATACATTCCCTTCCAATTGTGACATTTATGATTATTAGGAAATACCATTCATTGAATTATCAGGCATTTTAGATCATTAGTTTATTATGGTACTCTGAATTATTGTGTGAAAAGTGTAAACAATTCAATCAAACTAATACTTAGTCTCATGCTCATTGAAGAGCCGTTAATGTTACACATTACTAACTTGATCTATAAGTAATCTATTCATACATGGCAATAAAGACTCAAGTCAAAGTGGCAGCTTTGTTCTTTTATTCAACTTTGTTCTTTGAATGTCTGTGACTTTTGTGAAGAAAATCAGTTTTCCCCAAGGTTGAGCACTGATGCCATGTGGGTATATACCTTATTGATATGACAACATCTCCAGCCATATAGCATCTTCTTGATAACACTATGATAATCACTGTCTCAAATGTCATATCTGAATCATCAATATCACAAGGGGTAGAAATCTGTATCATTTTTTCTCTCTATAGGGTATCTATTGACAATCATCATTTATTGTACAAAAATAAGTAAAGTTAGAGCCTAAAACATATTTGTGTTATAGGACACAGGCAAACCCATAGGGATGTCATTTTCTGCTGCTAAAAAGTAAGATGTCTCTTAAAATTCATACGGAACCACAAAAAACCCTGAATAACCAAAGTAATACTGAAGAAGAAAACCAAAACGGGAGGCATTACAATCCCAGACTTTAGACTCTACTACAAAGCTGTCATCACCAAGACAGTATGGTACTGGCACAAAAACACACACATAGACCAATGGAATAGATTAGAGAGCCTAGAACTGGACCCACAAATGTATGGCCAATTAATCTTTGACAAAGGAGGAAAGAGTATCCAATGGGAAAAAGATAGCCTCTTTATAGGTGGTGCTAGGAGAACTGGACAGCAACATGCAGAAGAATGAAACTAGACCACTCTCTTACACCATACACAAAAATAAACTCAAAATCGATGAAGGACCTGAACGTGAGACAGGAAACCATCCAAACCCTAGAGGAAAAAGCAGGAAACAACCTCTATGACCTCAACCGCAGCAATTTCCTACGCGACACATCCCCAAAGGCAAGGGAATCAAGAACCAAAATAAACTATTGGGACCTC